>JAWNGG020000199.1:0-472901 GCA_036937485.2 Tetragonisca angustula
TCGTTTCTGGCGGAAAGCGTTGCCGGCGTTATCTGTGGCCGCTGGCGACTCGCCGCGACTTTCGTTTCTGAATAATTCCTCGGTATCTCGCCGACCCATCTTGGGAAACGCACGTAGGAGAGAAACAGGGACGCGGCGACAGCTTTCTGGCTCGATCAGAGGCGGATCAGAACGTCGTGTCGCGTTTGTCGTTGGCTTTGGAAATGAAAATACCGCGAGCGTGTTGGCCTGGTATATACCAGATCAAGGAACCTCGGGGTTTTTCACGATTTAGAAAGCCTTTTTTTTTCTCTTTTAGAACTTTGCATCCTTACATTTGCGTTTTATTTATTTCTCGCGTTTGCGTTTCATATCTTGACAAGTACACTCTTCTGTTTTTTCCGTGGCTCTTGAAATTTGTCACTTACCTCGTTAAATTGACTTTCAGAAGTGTTATTTGTATCTTGTTTATTTTTTTCTATTTTTATTTGTGGCCCTTGAAATTTGTTACCACCTCGTCGAACTAATTTTTAGGAGTTTATTTATATTCGGAGTATTTAGGACTTTTTATTTATATTTGTATCTTATTTATTTTGTTCACGTTTGTATCTTTTATTTTTACGGGTACGTTCTTCTATTTTCTCTTGAAATTTATTACTACCTCG
This sequence comes from Tetragonisca angustula, assembly GCA_036937485.2. NCBI lineage: Eukaryota > Metazoa > Arthropoda > Insecta > Hymenoptera > Apidae > Tetragonisca > Tetragonisca angustula. Next base: position 645 of record JAWNGG020000199.1, read on the forward strand.
TCAAATTGATTTTTAAGAGTTCTTAATTAATTTGTAGGAGTTTCGGAATGTGTTTCGATAAAGATTACCGTATTCAAAAGTCTTTTTTTTTTTTTTTTTTTTTTGTAATGTATATTTCAGTTTTTATATAATTTAAAGATATATTACACTATCATGAACACTATCATTTGAACAACGAAAATATTTTTGGCCAGCTTCTCGGCACAAATGTCCCACATTTCGAAATCGACGCCAAACAAACTTTCAACTTTTATTTTAAAATCCTACTAATTCCTTCTTCTGCGACGAGTTTCTTTCTCGACTGTCAACTGTCAAGTTGCACAACGAACTTGAGGCTCAAGATGAAGCTGATTACGTTTCAAGACAAGTCTCAGGACACTTACCATATTTCTATTGAAATCTTACAAGAAAAGAAATAAAAAGAAATGAAAAATGAAATAATCGTTGAGAAATGCGAACAAACTTTTTCTCGGTTAAAAGTACATGTACCATGGAGAGAATACTGCATAAATATTTCAGATATCTCACCAAAGAGTAAAAAGACGTTCGTATTTCCTTTTCGTCCAAGAATTCTTTCCACCGTTCTTTATTACGATCTCCCACCATTCTTGGCATTCGCGCGGTCAATTTTTCAATTTTTTGAAAAATTTCTACCGTTCTGTTATTCCGTTCTCGCCGCAGAACGTTCCATAAATCTGTTTTTGAAGTAGGACAACGTTCTCGTCCCTGTCTAGTTTCTCAAATCGAGGGTATCATAATTTTCAGTGAATTATTGCTTTGAAGTTGTGATTGTATGTGTACAATGTTGATACGTGTGACTAGAGTCACTATCGCGCATAGTAATGTAAAATTTTGGTCCAATAGAGGATATTTTAATAGAGAATAATTTAAGATACTACTCATTTGAAATCGCCTGTTTTCCTTGCCTTTAAAACAATTTCACACCGTCATGGATTGCCCCCCATGTTTCACTGTTGACACGAACATAAACATCGTTCAAACATGATCAAACATCTCCAACTTCGGATTCATCGATCCGTAGAACTTTCCTTGATCCTCAATCGTTCCTTTGCAACCTCTTTACTTCGCTTTGTTTCCTCAACACTCGAACCACCAATCACTAAAGTATGTATGTAGACTGTATCGAAGAAATTGGAAAAATGAAATAGGAGAAAGTTTGTAGTACAACGACGTGTATTTTGCAAAAATTGTCCAAATCGCTAAAAATACAACGTAAATCGTAAGTCTGCAGAATTGCACCTTGAAGAATTACTAGAATTGGTCATTTTGACCATTTTGGTAGCTCTGTTGATGTAATAGTCATCACTTCACAATTACAACCTTTAAAAATTCTTACAAATTAGAAATACTCTTAGAAACTGTCAGTGTGTGTCAAAAATCATTACAAAGTGGGCCAAGGATCACTTCCTCGCTAAAAACGCATAATTTCTTTATTATATATTTTTTTTCAATATTTGAAAGAAGTAATTTGTAAAAATCACGCGTGAACTTACGTTCGATTTAAAATTAATGAAACTAGGTTTCTCTTGTGTTTTTACGTTTTGTTAAAAAAAATAGGCGAAGAAAAACTTTTGGTCTACCCGAAAAGAATTAGAAGAAAGACGCAATGATTTTCGGGTCAATCCAGAGGTTGAGGGAAGACCAACTATGTGGATTTTCAGGAGAGAGTCGATATCGATAAGTTGGATCGCTCGACAGATAAACTAATTAACTAGTCGACTCTCGACGCTCCGATTTTACACGAGAAAACGAGTACAGTGTAATAATGGTTCACCTAGATTCTTGAAGCTTCGATTTCACATGAAAATCGCGTTCTTGGGTATGCCGTATCCAACACTGTGGATCCGGATCCTCGAAACTTTGGTTTCTCGGTTTTCTGGGGAAACGAGTGCAACGCGATAATGGCACGCCCGAATTGCGAAAACTTTGATTCCTCGGTTTTTACATGGAAACGAAATTTTGGAACTTCGGTTCGTTCCGAGACCGAGGCAAAGAGATCGAAAGAAAATTAAGACGCACCACTTGCTCGAGTGTAAACTTCTCTTCGTTGAAAGCTGAAATTAACGCGGCAATTAACGACGAAATAAAAGCAACGATGGAGCTTGATTTTTATCAAGACTTTCGTCTCGATTTTACACGACGATGGATGTTACACGGCTTTACGATAGTTAACGACGGAAGATGATAATAGATCAGAGATCGAAGAAACCACGAGTGAAATTGAACGTTGGAAACGTTGTTACGTTGATGACAGAGAGAAAAAAAACAATGGCACGCCTGAATTTCATCGGTTCCGTGATCTAGTTGGAAATAAATGGAGGACTGTCTTTATTTGTTCGACGAAGGTTCTGTTCTTTTATCTCCGCGGCGCGTATGTAATTCGCGAAATATTCGCCTATTGTCCATTTCATAATGGTACACAGGGCTGGAACAAAGTGTGCGTGGCACACGAGATTAATCAGAATTACGAACGATATATTCGCACGGCGTGGTCTACTTTCGCGGAAGGTTGCTAGAATAAAACATAAAAATGAGTATCCGCGGCGAATAAGGTCAAGCAACGCTGTATACCATGCGCACACACGAACTTTTTATATTTCATTGTTTCTACATTTCGAGCGCGCTTTTCAGCGTGATCCAGCGCGCGCGTGCCACGTCGAAGCTGCATTCACTGCCGGACGTAAATCATTAAATTATTAAATTGTTACGTATCGCAATGCAATTTGTATTTTGTTCGCTGATAGATCTGCGCCTTTAACAAGTGATTGTAATTGACGTTGCAAAATTGGCTGGTTGAAAGACTCGATTGAAAAGAAACAGCCTTTGAGTCTGAACAACACGAAGGACTAAACTTATCGAGGAACCTCGACAGCAAATACAAATTATTCTTGGCCGTAAAAGTCGACGTAATAATTGCTAAACCAGATATATCCCAGGCTTGCTACCGTGTTCAAAGACTTCCTTAACCACGTTGCGCTGGCAACTGATTGCGGACCATAACGAGTGACCGAACCGTATAAAACAATTTCGTCGCTTCCTTCTTGAAGCATATCACTGGACAGAAATTGTCGACAAGTAATAAATTTATTATTTGTTTCGCCCGGTTTTATACTTAAATATACTTAAAACTGAGAATATACTTAAAAACTGAGAAAATATCGCAATTATGGGACAAAAAGTTCTCGACGTGCGTGGCACGTCATTCCAGCGCAAGAGGTTAAAGAAATGTATATTAATGTATAAAAATGTAAATTAATGTATAAAATTTATATATTTAACTATATAATTTATAATGTATAAAATTTATATTTTTAATTACACAATTTATAACGTATAATTAAATTTATATTTTTAATTATACAATTTATAACGTATAAAATTTATATTTTCATTAATTCATAATGTATAAAATTTAATATTATTTTCTCAGTTACTGTGTATCCTATAGATGTAGCTGTAATCAACCTCAAATGGGGTTTTCATAATTTGAATAAGAAAAGCAAACGGATTAACTGGAAAAGAAAAAAATTATGCTGGCTCGATCAAACACTGAAATAATCGAGAAGAACATCCCTTCTGCAACATTCTATACGAATGCGCGAACTTTGAGTGACAGAGAAGATTTCCCAAGATAACGTCTAAAACGCTTCGATGCTCGACCAATGAGACGTCAATACTGTGAAAATATAAGTAACCTAACCAATCGCTAGTGACTTTAAATCTGCAGAAAGAAACGAAATAAAAAAAAAAAAAAAGGAAACGTGAAAAGAAAGCGTTCGAAAACCAAGGAAAATCTTTCGTACTGGGTGGGTCGCGCGTCCGCGTTTGTTAGGAACGGGAGTTCGAGTACCAAGATCCCGATAAAAGGATCCTTTCTCTGCAGCTACGTCAACAAAGCCTCCAGCCTGTGACGTAGCGCAAGGTCCTCGGCAATAACTTCCAACGAGGAGCTCTCAATCGATAAAGCCTCCCACTTCGGCCGAGCCAAAAATCCTTGTACCCAGTTCTCAGGATGTTAAACATCTTTCTTCTCCCTCCCCTCTAACAATAATTTCGGAGAGAATATTTCCCTTGCGATAATTCACGCGCACGTTTTAAGGGGGCGGGACAGTTTGACTGGGCTAAAAATTACGAATACTTTGGAGGGCTAGTAAAAGAAAAAGCACATATTTGATTGGCACGAAAGAGAAAAAAAGAGGGCTCTTGTTTAACTTTTTTTTTACGTTGCCTATCGGTGTGCATGATTCCAGTCAGACAGGATTAGCTGGAACAAAAAGGTAAAGAAAGGTTCGAAAGTAAACAATAATTGACGATCCAACATTTTCGTTTCTGTGAAAATTATGAAAACAGCAGCTATTTGTTTTTGACGTGTCGAATTTATGCCAAAAATTTCTACGTTTCTTGTTTATATTTTTCGAAATTGTTAAAAATTAAAAAAATGTTCGATCGTCAATCCCTAGTAAGTGTTACGCCAGAGATACGTACCGAGTTTCACAGTAATCGGTTGGTTAGATTCCGAGATATCTTGCACACCGTTTCTAAAAACCTAGTTTCAAGAAAAACGCGTTTAAAGTTTCAAAACGTCATTTTTCATATGTATCCTTTACTTACTTTTTTTACTTATATATCGCCGCTCACAGTTCTTACAATTTGCAACTAAATTGAATCCAAGTCCCCTGATATTCGCTTCACCAAAAGTAACATTTGAATCGCACGATTTACACTTTATAATACTGCTTAAAATTGCAAACAACGATGCAGATTCAATTATTCCGTGTCCGCGGATTTATCATTATACCCCAAAATAAGTCGTTTTAAAGGCTAGGGCCTTTTCTATCTTATTTCTAAAACAAACAAAAAATCGATTTTTTGAAAATTTCAAACTGTCCTGACCTCTTAAATCAGTAGAGCGAGATGTTTCTCTTTTTTTTTTTACGCGTTAGAGAAATATAATAACGCGAGCAACGGGTACAGTGGCGACGACGACGGAAACAGAAAAAGGAGCAATATAGAAGGGGGGAAGTGAAAAAGCGTAGCACGCGAACGAATGTCGTATGAAATTATAATTGCATTCAGTGGCGGAGGTGCTGCCGCCTCTCATTTGTTAAGCAAGCCGCGCATTGACGTCACACGGCTCTGTGAAAACCCGACTTCCGCGTGAACTTGATCGTACTGGTCGTTTCAAAGTTTTGCCATTGGCTCTTAGACGTTGAAGATTGCGTGTCAGTCAGATGAACAAATAGAGAGACATATCTTACTGTTGTTTTACATCTCGTACTGTGCGATCTCGTAGTTGCAAACTCACCCCCAAAACTTCCTATCTTGCGTTGAGAGAGAAGAAACTGTGCTTGAAGAAAATGAGAGAACGACGGTCGTCTTCTTAACGAGATGCTTTACCCCTTGCTTGAATTAAGTGAAATTCGATGTGACCAGAAAATGACATTTTTGCTGTTCATTTTAATTAATTTTTTGCAAACTTAACAAAGTTAATTTTTGTACTCTTGTATTTGTGGAAAACGGAATATTCACTTATAAACAAAAAGAAGAACAAATAGACAATTCAATAGTCTTTGGGAAACGCATGACGTTATTGTACATATGTCAAGGGACTATACATATGTACGTATAACAGGATGAATAGAAAAAAGGATTCGTAACTTAAAAGGTAATGCTCGCCGGAAACATGGAAAAAAGGAGGTAAGTAACATGGGTCGAAGAATTAATAGTTTCAAAGTTACAAGTTTCTTCGTTTCGAAAAAGGAAATCTATCACACTGTATAATAATAATTTCTTTTCATTCCGATTACAGGAGGATTTTCTACCTACCATGCTTAACATCTTCGTATCAAAAAGTCGCGTACTCTTTCAAAGATTCCCCCGAATGTGTTCCAACCACTTTTCAACCAAAACCCCCATTCATTTTTCGACCCACGTTTATTAGGACCTTCTTTTCCACCCTAAATTAAATTAGGGAATTAAAATCAACAGTTACAAATTAAAGTGCCAGCAGTAGCGGTTAAACTTGAATTATAAGTTAATAATTAATAAACTTTATTAAAATAAAATAATTTATATAAAAATGAATAATTACAGGTGAAATTTAAATTACCAATGCATTGCAAATTTATATGTTAAAATATATGAAAATTAAATATTAGACCAGGATTAGATACCCTTTTTCCTATCCACCCTGTACACAGAGCCAAGTGAAATTTTCGCAACTGTTCAATTTGCCGCCGACTGTCTCGGTTTATATCTCTCAAGTTTTTACGATCGTCCGCTCTCCCACACTTCGATCGATCTTCTCGCCAGACAGAGTCGCGTCCCGGTGGCTCTTGCGTGGAACGCACTAGCAGAGAAAGGACGTTCTACGACGCGATAGAAGAGGTTCAGAAGTCCCGAAGGTATCGACACACATTCACCGGGAAACGCGGGTCGTATTTTTCGACGAGCTTCTTCGGGCGCGACCGTCCCGGGGCGAAGGACGAACGTGGACACGCGCACCCGCGCCCGCACCCCCGTATCTGGGTCACACCGTATGCATATGCGCATAAATGCACCCGGTTCTGCACCCGAATGCCCTAATGACCCGGTTCGCGAATCCCGACTCGCGGTGCGTCGTAGCCTCGGCCCTGTGACGCGCGCTCTCCCCGAATCAAGGTAAACCTCTCCCTCCCCTCCCACTGATACGAGCTTCCACTCGTTATTAGGCCACTTGTCCCTTCCCCCTTTTTGTTCCCTGTTTGCTCGATCCGCCGACCCGTTTCGCGGTACCTTCACGGTTCACGGCTACCTCTTTGCAATCTCGTGACGTTAGATACAGATCGCGTACAGATCGGCAAAGTATCTTTTTCACACCATGTCTTTGGGAGAGTGGTACGTGAATGTTGAAATTTCCAATAACGAGGTTTCCAAATGTATGTAAGTAGATTTTTTTTTTTTTTTTTGTTTTGTGCAGATAATTATTGATATAAGATGTATATTATATAGAATTATATAGAATTGAAAATAGAAAACTTATTAACATAGAAAGAAATTCGTTTCGTTGGACGAGAAAGTGTTTTCACGATTGATTAAAATTAAATTAGAATTCAATTTTAAATAATAATAATTTCCAAAATTAACACATATCTAATGATTATATTTTCACACGGTAACTATACTTTGCGCGCGATTGTCTTTTTAACAATCTTTTTGACAATTCTCTCTTTCGTTCAAATCAAAATGAGACTTTTTATTACTATGCAACTCACGCAAGTTCCAAGGACATTTGACTAAAAGTTCATTATAACATTTCGTGTGACTGTAAAAAGTCATATTTGGTCGAGAGAACGACAAAACGCGTACAACTAACTATGAAGCACGCACGCTCGCTCAGTATTTATCTTCCTTTTCCATTCTCTTCTTTTTTTCTTTTTCTTTCTTTTCTTTCTGTTTTTCGGCCTAGTGAAATCAGAATCGATTAATCGAAAACCGATCAGAGTTGTTCACTGTGTGCGTGTGTGTGTGTGTGTGTGTGTGTGTGTGTGTGTGCGTGTGTACACGTTGTTAACGGTACACGTTACCCGTTTCCCGCGCGAAACACCCCTCTTTCTCCCAAGTATTTACGTAATGACGCAGTGACCTGTTTCAGCTGGCGCTTAAGTATGTAAATTGCGCGGAATTACTATTGTGCCGGCCGCGTTAAGCTTCTTATTCAAATTGTTGCTTTTAATCTTTTCCCGCTGGCCGATCTAACACGTTTCGGGACAACGTTGCTCGATTAGTTTCGCGTAAGCTTTCCATTCTCTCGTCTCTCCTCTCTGACATCTGGCTTTCGCTTCTTACGCCTCGTCTCGTTGCATCGGAAGAAAAACAACTCGCAACGGAACATAATTTGACGCATTCTGACCTTAAATCGTTATTGTATTTTGAATTGTCATATTCTTAAGGGGGAGAAATAACGTTTGCTATTGGAAACTAACCACTTGCTGCGCTGGGCAACTGATTGCGGACCGTAACGAGTGACCAAACCGTACACGGTAATTCGTTGCTTTCCTCTTGAACTCGTCGGTTCAGAAGTAATAAATTTATTATTTATTTTGCCTGAGTTATATTTAAATATACTTAAGACTGAGAGAATTGCAATTTCGGGACCAAAAAATTGGCACGTCATTTCAAGAGGTTGGATTCAGTTTCATAACTCGAGATAGCTTCTCGAATTAAAGAAATCGTGTCAAAACGCGAATTGATATTTCCTTCTTGGTCTTCTTCAGATGTCTACAAATATATGCTTCTCGATTTAACACGATCTACTTTATTCTTATCTAAACATTGGACTCGCCGACGATTTAAGCATAAAATTTCCATTAAATGGAGAAATGGAGGTAAGCTTTATAACACAATGTAGTACACAAGCTTTTATTTTGTATATTATACAAAAAGTCATTTAAACTTCTACAAACACAGTGTTTCACATGTAGGAAATATTATGAATTGGTCATTTGGTCCGTTAGGTTTGTAGTGTTGCAATGATTCGTCACAATTTTACTGTTTGCAAGGTTCAGCAGGTAAAAGCTGAGAAAAGAATTTTCTGTAAAAATAAATATTTTCTGTAACGTGAAAACTCGAGCCGTTCTCCTCGAAGTGAAAGCAGCGAAAGTCAAATAACACGCTTTGAAGAAAAGTATGAAACTGAAGCGATCCGCTTGTACATAGATCTGCTGACTATAACCAACTAGCGCCATCGGGAGTTAACTTGCTCTTTTTATTCAGGATTTTCCTCGACACTCACTCGTTATAGCAGTTGCAATAAAATCTTTGCGATCCTGCACTTTCGTGGGCTTGTTATTCTTTAATACATTATGTCAATAAGTACTTTCTTCGATTATTGTTCTTTTTTTTTTTTTTTTTAATTACATCCAAGAAATATTTGGCCACAATTGTAATTTTATATTAGAAACACAGAGAAGCAGTGATGATATTACAATATTATTTTAAGAATTCATTAACTGTTACATTACATTTTATATTCTACATATTTTTACGTTACGTGATAAATTTTATTTCAGTTTACAATTAACAAAGTTTGGAAGGAATCACTATGTCTTGAATGAAGATATTATAGTACCTAGGATCTTAACTCCTTGGCACAAGTTATGATTCCGATTTGAAAAGAAAAATCAATTTGCGATCCTATGAAGCTTCAGCTTAAACTCTTCCAAATTGAACATTGACAAATAAAAATTATTTTTCATCTGAAATAGTCTCGCAGTTTCAATGAGTAATGCGGAAAAATCGGGGAAAGAAATCGTTACGTTTTAGAATTAGAAAATTAAAATACTGGAGAACTGAACTTAAAAATCAAGAAAATCGAATATATTTCGAACTATAACCATCTCTGAAGGAGAAAATATCTGAAATATCTTTTCATACTTTCTTTCTGCGAAATATCATTCTTTTTTATATATTATGAAGCCGATGTGCGGATCGCGTTCACTTGTCGCAGAATTGTCAGCCGTAGATGGCGAGAGTGTTGGGAGGCACGTCTCGAACATCGGATGTCAGCGTGTCAGCGATATCGTGCGACATAACGAAAAACGACGATATCTGAAACTTAGCGAGCGAAATAGTGTCGCCCTGCATACACAGTGGCAAGCGGAAGAGTGGCTCGTTCTTCCATGGACGATTTACACTCCGAGCTACTCTCGAGTGTAATGCTTCGTACTAGAGTAACGCTTCAGCTCTCTGACCTAGAATTTTAAAGACGTATTTCTTAGATTCGCCGTTCCAGTCGTGGCCATAATGAACCATAACCTTCGCGCGCCGGATTTCAAAATGACGAGGCGAGTTTATCGTGAATCAGCGCCTTGTCACCTTGGATCCACTATAGTTTCGCCATAGAAAAGTTAATCGTTGTCAGTCCATTTTTTCCAGAGCCATTCTGAGTCGTAATCAAGAGATATTGTTGGATGACCAACCCAGACAATATTGGATCTGTGCAAATACTGACAACAAGCTAGCAACAGTCCACATAAAAAGTGGACTGTGAATAGTTAGTCATAAGGGCAAGATCCAATACTTGGTCATCCATGCTCCTTCCCCTTCCACTTGACGATGATAACCAAATTTTAGAGACATTAGACAGAATACTACAGAACAGCATAGAATAGCATAGTATAGCTGAGCTGAGCTTGGCATAAAACATTCTATATCATCCTAAATCATTCTATATCGTTAAGAGCTTAGCTTAATCATTCTACATCATATTCAAGAGCATTAAACATTCTATATCATTCTGTATCATACACGATTGTAACAAGGAATAAACTCCATTACACGGAATCCAACAATATCTAACTTTTTTTTTTTTTTTCTTAGTTTCATCTTAGACCAATTGATAAGACAGTGAATTGTCAGTCTAACACTACCAAAGTGGTCAAAATGAGCAATCCGTGCAATTTTTTTAGAGTTTCCTTGCGGATTCACAATGCTGCGTTTTTAGGGATTTGAATGATTTTTGTAAAATACATTCTTTACTCTTTGTTATATTTCCCTGTTTCTTGCACTCTAATTTCTCGTGGACAATTGTTACAGTTTAGTCGTCGATAGATCTAGCATTAACTTCTCGAGAATATTTGTCCCAAAATTGCAAATATTTTCTCAGTTTTAAGTATATTGAAGGTGTAACCCAGGCAAAACAAATGATAAGTTTATTACTTCTTAATAATTTCTGTCCAGTGATATACCAACGTGTTCAAGAGAAAAAGAAAGTGACGAATTATTGTATACGGTTCTGATCACTCGTTATGGTCCGCGAACCAGTTGCCAGTGCGATGTTATGTATATAATAAATATAATATAATATAAATAATACAATGTAATATAATATATATAATACATATATATATAATATAATATATATAATACAATGTAATATAATATAATATAATATAAATTCCTTTACTCGCGTTTTCAGAATATTTCCTAATAAACATATAATACAGCATCTAATTTTTAAAGTTCTCGATATACCAATAAAACACGTGGATCTGGAACTCAGCTAGGGATTATTTCACGCGTGTTTGCCTAATGGGGATGGAACGTCATAATGGATTCATTATGCTTCGCGCCATAGTTAGACCGAGCAGGCACCAAGGATGCACGAGTGTTTTCAGTCTGACTTTGAACAGATGTCGAACGAATTTGAAAGAAAAAAAGCGACGATCTGTTTTTTCACGGAGAAGTGGAAAGATGAAATACGAACTATGATTGGGTCAGGAGTCAAAACACCATTTCCCAACGAAGGGAATTCTTTTTTTTTTTTTTTTGTGGCTCTAATGAAAAACTGGTTATACCCGTGTCCTATTTGGTTCAATAGTTACATCGATTTTTTTTCTTTTACCACAAAGTTACGTTGTAGCTTTCGTTGTAATTCCGGCACGATGAAAAATTTACATAGAGATCCGCGTTCGTGAATAATTTATACAGCTTTGTTAAAAGAGGAAAATGGTGTCAATTGTTGTACAGGATCCGCCTGAATAATCTCTTCTCGCCTGGAGCATTTCTTGTATATAAAAACAAAAAAATGTTGCGTGATTCCTCGTGAAAGAATAAGAGTAAAATTTTTTGATTTTCGAAGCTCGAGAAAATCAAGTGTGAGGAAGATTATTTTTACGTACGAAAGTAAGTCAAATGTGTGTGAATAAAATGCGCTTGCAAGATTCGCTTCATTTTCGAGAAAATCGAATACACCATCAAGTATACCAAAACAATTTTTAACGAGACATATTCAAAGTCTGTTTTTCTTGAAAACGAACCTCTGAATGACAAAATTTTCACCCATATTTTTCTACTTGATCGTAGAAACGTTGATTCTTTTAGCGAAATTCAAGTAACTATAGATCTTCAAAACTCAGACTCTATCTCTCAGAAACTTGTCCTATATTTTTTTTATCACTTTTTCATAAAGAAAATTACGTTTTTGCACATTATTCGGGGACCCTATATATATATATATTATATATATATATATATATATATATTTCGGGGACCCTATATATATAAATTTTCTGCAAGGCACGTGTGTGTGTGTGTGTGTGTGTGTGTGGGTCTTGAAAAAAAATTTTACGAAGCACTTATTTTTAGCCAACGATATTTTTACGATATGGTTATCAAACTGGCAACTTTCAACGAAGGAGAAAGGCGAATGTTCTTGCAGTTTATCTTCTTTATTAACGCGGTGGATGTTAATTGCTAACAAGAGCGACGTAAAAACTTAATGATAGTGAAACTGAGGACGTTTCTTTACTTCCTTACCCCCTGACTTAAAACGCGTAGCGAAGAAATATATATTACGACGTAATGGTGTAAATGTCGGCTGTCGGTTCTAGTAATCCACACAGCGACCGTTTGAGAAAGGATTCCCATGTTTTTGTAGGATTAAGCTCAACGGAGGATGCTTAATATAAATATAGCAGCGGAGTACTTTTGTCTGTAAATAGAAAACGACGTTGCTTTAACAGCCTTCGTAGGTACTGCGAGATTACCAATCTCTCTAACTTAAAAGTTAATTTGCAGACGATTAAACGGAACGTGTCGAACGTTTCCTCGGCATTTCTTCCACCAAATGGAAACAGAACGCGTGTTTTGACCTCTTGCCACGCACGTCGACGATTTTTTTGTCCCAAATTGCAACATTTTCTCAGTTTTAAGGGCCCTCACATTTTTGGAGCAACAGGGGAACATTGTACAATGCATATATGCACTTGTTTAATTCACATTGATAAAATATTCTTAAATATTACGATATATATTTTTTGTAATAATATTTAAGAATCTATTTATTATGTATTTCAGATTTTAACTATTATTTATTTTATATTTATATCAACACATTAAGGCTCTGATAAACATGTAGCCTGTATTTTCTCGTATTTTTTGAATTATTTAATGTATGATTGAAAGGGTTCAAAAAAGTGTATGGCATTTAACAAGTGTGTTACTTTATTAATAATTAAAATTATTAATTAGTTTTCATTTTGGAGGTATTTTATTAAATAAAATGAAAACACCTCTAGTAACGTTTCTTGGTGTGGTATGTTAGGAAACAATTTCCCTACTTCTTGAAAAATTATATAATATTATATAATAAATATATAATATTATACTTATATATTATATATAATATTATATAATATAAATTATATATAACGTTGCCTGAGTCGTGTTCTCTACAATGCAAAAAAGGGTTCCCCGTTCGCAACAGTTGAAAACTGAAAGACGCGAATTTACAATTGACTCCCGTCCACAATGCGTCAAGTATATTGAAATATAACCCAGGCGAAACAATTGATAAGTTTGTTGCTCCTTAATAATTTCTATACCGACGTGTTCAAAAGTAAAAGAAAGCGACGAATTGTCGTACACGGTTCCCGGTCACTCGTTAAGGTCCGCGAACCAGTTGCCAGCGCAAAGGCGTTAGAGATATTACATACAACGAAAGATACAGGATACACAGTACCTTTAACCTCGATTTATACAAAAGAATCTGAAACGCTCGGGGATGGGTGAAAATTGAAAGACGAGAGGGGGTAGCACCACCATGTCGTGCAGCAGCGTTCACAAAAACGCGAAAGAAGGGAACATTCGTTTCCAATAACGAAGCTTGCCAGCGTGAATTCATAATTCTCCTCTCTCTCTCTCTGTCTCTGCTCTTTCTCCCTCCCCCATCATTTTACCGTCTTGCTTTTGTTGCGAGAGAAACGCTTTTCACGAAGGCAAATGGAAAAAGGCATAACGAAGCGCGCCGCGGCGGCACTCCGTTCGTTACGTTCGCTTAACGAATGCTTTAACACTCGAACTGGTGTAACGAGTACACTTAACCTATCTGCATTGATAAGCGGCCCATTAGATTTTTTTGCAACCTTGATCCTAATCAAACGGATCGCGACGCTAGTCCCTGGACTAAGCCGGTCGCGTTCACATTGATCAGAGCTAACAGCGAGATGCTGGTTCATCGTGCGAACAAAAGTGACATCTCGAGATGCGCGTTCCTCAGTGACTATGCCAGCAAAAGTCTATACTCCGACTAAAATGTCGAACTTTAGCAGTTGGTTGGCGAAATCGTTGGTTAAAAATTCTGTTGGATGACCAACCCAGATAATATTGAATCTGTGCAAATACTGACAACGAGGTAGCAACAGTTCACATAAAAGTGGACTGTGAATAGTTAGTCATAAAGGCAAGATCCAATACTTTGTCATCTATGCCCCTTCCCCTTCCACTTGACGATGATAACCAAATTATAGAGACATTAGACAGAATACTAGAAAATAGCATAGTATAGCATAGCATAGCTGAGCTGAGTTTGGCATAAAACATTCTATATCATTCTAAATCATTCTATATCGTTAAGAGCTTAGCTTGATCATTCTACATCATATTCAAGAGCATTAAACATTCTATATCATTCTGTATCATACACGATTGTAACAAGGAATAAACTCTTCGAAATTGTAAGCAGTGTTGACTCCATTACACGGAATCCAACAATTCGCAGAAAAATTAATCCAAACGACTGAATTTCTTCCTAAGTAATCCTTCATCGCGATTCCAACTTTGCAACTTGTTTCAATTTTTTATAATCAGCAGCGGCTCTAGCGACAACTTTCACATAATATATGTCTCTTTGCAAATCAAAACTCTATAACTTTTGTTCTCGTCGTTTTATTTTAACTCCTTCTTTTTTCGGTGTTCTCCATTATTATTTACGCGTGCCACAGGTTGGGAAACCGCTGTGTTAGTCGATTGAAACGATTGCCGATTTTTCGACTAATTTCGATTAATAACTTGCTTCGTACGAACAATGCGACGCGACTGTAGCGTCATACGATCCTCGACAGTTAGTGACTGGTGATTTTCAGCGGCATTTATTGATCGCGGTGACGTTACCGTAGCGCGTCATGTGATTTTCAGCGCTCGGCTGAACGATGACGTGACTATAACGTCATGTGATTTCCAGCGCTTATTGATCGACGACGTTGCTGTAGCGTCACGAGAGATTTTTAGTGGTTAATTATCTACGACGTGACTGTACCTGCATCGAATGCGGATCGGTGGCATTCGACGTTAGCGTGGCATCGTATTATGCATTTCCAGCGATCATAAATAACTTGACTCGCCTCTCAGATTATCTCCGAAGGTGTAAGGGAAAATTCTGCCTTCCGTTTCTTTTAATTTAGAATCGTCAATTTTTTTTGTTTTTAGTATAAAAATTTAATCTGTTATTCCCTACAAAATTTTTATTTCATTACTTTGTATATGTTAAATTACGAAATCCTTATTTATTAGGAGATCCAAATAATTTTAAAATGAATCCAATGATTACTCTTTCATATGTTAAACCAGAGTGATTTTTTTTTTATTTTGCTCATTCCATTTTACAATCAATTCCTAATAAATTAAGTACAGCAATTATATTATTTGTGTCAATTTTTATTTTACTTTTTACCTTTGATAAATAATAGAATACAGAATTTAAAATTTTATCCAATTAATCAATTTTTATTGAATATTTATCAATACTTTTATCATATTAACTTGATTAAGAATACAAATAATTGAAATAATACAAATTTGAATAATATATTTACTGTTTTATATTTTAATTATTATATTCTTTCATTGGATATCACCTTCTGCCAACTCATGGTTCTTGGAGCTTATTCGTTTCTCTAATAAAAAATGGTTCGCGGACCATAACGAGTGACCGAACCGTACACGATAATTCGTCGCTTTCTTTTTCTTTTGAACTCGTCGATACGATACCGCTGGATAGAAACGATCAAGAAGTATTAAACTTGTCATTTGTTTTGCCTGGGTGACATTTCACTATACTTAAAAAACTGTGAGAAAGTGTTTGCAATTTCGGACGAAAACTTCTCGACGTGCCCGGCGCAAGAGGATGTTAATTCGGACTTCCTCGAAATTGGCGAATTTTTTTCCAGTAGAAAAATTTTGCAAGCCGATCTGAAGAGTAGACAAGAGGCTGTGGAAGAATTTCTTCAATCTTTTTGCACCATTCAGCTGGTCCTTGTAATATATTTGTATATATATATACATCGCCTTTTGAACGAATAACTTTTCGCTCGCGCTGTTCGTTATCGAGGCTCGCCGCTCGCCGTCCACATTATCAGGGAACGTGTTTCACGATCTGTTCGCGAACGTCAACGCGGATGCGAGGCATGAACCGCGCGGGAATTCCATTGAAAATAATATTCCAAAGCGTGTCACCTTGTAGCGAACCGTTTAACCTGAATGCCTCGGGGAGAGGAAAAAAGAAAATCGTTACATGTACGTTATACAGTGCGCGTTCTCTCGCGACAGAAAAATATTTCTGCCGTGGCCCCGTTGTCTATTTCGAATCATCTCTCTCGTTCATCTGCTCTCCCTCCCTCTCTCCCTCTCCCCTCCCCCCTCTTTTCCTACGAAATCTGCATTTCACGTCGCGTACCGAGAATGCCGTATTTTTTTCAACACATGCGACCGAGATAACATTTCTGACGTATTTTTATTTCGTCTCGTTTTTTTACCAGGCACGTATTTGTCTCCAAAAATAAAAAAAAAAAGGAAAAAATTTCAAGATCGCGAGCAAAACGTTATTGACCGGTCCATCGGACTCTGTATATCTGTTTCGTGCATCACAAGAGTTGCATCGACACGAGACGGGACAGAGTGGACATCGGTTGCGTTTGACACGCTGAAACGCGTCTCTAGCGTGCGAATAATTTGCAGAAGAGCACGTATTGTGTACTTAAACTGAAACTGAATATATACTGGATATACACGGGGATCGCGCGTGAAATGAAAATCTGTCGGACTGCGGGATCATCGAACGAGAGAAATATTTTTGGAGATGCGATGACAAAATGTTGCTGACCAAAAAAAAAAAAAAAAAAGAAGTATTATTTATTATTAATTTTATTCTAGTCTCACCCACTAACACTTCACTTCTGTATCATATAGCACCGGTTGATTCTTAAACTTTATCCTATCTTAATAATATATATTTATGGTTTCTAATTGCATGTAACACTTTCCCTTTCGCTCCTCTTTTTTACGTTTTTTATCTATCTGAACTAGATAGACGTATCGCCATTTTTTCACTCTTTCGGTATCTCCTCCATTGTACACGCATCTTTCTCCACGTCTGCACAATCCTCTAGAATTCTAAAAGATCGTTTAATCGTTCCAGTCACTCTTCCGCCATGGTTCACGTCTCATCAGTCATCGAAATTAATCTTAGGTTCGCTACTAACTCTCATTTTTATCCCTTTCATTCATTTATTAGCATGTGCCCTTTCCAAAATTATTAATCACGTTTGTGGGTAGTCGTTCGCCAAGATCATTTGGGTGACTGTACATATCTTCCGCTGTCATATTTCGGTTTCTTAGTAGCGTTATACTGCACTTTATGGTCTAACGCAGAGACAGGGCTAACTGGCGGCTCTTGTCCCCACTCTCCTGTTCCCGAGCGCTTCCCCCTCCACTGCATCGATCTCGCCACTTAATCCTCGCGGGTCCCGCGAGATCCAAGCCACTGACTACATATATACATACATGTTCCAGTGGAATGTACGCCTATATGTGTTCGTTGGTAGCTGGTTCAGTTTTATTTCTTTCTTGTATTTTTATTGTGATTGTTGTAACAATAGGATAGTAGGAAATGAAAACGCCTTTTGCTACTTTTATTACCTATAAATAATATTATTTATTCTCGTTGTATCTAATACGTGTCGTTAGATTGCATTTACGTTTGCTACAAACAAAATTGTGACAATTGCTACGTTTAGCGCTATATTTGTTGTCATTGCCTGTGCAAGTAAAACATCTCGATCGTTTCAAGTTTGGAAGTTTTAAGTTTTAAAAAATGGGAAGCACTGAAAGACTAAAAAATACAAAAAAAAAGGAAAAATACTAAGAAACCTAAAGAATAGAAAAAATGAAAAATATTACAAAACTGAAGAATACTACTAATGAAAAATACCGGAAACAATGCACTGAAATACACTTCCGACCATTCGCTACGACTGCTTCTTCAAAACTGACTCGTACGTGCGTTCGTCACCGATTTGACTTCTCAGTGGAAACATTAATATGATCCCATTTTTTATCGCCAAACTTTTATCGCACGACTCGCGCACAAAGTAAGACTTCAGACGGGTCATCACAGACCCAGCCAGTTACCCGACTCTGGTCTGACAGACGTAAGTTATTAAGAAAATAACTTATTTGACAATTCTCAGTCCAGACAGTTCTGCCCCGCTGCTGTAAATTAATCGACTCCTCCGGTAAAAATGTAAAAACGGCTCGTTCGTAATCTCGAAAAATTGATCTCCACGTAGCGGGGAGGAAATTGCATTTCGTAGTAAATTCCAGTGACCAGCGGGGAATGCCGGCCGGTTGAACGGACGAGAGTTTTCGATTGTTGGGATTTCTGGTCCGAAATTCAGCTTCTGCAAACAGACCTAGTTCCCGTGTTGCGATAGCAAGGAACAGGAGCCCGGTTCGGAATCGGTGCTCGGAACACGATGCATAATACAAATTGGTGTTCTCGCGCGTCTAGTTTCTGGTCGACGAGTTTCTCGCGACGATCGATGGTCCACGTTCGATTGTTCCCCCATCCCGGGGGAACCAGTGTGCACGTTGTTATTACAAACGATAGCCACGATAGCCAAGCTGCTACTGTCGCTGCCCTTAATTAGCAGTTAGCGGAATTGCTTCGAAATTCGTAGTCGTTATTAATTACGAGTCCGTAATTATTATTAAACG
This sequence comes from Tetragonisca angustula, assembly GCA_036937485.2. Classification (NCBI taxonomy): domain Eukaryota; kingdom Metazoa; phylum Arthropoda; class Insecta; order Hymenoptera; family Apidae; genus Tetragonisca; species Tetragonisca angustula. Next base: position 19,476 of record JAWNGG020000199.1, read on the forward strand.
TTGATTACCATTAACGTCTCGTAATTACGAGAATTACGCTTATCGCCGGTTTGACGTATACCGTGTCTTTCTTTTTCTATTCACAGTCATTACGGTGGGAATCGATTTATCTCCGATTTATTTTATACGAACAACCTGACGTCTATTCTCCTTGTTTTTGTTTTTGACGTTCACAGGCGGAAAAATATTCTGTTTTACACCTGTTCAAGTGGAAGTAACTGATACTACGGAATATGAGCATCGTCAAGCTAAGGTTCAGCATGCTTAAGAATTATTGATCGATTAAAGATGTAATTCGGATGAAATTGTTGTTTCTCGAAAGACCGACTGCATTTTTTCCAACGTTGGATATTTGCCTTGATATTTATGTATCTGAACAACTGTATTCGTCAATACGAACATTACCGCGTTCTTCTCGACAAAACTCGACGATTTCAGCCACTTGACACAACGCATTCACCGAAGGATATCCATCAATTGCACGCGAGTGCACAACACCGCAGAAAAGCTCCATTCTCTTTCTCTTTCTGCCGGTTTCGTGGCAAAAAAAAGAGAGAAACTGAATCGCCATTCTGCAGTATCGCCGTCACGATAATTAGCCAAAGGAAGACGACGAAGAAAGAGAGGAGAAAGGGCCGAGAGAGTGTCGTTGCGCGCTTCGCTCTGGCTTTCTTTCAAAGCTCCGAAACTCGCCGCGCAAATAAAGAAAAGGGCCACGGGACGAGGGCCGAAGGCCGCCGCTATACATTCATCTTTTAAAGCGGCACTTTTCAAAGCGTCACATTACGAGCCATCCAACTGCGTTACGAGAACGCTCGTTCTCTACGTCTGTTTTGTGTGTGTGTGTGTGTGCACATTCGCAAGGAAAGTCACGTTTTTCGAACACAATCTCAACCCTCTTCTTTTTTTTTTTCTTTTTTTTTAACGCAATCTTAACTCTTGTAATGACGAACAACAACGATACATAACTGGCTACGTCGATTCGTTCTCCCTTTACTTTTTTTTTTAAATTTTGTAATTGTCTCTTTTTTTTTATAACTTTTGTACTTTCTTTCTTGAACCTCACCTCGATATTTCTTAGCACAATTTTTTTTTCAGTCGGCGCTAACCACACGTTATTGCGGGTTTTGTTACTGCTCTTTTGCAGATCATATTCATCCTTTGGCAAATTAAATTCGCTCTTTCACAAGTCAGATTCACCTTGTCGGTGATTCAAAGAGTGAAGTAATACAATGGTCCTTCGAACCGTGAATTTAATGGACGTTATTAATCATTCTGCTGCAACTATCGCTCTCACAGATTGTCATAATTAATTACGTGAATATGAAACTACTCCGCCAGGTGAACCTTATGAATATATAGATGAATCTACATATGTGTATATAAACACTTTCACTTTTAAATAAGTATTTCAAAGACCAAATACTGTTACACACGTGCGGTAAAATTTTTATTTCGCAACACTAACTTTACATCGAAGATTATTTTCATCACAGCTTGAGAAAACAAAATTGATTTGCAAAAGGATTGATTCATAATGTAAATTAATGATGAATCTACATGTGTGTATATAAACACTTTTACTTTTAAATAAGTATTTCAAAGACCAAATACTGTTACACACGTGCGGTAAAATTTTTATTTCGCAACACTAGCTTTACATCGAAGATTATTTTCATCACAGCTTGAGAAAACAAAATTGATTTGCAAAAGGATTGATTCATAATGTAAATTAATGGTGAATCTACATGTGTGTATATAAACACTTTTATTTTTAAATAAGTATTTCAAAGACCAAATATTGTTACACACGTGCGGTAAAATTTTTATTTCGCAACACTAACTTTACATCGAAGATTATTTTCATCACAGCTTGAGAAAACAAAATTGATTTGCAAAAGGATTGATTCATAATGTAAATTAATGATGAATCTACATGTGTGTATATAAACACTTTTACTTTTAATTAAGTATTTCAAAGACCAAATATTATTACACACGTGCGGTAAAATTTTTATTTCGCAACACTAGCTTTACATCGAAGATTATTTTCATCATAGCTTGAGAAAACAAAATTGATTTGCAAGAGGGTGAATTTTATCTGCAAAGAGGTTCATTCACAATGCCAAACGATCCGCAGGTAAAAGGTGCAAAAAGAAAAAAAAAATGAATACAAACTGCAAAACGGTGAAACCTGGAGCGCAAGACCCGTAAAAGACTTTGTCAGGTTTTAATGGCGGAGTTATTGAAAATATATCATTTCAAAGAGGATCGATTACGATTGGATCTCTGGCTAGTTCGTGTTTTTACGAACGCGAAGCAAGGAAATGGATTATGCCGTTGAAATGAGAGATTCAACAAGAACGTATGTACTTACCATATATTTCCGCAGTGCGGTCGAGTATGTAGAGAGTATAGAGTATGGCGTCTGCTTCACCCTCTCGGCGCTAAGCCCGTGACAACGACCACCGTCCGCTACCACGCGCGCTCGTCGATATTTCCCATTTTTATTATTAATCTAGAGCCCTCGCTCGCTCGCCTTTTCTTAACAGAAAACGTACTTACGCGCGTCCATATTTAACGTCGTTCTCCAGCCACGCGGCAGATACACTTCACCCTTTCTCTCCCTTTTCCCTTTCCCCGTCGATCGTTTTATCTTTGAGAACTAATTGTTACTGAACGTGCGGTTGAACTTCTCCACGCAAGAGAAAGAGAGAGAGAGAGAGAGAGAGAGAAGGGAGGGCCTCTGAAAGTGTTGTCAAGCTGAAACAGCTTTTTCCCCCCACGGCTTTTTAAAAGCATCCAGTCGTGGATGACGCATCAGGTAGCATAACACGTTACTTCTCCCTTGCTCTCTCTCTCTCTCTCTCTCTCTCTCTCTCTCTCTCTCTCTCTCTCTCTCTCTCTCTCTCTCTCTCTCTCTCTCTCTCTCTACCGCGCGGAGCCATCCGTCTACCGAGCGTGTGCACGGTAAAAAACCGAGTATCGAATGCTACCGCATGAATAAGTCCCTTTGAAGTTTCCGCCACCCACCCGAAGCTCTGCTCCGAAAAATCTCGCAGCTTCAACCCCTTTAAACCGACGCGTGCTTACTCTCTCTCTCTCTCTCCCTCTCTCTCTCTTCCTCGTCTACGAGCCTTTAAGTCGAATTCACAACACAGGTGTTCCAACACAGTGTTGTCGTCCTTCCCTACGACGTTCTTTGAACGACTGAAACAGGAAGAGAGAAGCGGCGAAAGGATGAAAGAGAGGCCTACCTACCGCGTAGGTGGGATATCCGCGTGTCTCGAAAGTGTCGCGTGGGCGGAAGAATTAGGGGATATTTTCAAAATGAATATGAAGCGATAAAGGGAGCATTTGAGCCTTTTTATCAAACAGAAACGTCAGAAAAGATTACTTTTCGTTTGCCTTTCTGATGTTCTTGTTTTAACCTCTTGCGCTGGAATGATTGCCTTGGAATCGTTATGTCTTATTTTTTAGAATTAAAAAAATTTTTTTTTTTGACAATTATATATACATATATTATTTATAAATTTTAATTTTTAAATATAAATAATTAATTATGAAATTTTTTCAATAATACAATTATGATTTTAATATTAATTAATTGTGGAAAAAGTTTTATAATTTGTTATTTATATTTAAAAATTAAAATTTATAAATAATATATACATATATATAATTATTAAAAGAAAAATTTTTTTTAATTTTAAAAAATAAGATGTAATGATTGAATTAGTATTGATGCCACCGCACGTCGAGAATTTTTTGTTCCAGAATTGCAATATTCCCTCGGTTTTAAGTATATTCAAGTAGAACAGAATGGACGAAACAAATGATAAATTTATTATTTCTGAATAATTTCTATCCAGCGATATCATACCGACGAGTATCAAAAAGAAAGCGACGAATTATTGTATACGGTTCGGTCACTCGTTATGGTCCGCAATCAGTTAACCCCTTGACATGTAATATCGAGTCGTACTCGTGGTACAAGTTAAAGTTTCGATTTAAAAGAAAAAGTAAATTGCAAACCTATGAAATTTCAAGTCAGATTAAACTGAACATTGACGAATAAAAATTACGTGTAACGTTACAGTGCTTTGATTATCCTAGATTAATTTTACAGTTTCAACGAGTAATGCTTACCCTTTAAAACTGAAAAAGAAAATCGTAAGGCAAGGGATTAACAGACAGATATCAAATGCTTCTTTTCTTTTTATCCCTTCACATTTATTTTGAAATATCCCCAAATTTTTGTGAGCGGTATATTTATCTGTATCTCGTTACTCGATCGAGCTCCCGTGTGTCGTACGAATTAATTATAAAGCAGGAGAAGAAGGCCAACGTGCGTCGGTTGTGGCCGTCGCCTAACTTCTGCACGACATTAAATTCCATTTGCTCGCCTCGGATTTCTCGCCGATCGCCGCGGCTCGATTAATTTTCTATTAGCCTCGTCGTCACCGCGACGAAAAAATTGCAAAAATTATTAACAATAAAATTAAAAAAAAATAAAATTGAAATTTAAACTTTATTAGTAATAAAAATTGTACCAATTATGTTCAATAATAAGACATGTTTTTAATAAACAGGTGAATGTATTTATTTTGCCTGATTCCTTATATATATATTATTAATACATTATACATTAATAATATAAATTAAACTTAATAATATAATTGATAATATGAATTTAATTATTAATATATTGTACATATATTTATTACTAATTTAATTATTAGATCTTATTTTTAAAAATTAAAAAATTTTTCTTTTAATAATTATATATATATATAATAAATTTCATAAATTGGCAAGTTTTTCTTGATTGCGACGTGATTCCGTCACCGGTTTAACGATGATTGTTAGCTTCGCTATTCTCCTCCAGACCGTACGTGATCCACTTCAATAATTCGTAACGCGTGCGATTCTGTATAAATTATAAACGGTCCATCGATTGTATTACCAAAATTGTGGAACAATTTGGTAGAAAATGTAGAATTGATTCTCCGCGACGTTGCACAAAAACAATCTCGAAAACAAGTGAAAATTTATCAGTTTTGCCTTTTCTTTTTTTTCTTTTTTGCTGTCATGGACGAAGTGTAAGCAGAGCTGATGTTACAATTAATAAAAGGCGCGTTTGTCCCGCGATTCTTCTTCCCTCCCCCCCTCCCCCGTGTGTTTCCCTTCTCCCCAGTATTTCGTACAGAACCACAATTAACTTTCTGTTACGCCCTCTTGGAATTCAACGCGGTTCGAGTTTCAAAGCGCAGTTTTAAAATCGCCGGGGCTGCATTGAATGCTCATTACCACCGGCAGAGTCGAGTGTAAGAAACGTGAAAAGCGGTATAAAAATGCGAGATACAGTAACGAAACACAAAAGAGCTCGTTGCCGAGAGAGAGAAAAAAAAAATGAAAAGCGAGCACCGGAAGAATAGAATATCACGGGGTATTATTGCAAAAGAGCAGAATCGGAGAGGAAACGTTCGAAGAGAATGTTGGGTAGCGAGGTGAACGTTGTATGTCGAAGCAACAAATGCATCCGATGCTTCCCCGATCGATCTCTGGCTCGTTTTTTTTTTCTTTTTTTTTTTTCTATTCTGGATAGAACAAGTCGGACACAAGTAGTACTCGCTTCGTGCGTTTCAATATTTAAACAGCTTGGACGGTCGGCTTAGACGTCTTTATACACGCCGCGCGGCTAGCTATGTTCACCATGTCGCGAAAACATCGTTTTATAACATTTCGAGCTTCAAAGGGGAGTTCGAAGCTCTCTGATTAATTGGGAACCGAATTTTTTTCTTAATTTTACAACCTGGTTTTTAGCGCTCTGTTTCTTTAGAACCCTTTTTAGCTACGGCTGACTGCAGCATACGGTCCAAGTTCAGTCGCGACCTGAAACAGAACGACGAAATTTCTCAGAAAGATAATTTTATATATATACATATTATAGAAAGATAATTATATATATGTATATATATATATATATATATTATACATTGAAATAATCAAAACACTGAGTTGCACTACGTTTAACCTCTTGCGCTAGTAATTGGTTCACGGACTACAACGAGTGACCATAACCGTATACAATAATTCTTCTTTTTGAATTCATCGGTATGTCACCGAAAATTAGGAAGAATCAATTTATTATTCGTTTCTCCTGGGTTATATTTCAATGTACTTAACCACTTGCGCTGGCAACTGATTGCGGACCGTAACGAGTGACCGAACCGTATACAATAATTCGTCGCTTTCTTCTTGAACTCGTCGGTGATGATATCACTGGATAGAAATGATTGAGAAGTAATAAATTTATTATTTATTTTGCCTATTTTGTTTTACTCAAATATACTTAGAATTGAGAAAATATTACAATTTTGGTACAAAAAATTCTCGACGTGCGTGGTAGAGGTTAACCACTTGCGCTGGCAACTGATTGCGGACCGTAACGAGTGACCAAATCGTCTACAATAATTCGTCGCTTTCTTCTTGAACTCGTCGGTGATGATATCACTGGATAGAAATGATTGAGAAGTAATAAATTTATTATTTATTTTGCCTATTTTATTTTATTTAAATATACTTAAAATTGAGAAAATATTACAATTTTAGAGTAAAAAATTCTCGACGTGCGTGGCACGTCATTCTAGCGCAAGAGGTTAACCACTTGCGCTGACAACTGATTGCGGACCGTAACGAGTGACCAAACCGTATAAAGTAATTCGTCGCTTTCTTTTTCTTTCGAACTCGTCGGTGACGATATCATTGGATAGAAATGATTGAGAAGTAATAAATTTATTATTTGTTTTGCCTGGGTTACACCTAAATATAGCTAAAACTGAGAAAATATCGCAATTTTGGGCCAAATATTCTCGACGTTCGTGGCACGTCATTGTAAACCAATATTGTTCATTTGTTCGTATTCTCTCTCGAATTGTTGGCGCACGTACTAAATATTCAATTGTTCGATCTGCGAAGTTGATCGATATTCCAAACAATTATAATACGTATTATCTGGTCAGTGAATTCGAAAAACTCGCGCGTCAAGTTCGAGTGGCACGTAGAACGGGGGTGTAATCAACAAGGGCACGGCTGTGGAGGTCTCACGTGCCAACGAGCGATTATTCGCAACCAGGTGACAATGATTTATACCGTAGCAACGTTAACATCGGATTCTTGCAACCACAGAAACCGCGAGGGGTCACTAGCTGCTACCTCCCCCTCTCCCTCTCTCTCTCTCTCTCTCTCTCTCTCTCTCTCTTTCTCTCTTTCTGTCTCTTCCTGTCCCTTTCTCCGGACAACCGCGAGTCTGGCTTCGTTGGTAATTATTTATGTTGGCCGGTCTTCGCGCGAGACGGTAATTGAATTTGCGTCCGTGGAACGTAGCGGCCGCTGACCGTAATTCCATCCGCTGGTCAGAGGGAGAGAATGAAATAAAAAGAAATTGAGAGAAAGAGAGAGAGAGAGATAGAGAGAAACATGGGACGATTAATACGGTCTTAATTGCACTTCTCGTCGTCGCGCGAGAACGAAACGTGGCTGTTGACGCTTAAAGAGCCAGTTGGATCTTTGGATCGGTCTCCTAAAGTGTCTCCCCCCGACGATATTTCTCTCGTCAAAAATTACTTAGGTTTTAATTTTAGGCAATACATCACGTGGTGGATCGGTACGAGATCTGGTGTTTAAAAAAAAGTGAGAGGGGGGAGTGAAGGGAGAATTTATTTACGGTCTATCTATTTCCAACGTCGACGTATACATCATCGAACCGAAAACCACGTCCAGGGGAATTGATCGTTTCCAACGGCTGGAGAGCATCGACTTAGCCAGCCCTCCCCTCTCCCCTGTAACATATCCAAAGTAAATTTACCTAGCATCTCGTGCAACAACCGTCGACCATTAAACCGTCGCAAGATAAATCTTCTCCGTCCGCCCTGAGAAAGGAGAAAGAGAAAGAAAAAAAAAAAAAAAAAAAAAAAAAAAGGAAAAGAAAAAAATTCCAACGCGCCCATAACCATAACGGGTCCCGGGAGAGAGTCAACTCGTAATTTTATCGCCCGTTGAAAAATTTCGCTTTCCGATGTGTTTACCGCCTGAGACTTGGCGGCGGTACGTGACCGTGGCGTAAAAGTTAGGCTCAAGGGTTTTAGGACAGAGGGAGGGCCGCGACTAATTCCCTTTCGTACCGCGTGCCCCTACGCAAAGGATAGATAAGAACCGTATACGTATATGTGAACGGTGAACAACCGTAAATACCACTCGTGGGCCCTTTCTCTCCCTCTCTCTTTCTCTCTCTCTCTTTCTTTTCCTTTTTTCAACGTTCGCCCAGCAATGTTCTCTGTTCTCCTTTTTTTCTCTTTCTCTGGCTCTTTGTCTTCGGCGAGCCAACGAAAGAGAAGAGAAAGCGGCATCTGTCGCGAACCCTTCGAAGTAGGAAAGGTTCGCGAACGACGGCAGCGTGGCGGAGGGGCGCGACATTTGCGATTCAAAGTGTTCACAGCAAGGAAATGAAGATTAAGGGCGGGAGGGTTTAAACGAACGAGAATTACGACACGTGTATAAGTACTCGGGGCCGAGGCTGTTACACGGGATGATCTATAGCCCCTGGCCTCCCCGACGCTTTTGTCCAGGTTCATTTTGCGAGTCAATATCGCAGCCAGGGGGCAAAGAATCGCCACCCTCTCCAATCTGCTTACGTCGCTAACTGGACAGCGACTCGTTGCCCCGAGTGTTTCGCAAACCAAACGATTGACGGATTAATGAAATTCGTTTCGATCGATCGATGCGTCGATCTTCTGACTTTGTTTCGGCCTATTGGCCTGGGAACGACGTGTGTACACAGGGGCGAGAGAGGTAGCATTCTCACGGATTTATATTAAGTTGACATGTTTGTTTAACATGTTTGTTACGTACTAATTTTCTTAATCATAGTTGGGTATTCCAGTAACTTTATATACCTTGGATATCACCGTTGTTTTTGGTATGAAAAAGTTGTATTTAATATAGTATAGGAGCCGTAATAACGATGTAATAATCTTTTTGTAGATATATGAGGATATTTATGAGAAATTTTTTTTATAGATGTTATAAAAAATTTATGATATTTATATAAATATAAAATAAATGTTGTAATTATAATATATTTATGCTATATAATATTTACATAAATATAAAATAAAAATTGTAATTGTATAATATTTGTAAAAAGAAATACCTCATGTACAAAAGAATTATTATGGCTCCCCTGAATATTATAATATAATTTAGGATTAGAATAATACGGTAATTCATTAATTTACAATTTCAATTTTATAAAGATATGAACACAACCGTACACTGCCTCTGTCTTCCCTGACATTTCATACGATAAACTTTACAGAATTAAGATTAACTAACAATTTTTCGGCACACACTTTTTTTCGATTGACACTTTTTTTTTTTATAGAGAACGTGCGAAGAAACGTATCAGAAACCCTATCAGGAAATCTCTTAAACTATAAAAACGTCACTATTTTCATAGGTCCTCTTTGTACTTAAACGATTTTTCAAAACGCGGAGATATTCAAGATGAACAAAATTATTGCGACAGCCTGTATACATTATAGATAATTTCATTTATCTTTCGAAACTTGCCGTCACTGTGGTCATTATTATTATTATTATTGTTCGAAACAAATTGCAAAAGTCGTTCGCAGTCCCGTTTATCACACGCGATTGTTCGAATTCCGTGGCACGTCGTACGAAGCGATCAATTTCCCAAGAAATATTGCAAACAGAATTTATCGCGTGGAAATACTGACAGACGCCTGTGTTCCTCTATTTCCAGATAAATCTACGCCTCATTCTTGTCAGTGGTAAGACAAAAGAGTTCCTATTCAGTCCGAGCGACTCTGCGGGGGACATAGCGCACCATGTGTTTGAAAACTGGCCGGAAGGTACGTATTATTAGATTTAGAAGCGTGAAACGGGTCTGCATTCGTTCGCTAAACAACGAATGTTCTCCTTCTCCGCCAGAATAAGTGGAAAAATAAGTGAAAGAAGGGAATCGTCGGACAGTATTTGCCAATGTTGGACTGTCGTACAGTGTACTCGCGAGATAATCGCGTTTAAGCGGGGGCAGGACAGTTTGACGGGCCTAAAAATTACGAATACTTTGGAGGGCTAATAAAAAAAAGAAAAGTACATATTTGATTGACACGAGCTTTTGTGATTTATTTTAACACATTGTGAACTATAAAAAGCAACATTGAAAGAGAAAAAAAAGAGGGCTCTTATTTAACTTTTTTTTACATTGCCTACCGGCGTGCATGATTCCAGCCAAACAGGATTAGTTGCAACAAAAGGGCAAGAAGAGTTTAAAAGTAAACGATATTCTCTAGAGACTGACGATCCAACATTTTCATTTCTGTGAAAATAGCAGCTATTTGTTTTTGATGTGTCGAATTTAAAAAATTTCTACGTTTTTTGTTTATATTTTTCGAAATTGTTAAAAATTAAAAAATGTCCGATCGTCAATCACTAGTAAATGTTACACCAAAGATACGTACCAAGTTCTACAGTAATCGGTAGGTTGGATTCCGAGATATCTTGCACACCGATTTTTTAAAAACTTAAAAGTTTCGAGAGAAACGCGTTTAAAGTTTTAAAACGTCATTTTTCATATGTATCCTTTACTTCGATTCACCAAAAGTAATATTCGAATCGCACGATTTACACTTTATGATACTGCTTAAAATTGTAAACAGTGATACAAATTCAGTTATTCCGTGTTCGTGGCGGATTTATTATTATACCCCAAAATAAGTCGTTTTAAAGGCTAGAACTTTTTGTATCTTATTTTTCAAACTACTATTTAATACTATAAGTACTATAATACTTACTATTTAAAACAAAACGAGAAAGAAAATCGATTTTCTGAAAATTTCAAACTGTTCTGACCCCTTGATCTGCCAATCTTTTTCAAAATTTTCCCACGAAAACGTGTGACGTCGTGCGTCGTCGAAACTTCCTCGATATGGCGTTCGTCGAGACTCGTTCGCATAATGCACAAATATCCTCGCGCGACACACACCCGGCGCCATATATTAGAAGGTATCTTCCCATCGATAAATTAAACGCAGTTTATTGTTCGTTCGCTCTGTACGAATGCTATTTTGCCCCAGTGTTTTCGTCGTCTATCACTGTCCGACCGCGTGAAGCATGAAAGTGCCGGAATTGAAAACACTCGCGAGAAATATATATATATATATATAGGCCGTGAAATATATCAGGAACGGCGGGAGAGTAGGCGATTCAATTAGACGGAGGACGTGGAAAAAAATTTTTTGAAACCTCGTTACCCCGTGATTTATCCCGCCACGAGATTCCTCGTGAAAATTATGCCAGCTACAGAAGGACGACGAATTGGTACGAGGGAATTGATCGACGGGCAAGTTGAGTTTCGGGAAACACAAATGTCGCTCGTGTTAATTTTGTAGCGTTCCTCTTTTTCTATTTCTTTTCTTTCTGTTTCTTTCATTCTTCTTTCGTTATTCTAGGTAAATTAACAGCTCGCTGATGATGTTAATCTGCGGTGATCCATTTGTTAAGAATTAATTAGCGTCGATCGTTTTGTGTGACGATTCTCGTTAAACTTCGTTCTTTCACGTTTTTATTCCATTTCCGATATTAAGTAATAAAGTTGAGTAATTTATTGCGAAAAAAGAAAATTAATTCAAGATTCACACGCTCGGTACGATATTTCTTAGATTTCTTCTTTTTTTTTTTTATCGTCACGATCGTCTTACTATTCCTTTTGAAGAGATGCAGAAACGATAGTAATAACGAAAGAAAGTGTCGAATAGAATTGAATAGAACACCTATGTACATACATAGTAAGGAGGTTATCTAAATTTCAATCATCAGTCGATGTTTCGAAAATTTCTTTTTTATCACAATCTTACTGCTTTTTTTTTTTTTTTTAAGAAACACAGAAATGAGTATTTTTAACAGCATTTTGAACGATAATAATGAAAGAATTATATATAGTAAAAAGATTATCTAAATTTCAACTATCAGTCGATGTTTCGAACTTCTCTTTTGAAAAAAAAATACACAAAAATGATGGTACTTTTAACAGTAATAACGAAAGAATGTCATCAAATAGAATACCTGTGTATACGTACATAATTTTCAATCATTAATAAATATTAAAATTATCGATATTTCTGAGATATCTATTTCGTCGTCATGATTTCGCTGTATTCTTTAAAGATACACAGAAATGATAACAATGATAATGACGGAATCAAATGGATATATCTGTGTACGTACATAGTAAGAAGGTTATCTAAATTCATTGCACCGCTTTAATTTTACAATTAAACTTCTTTGCCCTCTTTTCTTTATAAACACACACACACAGTCTCCTACACACAGACGTTGCCGATTCTCGTGCTGAAGAAGAAAAGGAACAGAATTGGCTTGGCCTTTGCTTTGTCCTCGTGCTTTAAATGCTGTAAAAGGCGAATCAAGTGGGCTTTCGTTCTCCTAAGTAGGATGTTTCGATGTAAATCTCCGCGATACTTGAGAAGTAACCCGTTTAATATTAAAATGCATTCAGCGACCGCAACTTCTGGCCGTCGTCGAATCGCCCCGCCGGAATTGTTTCGGCTCTGAATGGCAGAAAGGAGAGATCGCACGGTACTATTGCTGCGTTACAATTTCGTTAACTTATAGCTTCTCGTTACATTCTGCTAATATTATTCGTAGATCTCTTTTTCTTTTTTTGCTTTTTTTTTTTGGTACATCGCCATATTACGTGAAACACGCGTTTTATTACAGAATTGCAATTAAACGTCTCCTAAAAGTAATTCGCGTGGCTTCAACGATAGAACGAACCGGCGACTAAAATATATATATATATATAAAAGAAAGAAATCAGACGAACCGCGAAATGACGAAATTTTCGATGAAATATTCGCCTGCCGATTGATCGTTCCGGCAGCGTTAATTGTCCCAGCGTGAAGAAACACGGCACGACAGTGTGTGTGTGTGTGTGTGTTCCCACCCCGATTACAATTCGCCGCACACCTCGAGGTACACCACGTCGCGTCGGGTCAGAACCTTATCTCTCACAATAGAGCTGGAAATCCCCGCGTACTCTGGTTACATCGTCGACGAGCAAATCCGCGACGACGAACGGTAAAAGGGGAGCCGAGAGGGAGACGGCGCTCTCACGTTCACGGAACGTGTGCCAGCAAACTGGTTGATGAAATTATCAACGCGAAGCATCCGCGTTTTCCGGTCCAGCGGACACGGCTACTTTTTTCCACCTCGTCGTCGTCGTCGTCGTCGTCGTCGTCGTCGTGGTCCCGCCATCCCCGCTGAAAAATGCTGAAAAATATCGGTGGCAAATACCGAGGTCCTGTGTGTTTTTCTCCTTTCGTCTTCTTTGTTTCTCCTTTTCTCTTTGTCTTTGCAGACTGGGCGGAAGAGGCAGTCGCTAAAGCGGAGATCCTGCGGTTAATCTACCAGGGCCGTTTTCTGCACAGCAATGTCACGCTCGGTGCTCTTGGGCTTCCTTTCGGGAAAACCACGGTGATGCATCTGGTCCCACGAGAGAACCTTCCCGAGCCTAATTCTCAAGGTAAATCATCGACCGGCCACATCGTTCGTGTTTACCTTGTCCAGGGGGAGGGAAAAATGGCGGGCGAAGCTTTCGGTCTGAAAGTATAGGGGGAGGGTGAAGGGGATGAGCTTTTGTACTTACAGCCAAGATCGAGGAGCACCTTTTAGTTTAATCCTCGAAGCATAAATCCTCTCGAGCTGATCGTCATTTTAACCTCTGATATTCCCGAAAATTCTCGACAAACTTTCTTGAATAACTAATTCTTTCTGTCGTTTCACGAACGTTTTGCGTTATTCTTTGGATTGCTCTTTTAGTCAGACTTTAATGGTCAAATTGATATAATCAGTCGTTAATTTTAATAACAATCGTTAGTATAATTGTATAATTTAATGATAATCATTAATAACAATCAATGATAATCGAAATTTAATGGTCAACTTTGAAAGTGACTCTGAAAATCTCGTCTTTTTATCGAAAAAAGCGTAATATGCGTATACTGTTGAATCATAGAATTACTAGGTGTAAGAAACATTTTCTTTGCGTTGAAATGATTGACATTCCAGTGCTGATAGTGCAGTAAATATTTCAATAAACTTAAATTGCTCGTCTCCTCATCAATGTTCTCTGTAACAATAAATGATTCTTTAAATGTTTTAAATATTGTATACTTTAACTTTTTCTGTTTACAATTATAAATAACATCGTGTGTTCCCTCGTTCAATATGGATGGATTATTTCGTTCGATATTGGATTTTTTTATAATACTTTTAATACTTTTAGTATCCGAATTTATTTCGTGTAATTATATTAAAGGAAAAAGAGTGGGGAAATAACGTAGTAGAGAAAGGAAGGAAGAAGGGAAATGGAAAACATGTCCTGTATAACATAGGACTATTATATTCTGCATTCTCGTTTGAACTCTGAACGTGTTTCTGATCATTAAAACACTCGAGATTGTAACCAAGTAGCTGAATTGATCTAGTCAGTCTAATATCCTTTAATCTTAATTATTTGCCATGTAAATTTAGAGTTTATCATATAAATTGTTTACTATATAAATTTAAATTTGTAATTCGTTCCCGCTTGATAGATTTCTCTATATTTTCCATATCCAGAGAGATTCGTGCAAAGTGCATTTCTCATTTTCCATGACTTCCAGCCTGTGTAACAGCAGCATAACACTCGAGATTGTAACCAAGTAGCTGAATTGATCTAATCAGTCTAACATCCTTTACTCTTATTTACTTACCATATAAATTGTTTACTATATAAGTTTAAATTTGTAATTCGTTCCCGCTTGATAGATTTCTCTATATTTTCCATATCCAGAGAGATTCGTGCAAAGTGCATTTCTCATTTTCCATGACTTCCAGCCTGTGTAACAGCAGCATAACACTCGAGATTGTAACTAAGTAGCTGAATTGATCTAATCAGTCTAACATCCTTTAATCTTATTTACTTACCATATAAATTGTTTACTATATAAGTTTAAATTTGTAATTCGTTCTCGCTCGATAGATTTTTCTATATTTTCCACATCCAGAGAGATTCGTGCAAGGTGCATTTCTCATTTTCCATGGCTTCCAGCCTGTGTAACAGCAGCCGAGTCGAAACAAGCTGATATTTGCCGGATAGGAGAATTAAGGAACAACTGTACACGCGCGCTATTACTTTATTTTATTATACACGGCTCACGTGCCCCGTGGAATAAACATGCAACGCTGTTCGCACACGCTCTCGAACTCATTGTTTTTCTTTCCCCGAGCGGGGCTTGTTAATCCTGTTACGTACCTCTCCTCTACGTGTATCCGAATGCGCTCGAGATAAAAGCGATACGTTACGTTCCCTATAGTCAGCATGTAAATTTCTGCTACCATTTTCAATCTTCAGCGCCACGGTCGGTTCTCCTTTGCCTCGCTGAACTACGATATTTTATTTCCGCGATTTTACCCACGACAAGTAGATTCAACGTCAACGTTATCCCCGCGAACTTGGAGAAAAGAAAGAAAAACACGAGCGGCTTGTTAATTTTCTAATTGTTAGATTTACAATTTCAAAAAAAAAAAGAAAAAAAATAAGAGAAAAAAGAAAAACAAAGTGTGTCGTAATTGTTATTAATATCGTTGTTACAAGGTTAGTGTTACATTGATTTCTTGAAACTAGTTCGCGCGTAGCAAATATAATACACGATGGAGATAGGGAACTCTATGCTTGAGAGAACGCTCTATCCTTAGGAACAGGAAATTTATCTCGTAAATTAACGTCTATCTGATGTTCATTTCAAAATCTACTTCGGATTTACGGCCTTAAACCTATACGCTTATTTGAAACACCTTTCCTTGAAATTGCCTTCTCAACTCCTCGAGGCTCCCTTCTAAAGATAAGATTATCTCCGAGTGAAAAATATTTTTTATACACAATGAATCGGGAAAGTATCGGCACGCCCCTAATTTTCTCGCTATTTTTTTTTTCTTTTTTTTTTCTGGCGAAAACAAACGGTACATTAGCAAAGTCCATTTTCGTAAATAGTTTACTCAGCGCGCTGTAGCAATTTTCAATAATGAGTTGATCAACTATGATGATAGAAATTGTATAAGTTACTGTTACACGACTTCTGTAACATGTGAGTCATACATAATTCTGTATGTGTATATTATTAATCACACAAGTTATATAACGAGAATACAAAAATTCGAGAATCAAACGAGTATATTGGCACACTTTTGTTTTTTGCAACTCTGCCAACACTCCCAATATGAAATATTATTTAATAGCTTGAAAAGATTCTCAAGTTGGCGCGAATATCATTCAACGACGTTCTAGCACTAACAAATCCTATACATTAATACAAAAAATAATATTTATAAAATTGTTTTTTATTCTTATTTTATAATTAAAGATTTAATTACAATTATTTTTGTTTTATTATTTTATATATATATATTAATTTACAATATCCTTATACATTAAGTGATCCTGACAATTTTAAAATAGCAAATCCTATAATTACTCCTTCACATGTTAAACCAGAATGATATTTTTTATTTGCTTATTCTATTTTACCATCAATTCCTAATATATTAGAAGGAGTAATTATATTATTTATATCAATTTTTATTTTATCTTTATTACCTTTAATAAATAATAATAACTTACAAAAGAATATTCTGTAATTTTTCTAGTAACGCAGATTAAACACTGGTGTCACAAGTGTAATTACTTTTTTCTATTACCTATTGTACGACTCATTACTGGCAATTACTTACGTGCACGTTACTTTTGTACCTAGTTGAACTATTTATGGAAACAGATTTTGCCAATACGTCATTCGTTTTCGCAAACAACTGAGTACGAGCCGATACTTTTTTTTCATCCACTCTATTCCAAACAACCATCATTCCAATCTCAATTTTTACTAATTACAGGTCTTCTGCCTAATGGCGGCTACATGCACGTCCAGCCCGATTACAGTTAGCAAAAACCCTCCAAACATTCGAAATACTCCAATTCCCAGTGTGTCCATGTTCCTGTGTGTACGTCGATCCCCCCCCTGTATGTACGCGATCTTGAAAGAAAGAGAAAAAAAAAAAAAAGAAATTACGTGGCTGAACTCAAGACACTTAATTGCTGTTTACTTGGAGGTATTACATTTGTTAATCGTCGACGACGAATGTCCCTTACGCTACGATCACTCGGCGCAAATGGCGATAGTTCACCCTGTGTTGGAGAAGAGAGAAAGAGGAAGAAAGAGGTTCGCGTGCTGGCGGAAGTTGAGGACAACGGTCCTTCGGTGGACGGGGGGAAATAATCACGACTCGCTGCTTTCATGTTACATTTAAAACTAGAAAACGACAAACGTAACCCTGATCGCGTGCCTCTTACATTTATCGTCCAGCAACATTTCGAACAACGCGATCTACGTAATCGCCTCGTTAGAACGAATGTTTTTTTTTTTTTTTTTTTGTATTTCCCTAGCCAGAGATAAAAACTTGCCATTAAATGCAATCGTTGACAATTTACAAGATTGTTCAAATTTTACTCGTTCTCCATTCAGAGGGGAAAAGATGAAACAAAAAGATATAGGCTAGTCGAATTTTAGTTTTTTCCCGAAAAAAAAAGACAGAACTTGTATCATCTATTTTGGAACACTCTGCTTGATTAATGCACAACTGGTCGAAACAAGTTGGGCCATCTCGGGGCCATCAAGAGATAGTTCTCGTCGCCGAGACGCAGTGGGAGTTGTTTCGAATAACAAAAAAACTGTCGCTTCTCTGTTACAGATCAGAGGCAAAAAAGTAAAGGCGGCGGGAGTAGTTGCTGCTCAGCTTCCTGTTGCATACTTTAAAGAACACGTTGGCTGCCCTGGATATATTTTGAGGTCGTTCCGTACGAGAGCCAGCTACCACGTTCTTCAAGCTGAGCCATGGTTTCTAAGGTTTCGATGCTGGTGTATCATTGTTAGTGGCTGAGCATCGTGCAGCTGTGTAGCAGAACGAAGTTGTCGCACCCTTGTCGCCGATTCACCGAAATTACATACACGGAAGAGAGAGAGAGAGAGAGAAAGAAAGAAACGGAGAGTCGCACGCTGAAACGAGAGAGGAGCGTTGTTGTTCACCGTCCCAGGTGAATAAATTCCGTCGTCGCGGTAAACATTAAAAAGGAGAAACCAAGAACGAAAAGAAAATAGTATTGAAATCCTCGAAAGGCCAAGCTTCTACTCGCGAGGGAAGTTCAAGCGTGACCAATGTTGCGAACAGTATGACAGAAAGCTGTTTCTGTTCGTTAGTAACCACGTAAAATTGATCGGTACGTTACCAACTGAAAATCTATTTATAATCCGTCTCGCGACGGAAGATCGTCGCGAAGAACAGGTTTTTAGGGATATCTTGGACGAGACTCAGTTCTCGAATATAGATATTTGGGGCGCGTAACGAGAAGCCGTTGAATTCTCCATGATCGAGAACGTCAAGAGGAAGTTGGCGAGCCTCGAGGAACCATCGGTGGACATCTGTTGGTTGATTCGTTCGTCTCTCGCAGTCTCTTCGTTGATTGAATTGTGTGAGATTCTAACTAAGATGGAGAAGAGATTAAGACGCGATTAGTAGATTCCTCTCCCAGGAGAAGAAGCGAGGAGCGAAAGCTTTACTAACGCTCTCTTCGAACGGCGCTACACGATGCTTAGAAACTCAACTACTATTCGACTATGCAGCGTTAAATAGTAATTATTATTGTAGACAGGATCCGTGTGCATGTATGTGTGTGTGTGTGTATGTATGTATGTATGTATGTATGTATGTATGTTACATACGAATGAGTGTGTTACATTCGACAGATCGATAGAGAGTGAGAGAGAGAGAGAACGAGAGAGAGAGAGAAATTTATGTTGTGATATGCAGGTAGTGAATATAATTATATATTATACATACTATTATTAAAATTATATATTATATATATATATATATATGAAATTATATATATAAATATATAATAGTATGAGACATGTTGACACGCAGTTAAATCTCTCATACACAGGATAGACTTTATTATCATGAATTTAAAGTAATATTATGACGCCACTTCGAGAGTTTAGTATTCTGGAATAAGATTACAGAGAGAGGAAAGAAAAAAAAAAAGAACATTGGATCTCTAATGGTAGTTATGATTAAATAAAACACTCAAATATATTTCCTGTTAGCTCCGTCTTTTCCATCCCACCGCCCTCTGTTGTTCCCTCCTCCCTCACGTATCCTTGTTCGTCCCTTTGCCCATCCTCCCTCTTCCCTCCTTGTCCCTATAATTCTGTTTCCACCCGTCCATTTTTTTTTATCGATCGGGCCTAGGAACGTAATTCATAGACCCAAACGATCAATTCATGTTATAGGTGAGAGAATACCCAATATATCGCGAGTATTGATTATAGTTAGGTTCAACCAAACCAGTTTACGATAAGTTGTAGCCTATTCTATACTCAACTATACTACTGTATAATATACTATGACTCTTACCAATGCATAATACGTGTATATAATATATATATATATAATGTTCTTATGTAGTGAAATTCATCGTGATGACAAAGCGATGTGGGATGTTTATTTAATTTATTAATCATATGGAAACGGTCGACGGGTAAATGTGTTCTTTTGCACATTCTTCGAGGTCGTCGGTTATCTGCTTGACTCATAAACCTGTGTACCATAGAAAACAATTAACCATTGGCGCATGTGTTTCTTGATCATATTATTATAACTGTCTTTTCTGAAAGAGAGAGAGAGAGAGAGAGAGAAAAGAGAGAAAGATAATAACTCTAGAGAGATTAAAAATTATGAATCCAATTGTTGTTAATTCGAAATGTTCCTTACTCGATTTGCTTATCGAATCTTGTGAAATTTAAGAAAAGAGAAAAGAAGAAAGAGTTTTATCGCGCTGTTGAGTGATGACAAATTGAAAAAATTGGAGATATAGCAATCTCGAAAGGAGATTTAAAAAAATCGATATAAGTATCGTCGTTATTCCGTTTTTCTTTTTTTTTTGTTAGACTTTCTCGTATATATGAGATATGTAAGCATCATAATTTTTCAATCTATTGAAACACGCGCATTTTCTTCGTGCGAAAAACGATCCAACGATCTGTAAAGAGATTGGTATGTTGAGTACATGCAGATACGATTATAGGTTTATGGGGATGGCTAGCACTATGATTTAGATTGATAATATTGATCAAGGTGTCGCTGTTTTTCGTTTTCACACATTCTTTCCTATTCTCTTTTCCTTTTTTGTACCTTTTCTTTTCTTCTTTCGATTTAAGTAACTGTTAAGGCATAGATTATCCGTACGAATGCTGTTTATAAAGGTAACAAATTGTTTAGCGAGTAAGTTTGAAAAAGTTACGAAATAAACACATCACATGTACACATACACACGCAGCAATTCAAAAAAGAAAGCACGATGTCGATCGTACACGACCTTTTTCAAGTTTAATTAACGAGATCGATCGTAAAAACACGAATAGCAATTGTGACGCTGAAATTCTCACACACACAGGCAAAATCGATTTTGCGTTCATTATTCGATCACGAAGTAAAAGTCACGTGTATACAACATAGAAAAACAAAAAAATGGAAGGGAAAAAGTTGCTCTGTAATAAGCTTGTTGTATAGTTCCTTTGACGTTACAATATTACTTTAAAGTCTCGCTAAAGAGGAAACGAAGCGTGTTCTCGTTCAAACACGAGAGAGAGAGAGAGAGAGAGAAAGAGAGAAATGTGCAGATAGGAAGCAAACGAAACATGGAGGTCTGTCGTCAAAGTTTGTAAAAGTAGAACTACCTTCCTTCTCTGGGAGGTGAATCGTTCCAAAATTTTACCTCGGCTATCGTTAAGAACTATTTTATGCGTCCTGACACGAATTATGAAAAATCGAGCGCGCGACATATTCTTTGTATCGAAAACAAAGTGTTCCGATTAGAAAGAACATTCAACGACGAACAGACAACCTAGCTTTTTCCACGGAGAAAAAGAAAAAAGAAAAAAAAGAATAAAATTAACCACCATCACCCACACACCATCAAAAATCACTCCGTCTCTTTCTCTCTGTGTCTAAATGTTAATATCCGTTGTTCTTGTTTTATGTTCGTCGTACCTTGCAAAGATGATCTCACGCCGATCGCGATGAGAATGACAAAGGGCGGAAGAAAAAAAAGGAAAAAGGAAAGAGAAAAGAAACGAAAAGAAACACACACGCACGTATCGCATCCACCGCCGCGAGCCGTATCAAGTGCAGAAAAAAAAAAGAAAAGAAAAAGAAAGAAGGGAAACGGAGATGAAATTACGAACGCCATGGAACTTCCGAGGGATCGCGAGACGAGAGGAATTAATTTAAAAAAAGGAAAAAAAAAGGAAAACGATTGAAAAAAAAAACAAACAAAGAAACTGTAATAGTGTATTATATATAAAAACTATACGCCTGACTCTATTTGCTGTTTAAACGAGAAAGATGATAAATGAAAAATAAAAATGGTATTCTTAAATACAAAAAAAAAGTAATAACGATAATATTAATAATAATAATATTAATAATAATAATAATAATAATAATAATAATAATGGATAATGAATAATTAATAATAATAAACAGTCTACGAGAAATATAACTTACACACACTTACATCATATCAAAATTTCTAGCGGTTAAGAATCAAATCATAGATTTATTTCTACATATGAACGCGTTTTTCCCGGGTCGAACTACGCGCGCATAATGTCATCGTATCGGCACGCCCATTTCAATTCCTCATTAAACGGCATCAGCGCGCATCATAATCGAGTTAAAAACTATTAATTGTAACAGCAGGCACCAGTTATACGATGCGAATCGTATCGCGCGCCGGGGATCGCAGACGATCTCCTCGATCCATCGTTCTTTCACGTAAAATGAGCTGATTACAGGTTTTCATTGCGTAACGTGAAACAGCGAGACCAGAGACTGGGGGGAGACTTGAAGATTGTTGTTATAATCGTCGAATCGAGTTTCACGATGCACGAGCACACCGAGACATCGAGAATCTGAAATGTTCTTTCCTTTGTGTTCAAAGTATACACACGAACGTACTGTGCAGAAAACGACGGAAAATAAGAAGAAGAAAAAGAAGAAGAAGAAAGAGAGGTAGTTTCGGTCGGAAAGGACGGAATTTAATAAACTGTTACACGACCGACTGTGCACGGTCTCGAGAAGTATTTTGCGAATCGAAAGCCGTAGTCAATTCAGTTTACCACGTAAAAAGTTCAATCAAACGCATACATTGGCATTTCTCATCTCTGAGATAGAGCATTGTTATCGCTAGTCAGACAGATTTTATCGATCGTGAGAGAGCATATTCGGCGGATCAACGAAACGACGATAATATATTAAACGCCATGAATATTCCACATGTTGTAAAGGATGTTATAATTTTATCGCTGTTCCGGCAAACGTAAAATAGATCGATTGTAAAATGCATCGTGTAAACGAAACAAAATCAAAAATAACATTAACCGATCATCACGTCCGCGACTAACGAATGGGGAATTTTATCGAAGACGAAGAGAAAAAGGCGAGAGAGAATGATCGATAACGAAACGGAGCTTCGTTCATGAGCAAACATTCCAAAAATTGAAAAAAAGGAAAAAAGAAAAAAAAGAGAGAGAATCGTGTCCCATCTTCGTGTTTAGAAATGTGTCTCCTCGCCCGGCCCCCTTGCCCTCCCCGCTCCCTGTTTTAATCAATTGACCCACTTAAGCCGTGTTAAAGAAGAAGAGAAATCGTATTAGAAATTTCGTGTTATTCGATGTTGAAAAATAATCGTAGCAACGTTACGATGCGATCGTATTCGGCGAAACGGTTGTAATTAATGGCTGAGAATAATAATTTAAACGCAGGCGAAACACTCGCGCGTGAATTCTTTCTCGCGCGCCGTGTACACACGATCTTTAACGACACGTCGGGAATTCCACGATTTAACGACACAAAGATTAAGAAGAAAAAAAAAAAGAGATAAATAAAAAGAGAGGAGAATAAGAGAATAACGAAATGTACAAAGCGAACTATATAATTTTATACGGAAATCGGGATGTAATGATTTTACTTGAGATCCGTGAAACGTTAAGGAAGAAAAAAGAAGAAAGAAAAAAAAAAAGAGTAAGAAGGTAAATTTCGTGCGCGACACTGAAATACTACTTTACGTATTGTTATATAAAATTATTCTCTGACAAACCTCTAAAACTCTCTTCAAGTGACAAATAATCCTAATCTCCTTCGTTGCTTTGACGTTTTGCAGTTTGAGAACAGTATTTTTCTAGGCGAATTGTTTGTATTCACGCGATACACGACACATACTTTACATGACACACAATACGAATGTGCGAATTCGTGAGAATCGATTTCGAAGGAAAAAGAAAGGAATGCATCCACGTAATTTCATTTAATATATATATATATACATATACATACATACATATTTTTATCGTTTCAAGTATATATTAGCTGAAACTAACGATCAATTATTTTGTTTCTTTTTTTTTTCCTGAAAAACGTTTCGTAATTTCTTTTTTTTTTTTTTTTTTCGTTGTTATATTCGGAGAATACGTGAAACTTCAGAAAGTTAAAAAGCTATTTCACACGTGAATGTTTCATTTGCTCTCGGAAGGAAACAGTTTCGAGCAAAAAAAAATATCGTTTAATCCTTTGATAAGAAAGGAGATGTATAGAACGTTTTCAACTGGCCGTCCTACATAGAATATGGCGAATGTTAAATATATTATTTGAAAGCTATCCTACGTATTGCCATAACTTATTGATGCGTGTAAATTGTAAACAGATGATCCAACATTAACTAACGTTAAAGGTATAACGAAATGTAACACGCAATAATTTTTGTAGATCTTATGTTAATAAAACCGATGTTAATAAATTCTTCCATAAATTCCTATTGATTCGAGTATATAAAATAATTTGAAGATGGAATGGTAAATTGAAGTGGTAAATCTAATTAAAATTAAATAAGAAAAAGAGAGAAAAAAAAAGAAAAATAAACGAAAAGAAAAAGAAACACTAAACTTGTACTGAACGATTAATTTATGTACACCGCAGTATCTGCGTGTTAATTTTAATGCAACTGTAACAGAAGAACGTTAAGAATGAACAATAGTGAAATGATACTTATTTCATGTCTCGTACATCCCTCTCATTTGCCGTACGAAGTTTTATTTTTTGCCAAGTGTCTCTATGTAATTGTATCATTTCAAACGCAGTCAAGTATCTTATCATACATACATGTAACATAGAATAAGGAGTATATCATGCCATAAAAGTGACAATGGTAAACGTTTCTAAACGAGAAATCATATAGTGATAACTCACCATATTCATTCATCACAAAGGATATCTCATATTAACTGTGTACATGACGTTCATTTCGTATTCTAACACGTTGCTATTAAATTAACTAGCATTTCAGGTTTCATTCTGCTTTTCTGATTTCGAACGTTGTTAATTTTTAAAAAGAAGGAAAGAACTTAATCTATTCGTAATTAATTCTACCATAGGATAGATGTTATCTATTTTACCGCTACTTTTAGGTAACAATTACATGTAAATAGTGTGACGAACAATTAAATTGAAACGACAATGGGTCTTAGACTTTTTTCAACAGATTTCGTGGACAGATACATATAATTTTGTTATCTGTTGCGCAGAGAAGAACAACCAATTTCTTACAATAGGGCACAGCATAATATATTGCAGCGTGGCTGGATATTTCTATACAGTAAAGTAATTTCTACGATATAGACTTGGTGTGCACTGTGAAGAACCGTCTTGTAATTGTTGATAATTTTTAATGAGAGTGGATGATAAGGTATATCCACATACTGTGCCGTCTTGTAATGAACTTGTCGATATATATCAAATTTTTGAGAACTTATTGTTAAGCTTGCGTTACACACCTCATTTGTAAATATTAGATCATATTTTTGTCTGTAGCATAATGAGGATTTTAACTGCAATTTATTTAGTTCATAGTATAAGATAATAAAGCTGGAAAATATAATGGGACAAAACAAGCGTTATCATTTCTCTAGTTTCTAAGTGATGTAGTTTCTCTATAGAATGAGATAACATATTTTCCTTTTATTATACATTCCGATCGTTTTATTATCGTTTGGAGTTTCCTTACTTTCCTAATATCGGATTGCAAAGGATTGGAAAAAGTTGGTACTTATAAACGGTTGAAAGTTAAGGTTATAGGTTATGTTTAATAAAATACAGTTATACATAAAATAATCATGTTTTTTTTATTGGTACATATTGACAACACGTGTATTTTTTCTTTCCTAAAGAAATTATTAAGCATTCACGTTTGATACGACGAATAATCGCTCATTGATCTTTTTTTAATGACCTTGAATCATATAAATAACTTTACAATCGCTCGTCATTTTTATACAGCATTTATCATTGCATTCGTAAACACATTTTTGTTTTTTTTTTTTTCTTATTCTTATCACTTATCCAAATTAGAAAGACCCAACCAATCAGGTGTTGTCTGCATAAGTATAATTTTACAAACTTGCTGAAGTGTGTAACCTGTGTAACGCGGTGTTGTGTATCGGACCTAATGATCAGACGAGTTTAGTACGTATCATCTTCGTGTGCGCAATTTGTTGTGCTTCACAAAATATTAATTCCATATTTTGCGAAGGCGAATAATACAACAATAATTTTAACAATAACAACAGTTTGAAACTTTACTTCATACATTTATTCGAAATTATTATTATCGGTAAGTAAACGAATCGTGTCATGTTAAGATTATTCGTTACCGGTGTTCTAAATATTGTAATTTTTTTTTTCTATTATACTTTAAATGATTCGAATACAATGAGAAATAAAAATTTACTGCAAAAGAAATAAACTTTTTACACAGCGATTGATCAATTTGCATATGCAGTCAATTTATGGTTATATGGAGGTCGTGTTTACACGTTTGCTAGAATTTTCTTTCGCACTCGTGCGGCATTATGAATACGCACAATACATTCTACGTGATTTATCATTGTCATTGTTGTTTTAGGTAGCAAAAATGTCTGTTCCATTGAAATCAGAGCTTCTTGCGCAGTTGGAAGTATTTTTCAATACATGTATGACAAATCCTTCATTGTTATATCAGCCAGAATATTCTTTCATCAAGACATTCGTTGAATACTTTGGAGGAAGGATACCAAGTCAGCAGTCGAGTAATGAATCACCAACCAAAAAGTCGGAAGACGCGAATGCATTTAAAAAAGCAGAACCAGAACTAGAACCAGAACCAGAACCAGAACCAAAACCAGAACCTGAGCCAGAAAGCGAAGAAAGTGATTTGGAACTTGATCTGACTGCAGTGATCGGTAAGTTTGTTTAGGATCTTGTTTTTCGTATTTTTAAAAATATTGAGATTTAAATAGATTTGTTTCGTAAATTACAATTTCAGAACCGGACGAAGATGCTCCTCAAAAGATGGGAAATTCTACTTTACAACCAACAGAAGAGGAAATTGCAGAATCACAGGCTAAACGTTCCGAAGCTGTGTCCGCATTTGTAGAAAAAAATTACGAGAAGGCTATAGAACTTTATACAGAAGCTATAGTATTAAATCCACAGGCATCATTGCTTTATGCCAAACGTGGACAAATTTTCTTGTTACTGAATAAGCCTAATGCCTGTATTCGCGACTGTAATCGTGCCTTGGAACTAAATCAGGATAGTGCAGCAGCTCACAAATTCAGAGGAAGGGCCTATCATTTGCTTGGAAAATTCGAAGAAGCAGCTACTGACTTGAGACTCGCCTGTAAATTCGACTTTGACGAGCAAGCTGATGAATGGTTAAGAGAAGTTACACCGAATGTAAGTACTTTTTTTGTAAATTGTTGCCTTTATATTTTTTTCGTAAGTTAATTTATTGCTTTAATCAATTTGTAATATGTTTGCATGCTCACTGAGATATTCTCTTATAGTAATATTTTACGCAACCAAGATTGGTCGAATCTTGTTTGTATCTTGAATCAATATATTATCATTTTAATTGTCTGTTATCTCATTTATTATATAAATACACAGTTTGTATTTAGGATTGAGAATGTCACATTTACGCAAATGAGAAATATAATTTATATATTCCTATTTGCAAAATACATAAATTAAGTCTATTAAACCTTAATTCTTAACTTAAGTAAGAGTAATAGTAATTGCAATAACAGTAATATCAACGATTGCTTTCAAAGAAAATCAGTCACACGTATGAACAATAACAACACAATGCAAAACAGTACATGATTTATATGAGGCTTTTAATTTACACAAGGTACATTAAAAATCAAATTTTTTACTAAAACAAACAATATATTAATTTACATTGAAAATATAGTTTATATATCAACGTGGGAAGTTATTGTCGAGTAACTAAGTAATTTTTTTTTTTTTAATAAATATTTATAACTTTTAATAAGAACACGATTCATTTTTTTATATATATATATATATATATATATATATACAAGGTATTTCACAAAAGCTTCAAAAAGAGATCATTATTATCTCTTTCTTAATGGAAATATTTTTATTTATTTTATATTATTACATACTTATAATATGTAACTTCAATGTATGCTGATGGCTGAAAGTATTGTCACAGCGTTGTACTACAATTAGCACAACCATTACACTAAATTTCAAAAAAAGATGTCTATCGCGCGAGTTCACTGTACCTCCAACTTTCGTGCCCGTGTGTTAGACAATAGGACCCACCATTGTTGTGATATGTTTTCCGTGAACTGTGTAACGTGAAGTTGTACTTTTGAACACATATTCGAGGGAAACTCACTATTTCTTCTCTCAGATTGGAATGGTAACACTCGTCCTATTTTCCAAGCACAGGTATCTCGAAATCTTCAAGACTCATTTCGATCCACTTTTGTTCACTTGAGCGTATGTTAAGCATATGACTATAAACCGATCGTATCGTCTTCCTATCGTGTAGTGTCACCGGTATCCGTGCTATTTACCTACAAAAACCAACAGTACATCTTCGTGCTCCGTGACGGTGTCGATCCAATAATTATCGCGCAAACGTGAATACCCCAGGAGAATTCTGTTAGGCAATTCTGTGAATCCTCTTCTCTTCGTTTAACGATCCAGTCGGACGTTTACCTGGAGGCTATTCAAACCTACGTTTTTTGGTTGTTTCAGGAAACAAAAATACTTCTCTGCACAGCTTCAAGTGGTAAAACTTACACTAACGGTCCGTTAGTTCCCTTTCGTTCTTTCGCTGTTTGTTTCGTACGATTTTTGCTCTCGTCCCATACCTCGTGTGTGGCATCAAGAGAGCTCCGTTTGAAGAACGTAGGAGCGTACACTCAACTGGAGGGGCTCGTCTCGTACTCGTGTATGACTTGCTCCACCGATTTTCTGTATTTGCCGACGAGCTCCGGCAGGTCGTATGCAATGGCAACGTCGAGTCTGTTGATCGGGCATCCGCGGAAGTACGTGCACGTGGAGCTGAGTAGAGGGAAATCGTAAAGTGGATTCAATCGGAAAAAGTCTCGATAAACGTCCGGATCGGGCAAGTCATAGCGCGATATGTTCTTCAGTGTGCTCAGGCCCTCGTAGATGTGATAGTCTTGCGGATTCTCGATAATCTTGTCGCTGATCTCCTTCTTATTTCCAAAGAACGTCTTGTGATTGTAGTACGTGGTTAGATAACAGTCGACCATTTTAGCGTGATTGCGCACCCGTACCTGCACATTTCAATGGTTAAATCGTTGAGTCAGAAGATTGGCAGACGCGTGATCAACCGAACGAAGAAAAATCGATATTGCGTGCAATGACTTACGGCGAATCTTCTGGCGCTCGCTATCTTGTGCTCGACCCGTTTGTCAATGGCAGTACGCAAGTCGCGTAGGAATGCACGTTCCTGAGCATACAACAATCTGGTTGGTGCACCGGCCTCGTACGGTAACGACCACAGCGACGTCGAGTACATTATCGGCGGCTCAGCGCTGGACATCAGCGGTGATATATTCCAGATCAGAGCACCTTGCACTCTCATCAGCTCCTCCGGTTTCACTTGGTCAGCCTTGTTGAGAATGATGCGCGTCTGTCGCAGAGTTGTTCACATTATTCTCCAACGCTTAACGGAGAACGTGTCGTCAATGAGTATCAATACCGGAATGCTTACCTGATGTTCCCTTCCTTTCAGCTGATCAAGGATCGCCTCTGTTTCTGGCCCAACGTCCAACTTGGATGGATCGTACACTAAAAATATTATGTCCGCGCGGTCAATGAACCATTGACACGCGTCGTTAAACGGGAATAAACGTTGGACTTGCTTTCGAATTTCTAAAATTCCTGGTATCTCGACGATATTCACCTGACGTAATAGGAAAACGGTTCATTAAACATCATTAGGACGGTAGAGTCTCGTGGTAACGAGATTGTTCAAACATAATAAAAAATATTGACTTTTTCGAGTAACTTGTTGCCGAGTCGTAAACCCTTAAGACGATCGAGCAATCCCTGGCCGAATTTTTGTAATCCGGAGAATGTCCAGTCGGCGGCGAGCTGGGTGCCATCGAGGATCTCCTCTTCCTCTCCGTGCATTATAATATTGAAGTAGGCCGGCGATGGCTCGGCTCCTGTGTCATTTCCATTTGGCGTTTTGCATTGCTCCTCAAAGCACTCTCTCAAACCACCTAAACACTACCTGTATATTCATGCTCCTAGCATGCTTCTAGCGCTAAATATTTACATCAGCATTGTGTTTTTTTACTAATTTTTTTCTTTTTCTCTTTTTTTTTGGGGGGGGGGGAGGAAGGCGTGATCACGGCCGACTCAGTTACAAGCGATTCAACAGTGAAGTAAGTCGGAAGCATCCTCGCAACAACAAATTCTCACTAATTTTCTTCTCGCTTTCCTGTTACTTACGCACCTGTCCTTAACGACGTCTGCCTGTACTCGATATCGAGCAGATAGTTTATGATGGATGATTTCCCACCGCTCCACGGACCCATAAACAGGACTAGTGGCTTTGAAAATATTTCCGGATCTACAATATGTGCAATTGACGAGAACAATCGTCAATCGACGACACTACGTTAATTCCATTCTCGTTCTTCTACTTATCTGAGATTCATGCTTACCACCAAAGTGTCTGTTGCTCAAGTCTCTGTATTTGTACAAAGACTCCAACGGCTGGATGGCATTGTCGTAAACCCTCTTCAACTCCTTCAGGATAACGTCCGCGTTCTTCTCTATAGCTCCCTCCTTCTTCTCGTTCTCCTCGTCCAGTTTCAACAGCTGATTGATGTGATCGCGTGGCCGTAAATTCTCAGGTATTTCTATCTCTTGGATCAGGTCTTCCTCGGGGGTAGGTTCTTCCTCCTCGCTCTCCCCAGCCTCTTTCGAGCCTTCGTCGTCCTCTCCGCCCTCTTCCTCCTCGTCGACTTCTCTCCTGGCGCGCGATCTCGCTTCTTCCGTCACGTCTTCCTCCACGGATTTCCCTTCTTCCTCCGCCGATTTCGTCTCTTCTTCGCCTCCCTCGGTTCCCACTTCTTCCTCCTCCTCCGTCGATTTCACAGCCCCTTCTTCAGACTTACCTTCTCGTGTTTCTTCGCTCTGCTCCGTTTCTCCTTTCGCTTCACTCTCGCCTTCACCTTCAACCTCTTTACTCTCTTCCCCCGCTTCTTCCCCCCTCAATTGTTGCTCCGCCGATCGACCTTCCTCCTCCTCCTCGGCCTTGCTGTCTTCTTCTCCTTCCCTGTCCGAAACTGTCTCGTCCTCGGCTCTCTCTTCGTCGGATTTCACCTCCTCGGCCTTTGCTTCTTCGTCGGATTTCTCCTCTTCGTCGATTTTCGCTTCCTCGGCCGATTCTCCCTCGGCCTGAGCTTCGTCGGACTTTCCATCGTCAGCCTGCGACTTCTCGTCCTCGGATTTCTCGTCGTCCGCGCCGCCAGCTTCTCCCGATCTCTCAGCCTCGCCTTGCAACTGCTCCTCCGACTTCTCAGCATCCGCCGCTTCAACCTCCTCGGATCTTTCCTCCTCTACTCGCGCCTCCTCGCCGGATTTCTCGTCCCTGTCCTCTTCAGTTCCCTCTTGGCCAGAATCTCCATCGTCTTCCCCCGCTTGTTCAACGGATTCTTCCTTGTCCACCTCATCCGGTTGCTCACTTTCGCCTAGGACAAAGGATTTCTTTGACGCTGTTGGAGTGACAGTGAATTTCGAAGGAATAGACACTCGATTCACCTCCTTCAGCGCTCTCTCCAGGTTCGCTGCCTTGCTCAGCCTCCGCGGATGCTTTGTCGGCCTGTTCTTCAGTCTGTTCGGCGCTCTCTGCGTCGCCTGGTTCCTCTATCGACTCTTGTTTCTCCTCCTCTGTCGCTTCACCTTCCTTCGAAGGCTCGCCTTCCTACGGTCCGTCATCAAGAATACACAATTCCTTGATCCATCGTCATTTGGCGATTCGTCTTACCTCATCGCTCGCGGGTTTCGCATCCTCCTCTCGGCTCTCTTTGTCGGCCCCGTCCTCGGCACTGGTCTGCTCCAAAGATCCTTCAAACGAAACATTCTAGAAATCGCTGTGCACCAGTCGAATATTTTTCAGCATTTCAACGTTACCTGTACCGAGGTCTTTCAACGCCTTCTCAATGTACGGTCGACACAGATCCTCCGGCGGCACTTCTAGCTCGTCCTCGCTTTGCACTCCTGGAAAAAAAGACGGGCAAAAAACACGGATTCTCATCACGACGAAGCTATTTGCCTTCGTTTGTCACGAAGTAGTTGCAAAGATCTCACGGTTGGCTGGGTCCTCGCGCTGCGATTCTTCGGCTGCCAGGGATTTTTTTCTCATCGAGAGTTCTCGCTATGCTAAACACGCGGTGCCAAAAGAAGGCGCGGAGTATGTATTAGATAACACGGCACGGAGCTTATAGCAGGAGAGTTTAACGCCACGCGACCACCAAAAATACCCGTGACCCAAGAGTGACGCAAGATCTTGTCAAAGTCGTTACACACCGTCGTTTGGGTTGAGCGCGTGCTCGAACAGGTGTGCAGAAACAACAGCCGGACAACTTGGGAAGAAATAGGTATTGCCGTGTCCTGAACATGTCTCGAAATGGCAAGTGTAAGTAACAACTGAGCAAACACTAAGGAAGATTGTTCAATTTCAGCAAGAAGAGGAGCGATACTTCAAAACGTCTCGTGGAATACACGGAAGATTGCTTGAGATGGATCGAACTTGAAGAAGTAGGAACATTTTTGCCATTTAGAATGTTCAACGCCGTGAGATCGTTTGGAAAAAGGAAAGCTTTCAAGAACAATAAAATGCGAGAGGAAATGTACACGACCAGTGGTGAACCGCTGGTGACTTTCGATTGAGAATGGTATTCTTAGCAGCCCGTTGGACAAATAGATGTGCAGAGGAAAACTTTTGAGGAACGGTACCAACAAAGATTTAGAAATACCACAGAGGAGAGTTATCAAGATAATTAATCAGCAGCAATACCTTGAAAGTTTCAAGAAGCATTAACGCCTTGAATATATTCCAAAGTCTGATGTTTTGATGTCTGAACAACTATTGAGAAACGTAACAAGCAACCTTGCTAGAGAACAACAATCAGAATTAACTATCATATATTAAGATTATTAAGTGACAAGATCCGGGCAACTTCAAAGAAGAGCTCAGGTACCATTAGAAATAGCTGAAAATATTGTACTTCACGTATCGTAGAATTTTTAATTCTATTGAAAGAAAAAGAAAACGTAAATGAGCACGGTGTTTCAACTCTGGTTGATAACTCTGCCGGATGCTACCGAAGAATGAAGATCGTCTGAAGTAAGATTAATCGATACTTTTCACGCAGACTTCGCGGATCTAGCACACAACGTTGTGATATGTCTGCACGATACGTAAAATCGCGGTCGATGAAAATGTCGATATCATCTTTCTAGGCAGTACCTGGGACCAGGAGGCCGGTTTCTAAGTTTAGCGAGCGAGTAGGCGGCTTTGAGCCGAGCAACACTTGAAAATATTTATATATTGGATGCGTATTTTTATCGGTTATCCGCCACGAAAAAGTTGAAGCTGTTTTAACCGAGATCCCGAGGCGATACGAAATTCATTGATACTGTCGACGTATCTATTTGATTATGCCTCGTCCATTTGCAGTGTGAATTGAAGACCAAAACCAACAGAAAATAGAGAACGATAGATAATGACGAACGATGTCAAGTAATTTCAGTTTTCCTGCGGAATTTACACGGAGTCAGATTTCCGATTTCTTGGCCGATGATGTAACACGTTCGAAGTGAAATTTTATGTATATTCACAGGTATATAGATAAAAAGAAAATACGTAGCAAACACCGCTCGTAAATTTTCATCGTTACATCACTCTCGTGCTTCGGTACATTTGGCACGAGATGTTATCATTTTGCACATTTTAGCTTTTACTGTCCCTCGGAAAGATCGGAAGATTTCTCAACAAGACGCGCAAGGCTTATGTTCTTTTTCTTTTTATTTTATCTCGCGGGATCTGTCGAACATGTGAAATACGTTTATTTATCTTTGTTTTAAAAGGACGAACACGAAGATGTTATTTCAGGTCAGGTTTACTCGCGTCGTTGTCGCGTATTGTGAGAACAAACAGAATGGCTAATCTTCTACACGCGAAATATTAATTTTAGAACTTAGAGACAGACTGTAAGATAATATGTTGAAATTATGTATGTTGCAAAATAATCCTCGAAAATGTCATGATACGGGTAATGGAAGTAGAGGTGAGCAGCTGTCGTTTGGCAAGCATAGCCACCAAGGATAAAGATAGAATCTGAAGTCTTGTTCCGCGGTCTGTGGTGTGTATAGTCTTTAATCTTTTCGCTATAAAAGTCGCATCCACTTGGAAACGTATTGTTCGCCTTTCACGCGTCTATCGAAACCCATTTTTTTTTAAAGAGAAACTCTCTCTTTGTTGAAAGGCAATTTTCTGATCAGAATAATCTAAACGATTTTTTTTATCAATTATCTTATCACTATTGTCTCTCACAGTGACACACGTTAAAAGTGTCAGAACGTAGTTGCCTCCCTTGCTCCAGCAATTTCTTAAAATTCTAATATCGCGTGCAATGATTTCGTATTCGGCGAAATTTAATTAATGAACGTCTTCTCATTCTTCATTGTCCATTGCCGTCAGCAATCGCGATGCAATTAGGCCCGCAAGTATCGCTTTAAACGGAATTCACAATCAGATTTATAGAATTTAGAGCGAGCCTGGCACAGATTTATACCTGCCCTTATGTAATTATTTGCAAGTTGTTGACAGTCGGTTTCCATCGATTCCCAAAATAACAAGAATCCTTGAATCCACGATCAAAATCTTTTACTCGATCGCTGTCCCATTTCCTTTACCTTTAGCGTTTCTCCTACTTGCATTTCAAATTAACACACACTTGTGGTGCGCGCGATAAGAAAAAAAAGGGGCGGGAGCTGCGAAAAATCAAAAATCAAGCCAAACGAAAGCGAATAAAACGAAACCAAGAATCACTTTTAAAATAAAATGAAAAATAAACGTAGGAGCGTCAAATTTTGTTTTCAAATATAAAGCGCCGTGTCTACGATAGATTTCACACGGGAAATGATTCTATTTTGTCGAGAACCGTTCGAACGAGCGACGAGATTCAAACGTCACTCGATGCATCAAGGAAACATTGAGTCGAGTCGAAGAAGAAACATGTTGAATCGAGAAGAGACGCTACAAGATCGTTCATCGGTGTCGATCGCGCGTCTCGTGTCGATGTTGAAGAGGCACGACGAGCCAGAGCGCAACCGATGACGCAGACCTAGTGACTTTACGTAACATTGACCTTCGTCAGTCGTCATGCACTCGTCAGCAACGTCATCCACATCATCGGCGGCTAAGGCTTCTAGAAAGCACGGGGAAACACCACGTTGACGCGGTCAACCTACACGCTCGTCACGAAAAATTCGAAGATCGATCGGGGACGAGATTGAACGACAGGTCGACGGATCATGTTCACGAATAATATCGTGAATCACGACTTAGGCAAACAAGCTGTTGCTCTCCTCTTTATATAATTAACGACGTCGCGTCGATACGTATATTCTAAAAAAGCGTCGCGTGACGGCTCGTTAAAAATAACGTGAAAACAAACCAAGATGCACGGGATTTGTTTGGTACCTCTGTTTGTAATTACAAAGGTGCGAAGAATTAATAGGCGTAGAATCTTTGGATCTTGGCACGAACGCTTGGATTTGAGTTTCTACGAATAAGGAGAAGAGACGTTCCCTTTTCTTTCACCAAATTATACCCTCTCGATTTTTCCAAAGATTCGACTCTACAAGCATCGTATCTAATTAGAAACTAGTAATTCCTTAATATTCACTTGCAACACCACCGCAACTTCCCCAAGAGATTGTACTACGAAAAAAAAGTACTCGGAAGATTAATTTCGCCAGATGAAACAAAGAAGAGGAGAAAAAGGCAAAGTCGCTCGCCAAACGACGAAAACTTGAAGATGGATAAGCCGTTGTGGCAGAAATATTCGACAGATATTCGTTTGTCTACAAGTGAAAGAGCGGTAAGGGAAAAAGGACCGATGATTGAGGGTGAACGAAGCGCGAGAAACAGCCTCGTGGAGGGTAGTAGGGGGCTATACTCACCCTGTAAGGCGACGGCTAGAAGGGTCAGGAAGAGGCCCACGAAGAACGCGGGTCTCAGCCGCGAGCCCGTCATCTCGTTTCACTAGGCACTACACGATGAGCCAGGGCTGGCAGCTCGTCTCACTCGATAGTCGCCTTCGACTCCAACTCGCCCGCGAGGAACTGGCATTGTCACTACCGCCAAACCCCGAAGACGCCCCTCTACTTCTCACCCCACAGCCGCCACCGCCCGATCGGCTGTTGCTATTTTTCTCCTTTTTTTTTTTTCCCCGCCCGATCGAATTTTTGCCGAATTTTCTCCACTTTACGATCCTCACCTCGATCGACGATGTTCTCGCGTTTCTCTCGAACGACTCGAATCGAAATTACTGGATACACAAACTGTTACTGGAGTTTAGAGCCGATTAGTCTCGTTAATCTCGTTCCTGACGTATTACGAGAATCGAAGACTTTTTTTTTTTTTTTTTTGGTACATCGAAACGAAGATGTAACGGCTTTGGATTATCATTCGGTGTCTACTCTATAAATAATTACTCGATGTTTCACACGAGCGAACGCGTACCTCTCGTTTTAGCAAATGAGCCGCAGGGAGGGAAGTCGACAGCGAAAGATCCACCGATCTCGACGGAATTGTTCGATCAATTGATTCTTACTGACGATGATTCGCATCGGTTATAACGCTACTTTCCTCGAATCAGAGCGCATAGCTACGAGGGATATTCTACGATTACAAAGTCTTAAGGCGAGCTTAGGGCGATGCTCGATTTGCTCTTGTTCCAGGCGCTAGTAATAGTCAACAAAACGACGATTTAGATTTTCCTGAAGTATGCAGAACATGTCTGAGCGCGAATCACCACTGAATCACCGGAATCATTATCTCGTACAATCCGTTGATTCTGCTCGTAGAGTGGCAGTTTTAAAAATACCACTTGGCGGCCCGGTTTCCTTGGGTTTGCACGGTCTATCTGGCCGACAGACCGCAAAGACATTGACTAGCTATCGCTGGTCGTCTTCAGCATATTTTTCTTTTATTTTTTTTTTTTTTTCTTTTTAATATAAGCCCGTCATTGACTGTTTCTTTGCTGTATTTTTCACTCGAGCGCCCTTAGCTCGGCTCGAGCCGAGTAAAAGCAGACGTCGGAAATTCGTGACGAGATGGAGATTTATAAATAATCACTCGAAGATCTCTCGTAGATGTATTACCTTCTATTCGCGTACGGCGGTGAAAATTACGAAGATTTTATCGAATATCGGCGACGCGGATTAGTTAACAGCGGGCCAATTATAAAGCGTCGCTGTCGTAGAATTCCCAAAATACGTGCGTGATACGGGGACAAGGTCGTCATGGGAATCAGCAGAGAGAGGGTGACGAGAGTTCATCTCTGATCTCTGAGGAACGTCTGTTGACTTTGGTAGGAAAAATAAATCGCGCGCCTTGATCGAGCCTTTGTACTGGTAACTGCGACATTTTAAAACTTTAGAAAGAAATTGACTCTTGCCTAGTTCTATTGTTCTCTATGAAACACGGGGACGATCAGATTTTTTTTTTAATTTTTTACTTCTGATTTCCGAAAGCTGGAAGATCAACGTATAAACTTGGCTTTGGTCGGAGGGGAAATTATAGCCAATACTTTGTAAATGTGCCGTGTTAGAAACGTTACTACAGGTTCACAGCAAAAATAGCGTTACGCCAAATAAACACTATTCTCGAAACATTCAGAAACATTGAAATATTCAGTTGCATTTGAAAGTTCTGGACAAGAACCAATGGAGATTTATGTGTTCCGTAAAATTCTTCAAATTACTTTGAGTAATACAATAATTACAATTCTGGAGTTCTCATGTGACCTACAGAAAAGTCAAAAATTTCGACACACATATATATATATATATATATATATATATATATATATAAGTTTTTAAGCCTTTTACGTTCAAAAGACAGTATCGAAAGCAAAAAACAGTGAAATCTCAGAATTTAGTACACGTGCCAAATATCAGTTTACATTTCTCTCTCTCTCTCTCTCTCTCTCTCTCTCTCTCTCTCTCTCTCTCTCTTTCGCTTAAAATAAACCGATTCAATACAATTTCAAACTGCAGTTATACGTGGATCCTTTAAGGACACATCGACAGGAACTCAGTCGCGCCATCTGCTGCAATTTGTCAATTACTAAAGTAATTTCGCGCTACTCGTAATATACATATATATATATATATATATATATATATATATATATATATATATATATATATATATATATCATTGGCGTAAAATTTCACGTAACATGTATAACAAGCTTCGCGAAATGAAATCGTTCGTATCGAAATGAAAACGACGAGGAAGGCAAGAAAGGGGGAAAGGTGTCGAACTTTTGCGCAACGTAACGTTAACGAAATTCCAGACGGTCTGTTGTTATCGACGGTGGCGGCGGGAGAGCCACGGTTGCAAAGAGAAGAGATTCGCAGCGAAATGCGCGCTCGCTCGGACAGAAAGAGAGAAGCATCGAAACGACGGGCGCCTTTATATTTAGAAGCCCGGGTCGCCGCCGTATAAGGTGGTGGTTCCCTCGCGAGTGCAAAAGTTCTCGCGTTTGCTCGCTATCTTCTCTCTCCGCTCTCTCCCTGGATCCTCTCTTATCTCTTTATCCTCTTCTTATCGATCGATGTGTTTACAGCATTGCTCTGAACGGGTGCAAAAGAAAAAAGAAAGAAAACAGATTTCTGTCGGTCATTTTGATTTTTCTATTCGAGTCCAAGTAGAGCCGGAAGCTGCAACAACAATGACAAAGAGTTTTCACGTTCCACGCGGAACGCCAACTGAATTTTGCCAAAAGTAGCAATTGAAGTGTAAATAGAGAAACGCTGCTTATCGCGATTTCAAAAAATTCTTCGTTTAGGCATTAATTAAATTAATGCATATTTACTAAATATAGGATTTATGTATCTGCGACGAAGAAAAAAAATACAATTTGAAATTCAATAAAATGAACTTTAAATGGCATAATGTATCGAAGAGGGCGTGCATTACGAAACTGTTGGATAATTGTTGAGATGTACGAAATGCAAGAAAGAGAGAAAGAGATCGGTAACAAGAAGAGGGAAAGTATCAATTCGAGAAACGAAGTTTACTGGCCAAATTGACTGGCACACGGTCTATAATAAGCTCGTAATCGTATGAGGTCACAATGCGTCTTGGACAGACGTGTTTCACGTCATTATGATTTAGTATTTGGATCAGGTTCCTTATACCCCCCGAGTGGTAATACGGGACAACGCGATTAGCAATTGTCACGCGAGAATTCTCGCTGTACATTGTTTTCGATTTTCACTTGCTCTTCCGCCAATTGAACCGAATATATTATGTGTGGTTTCTCTTCTCACAGGCTCGAAAGATCGAGGAGCACAAGAGGAAGAAGGAGCGCAAGATGCAAGAGAAGCTCGAGCGCGAGAGACAAGAGCGATTAAGGAAAGCTCGGGAGAGCGCGAAAGCTTACGAGGAGAACACCCGCACTTCCCAAACTGATTCCAGCAGCGACGCCCCTGGTATGGGCGATTTTTACAAGTTCTTAAACGATCCGGATGTTCTCAGCGCTTTCCAGGTAACATCATTCAGATGCACTAGAAACAATACTGGTTATTTAATTGTTTTGAACATTTCAATCGATTGACCTCCATTTCGCAGGATCCTGAGGTAGCCGAAGCCTTCAAAGAAATTTCCACAAACCCGACAAATATCTTCAAGTACCAAAGCAATCCGAAGATCATGGCGTTTATTAACAAGATGGCTTCGAAATTTGGCGGGCCTGGTAACATGCCGGATGGGTTTCCCGGTATGATGGGTGGTGTGCCTCTGTTCTCAGGGGCTGGAGCCGGAACCGGGACACATACGACGACCATCCCGAAACCAAAACCACAGGACGACGTTGGTCTTGATTAAAGCGAGCGTGTTCCTTCTCGAAATTCCTTCTCGAATTGTCCCACCCGGATGATTTACTACAAAAAGCTTCGAATACTTGAATACCTATAGCTGATCGTTGTGAGAAACTAGCGCGGTGTCTCATTAAACATGAACACCAACGAAGTAACCAACTAAGAGCTGGAAACGTAGAAAGATGTACCTTCGTTGCCATAATAATAATTTAAAATTTATTCGTTTCTCTATCAAAGTCCTAATGATATAACATTAGCCTTAAAAGTTAGAATCGTATTTTAAATATATATCGAGACTTGTTACTCCGTGAACGTCCAGCTGAATTTCTAAATAATAATCGAATCGAATATATATACATATATATATATTCTGTATTACGTTTAATATCTGCCGGAGCCAGATTTTGCCACGTTGACTTTTAAATTTCTAGAAGGAGAAGGAATTGTTTGAGTCTTTTATGCTTGTTTCTTAAATAATCAGTCAGTTTTCAATTGTCTGCTACGCAAATGCGTTCTAGAACGATGAGCGATACTAGAATTCATTTCTGCTAGACGCATATGCACACGATTTCCCCCCTCCCCTTTTTTTAAATTTGATATTTTACCCGTTCAAGCATATTTCCGTTAATCACCTACACACTTACACTATAAAGCGTTTGTTTGTCAGTGAAATGTGTTTTATTACTTAACTCTAGATTTGCTTACTTATTATTATGTATTTTACGTATATAAATAAGCATTTTGTTCACTTTGCTCGATGGAAAGCTGTTGCTCGACTCGATGGATACGATCTCGCGTACGATGTAATTGTATTGTGCTGTAGAATCTTCGGGAAGTTCCAAGGTCCAAACAAATATCCAAATTAGTGTGAAACGTAACGTTAGATTCTTTCCTAGATCCTTGAAAAGTACAGCAGATTCAAATTGTATTGTACATATATATATACGAAGAGAGGAGAAAGAGAGAGACAAAGGAAGAAAGACAGGATGATTTTGGCAAATCAAATATTGCGAAGCAAGTATAACACAAAGTTTATCATTCGTAATCTCTCCGTATGATTTAAAAGAGCTAAAAGCGTTAATTTGTTACGTTACTTTCCAAATTCGCTTATCGTTCGCGTTAAAATATTTTTAAATGATATTCGATTTAATTATCAGCGAGAAAGATTTCTCTTTTTTTTTCTTTATTATAATCTGATGAATATTGAACGGCCAGTGAGAGTTGAGCAGTCAACGAATAATATAATATATCGCTTCGAATGTATTTCTACTGAAATATAAACTGCTATGCGATGTACCGCGCGAGTTCAATAAATACATCATAATACATTTCTGTGTAAATATCAACAATTCTTATTTGCCACAGAAAGATCGACAAATAAATATGTACAAAAACGTTGCTTGGATTATAACGACAATCACAAAAACATAGAAGAAGGAAAGACAGAGAGAAAACACAAAAAAAGAGAGCTGCATCGTTGCGTCCCCGCGTTTAACGATTCAAAGAGAAAAGAGTAACGCAACCTCAATGGCTAATAATAATTGCGCTTATTTGCATGACTTGCACAATAAATAAATTCCTACGCGTAGGTCCTTACAAACGATAATATTGCACGTAAAATGGGAAAGGTACTGCACTCTTAGGGGATAATCGTTACTCTGCTTTTGATACTCGTACGTATTACGTACTAGGAAGTAATTTTTTTCCCCAACATCATCGCGAAGGTCGAATAATTTCGTAACGCGTCGAAGATTAAAAAATACATAACAATGCCGATCGAATCATTTGACACAGTTGACTGAGGGTATAAGAATAGTTACCTCAAAAAAAAAAAAATGGCAAAAAGTTGCCGACTCCCTACGATAAGATAAATAATGCCTCGATAGTAATAACAATCCTTCGGAAAAAAAAGAAAAAGAAAAACGAGGGCAAAAGTAAAAAGAAAAGATAACGAGACGATCGATCAACTTGTACTTATATTTTCGATGAAACTCGCGCTCCTTTCGTATCGTTTCTAGCGACCCAGATGTCCGTGTCATTTTATCGTGCTAGGTTCTTCTGATTTTGAGCATGTGCAAGTTCGGATGCCATGGCACTTTCCTGAATGTCGACGTTTTCGTCTCGTCGGGGGATGGAGCTTGCCTGGCGGTCTCGGCTTCGTCCATTAATCTAAGCCCAGTAATACCGGTGTCATAGCTAAACATCCTGCGATGTCGTTTCGCATCCTGATTGCCAACGTTCCAATCTCTCATACCCGGATCGCTGGCCACGCGTCGGTGCTTTCTATGATGATGATGATGATGTCGATGATGATGATGATGGTGGTGGTGGTGATGACGTGTCTGTTTGGAGGACGGTACAACGTGATCGAAG
The DNA here is from genome assembly GCA_036937485.2 of Tetragonisca angustula. Lineage (NCBI taxonomy): Eukaryota > Metazoa > Arthropoda > Insecta > Hymenoptera > Apidae > Tetragonisca > Tetragonisca angustula. The sequence goes on from JAWNGG020000199.1 coordinate 61,629, forward strand.
CTTAAAGGATCGACGGCTGGCGATGCGACGCGGAGCAAAGAGCCCGGGTCGAAGTAGAGCCGATTGTCGACGAAAGGAACGAAGCTCGTTGAACTCGTCGTCCACAAATTCGGGCAGATTAATTTCTTTGGGCTTCTCTGGATCGTAGAGGACCTGTCGTTGTCCCGCTGCAGATTGATAGTCACCTTTCTGCGGCGATAAGAGCGATGCGATCTCGGTTGCAATCTGGCGAAGTAAATTAATCTCTTTATCAAACGAAAAACAAGTTTGGACATTCCGTAGTGGAAGAAGGGATGCAAGACCAATGCATCGAGTTGTATTTAGAGACGATGGATTTAATTTGTTTAATTAATCAATTAAGTGTAAATATAAACCTAGACAAACCTAGAGGAACATGGATGTAGCGTTCTGTGTCGTCAGTTGAGCGGATGCTCTCCCCTCGGCATCCTATAGCATTTGTTCCACGCTTCCAGCAACAGCACGCAGCTGTGGAATCGGTAAAAGATCAACAGGGGCAGCCCAATCCTGGATATAATGCCCCAGGCGAGGACGCCGAAGAATCTCAGCTGGAGCTCTTGCGAGATCCAATTTTGCGTGATCACGGTGTCGAAGGCCCACAGGACGGAATTGCTGAACAGCAGGAAGGTGATCACTTGCCTGGCTGGCTTGGCTATTATTTGGAAACGTGTTATGCAGGATCTCTTGGACGTTTCGGCGATCAGCGTGCTCTGGGCGAAGCATTGGATCAATTGTAAAATCGACGCCGTGAGTAGCATGATGTGTCTCCCGTGTGTCTCGTCGTCCTCGTCTTCCAGAAGAGCCAAGGAACAGGCGGAAACCACGATCGTGAAGATGGAGTACAGTTGAACACCGAAAAGTGCCACGTTCGACAATAGAGTGTCCAAAATGGCTGGTGCTCGTGACACGACGGACATCTGACGAACTTGAACGAGCCCGCTGGCTGTCATTAAGGCGCTCAGTGTCAGAATGCTGGTCAGCGTGCCGCAGGTTAGCCAAGACAGGGTCGACGAAGGGAAATGTTCGTCCTCCCTTACGACCAGGAATATCAGTATGACTACTATGCCAGCTACCATGCACAGTATCCCTAGGAATAAACCTTTGCTGGAGCCGTCGCAACCGACCTTGGTGTGGCTCGTCAAGTCTTTGCTGCCGTGAAATTTCTGCTTGTGCAACAACCGAGTCCGGCCGACGTTCTGACCCATTACAAACGTCACTGCAGCGGCGATTAAGCTGAAAGGAAAATTGAACGTAAAATTGATGCGAGACAGTCGTTTACTTGAGTGCGTGCCTGAATTGAAGAGCGAAGAGATACCTAAACTGCACGATAAACGGGTAGAGAAACGGCATGCTCGACGTCCACAATTGCCCGAGAGTGTTGGTGTTCAAACATTCTTGCAGAGCAATCACCTGCGAGATTTGCTCGTCCGAGATGGGCTGATACGGCTGGAAAACTTGCTTCTCTACTGGACGATGATCTGAGAAAAATCACACGTGGCATTAACACGAAACTTTGTAGCTTTGCACTGTATGACCAACAACTTTGTACTTTTATATTGTAATCGTACTTATCAAGTCTCGCGAACGCCTTATCAAAGACTCCGGAAATCCTCGGAGGTTCAACGGGGACGCAGAATTGTGCAGGCCGCGTTGCGCCAGGTGAACGAAATAGGTCCATTCTTGAGCAGAGTCCCAGATCACCAGTCGTACCCAGACGGCGATGTTCGTGGCGGTCAGATGTATGAATCCGAACCTCGCTGCCAAGCCGAATCTCTCCACGAGAACCTGCAAATGAAATACAGTTGGCGTAGTTAATCCCAACTTTCACTCAAATCACTTTGCAAACTTAAAATTCGACAAGCTGGAAACATTTGGGTCAATTATAGACAGCTGCTGTGTTCTGCTAATCTGCCTGGCGATCTTCAGGAATTATATTTTCAAATGCACGCTGGAAAGAAGAGAACGTTGCTTGATTTTTCAGGAACGCAAAGTGAAATTACAGCGGACAATTTAGTGCAATCGTATTCCATTTTGTTTTTTCTTTTACAAATGAACTTTCTACAATTGAACTCTTGAATTAGAAAACCTTTGTTAATTTTATATCAAGTCAGCGCATTTTGACATAATTCTCTCGTTACTCTACTTTTTGTTTTCGCTGTTGAAAACGATCGCGTCCGCGCAAGATCACCGCGTGTCTTCAGAACATGAAAGAAGTAAGACTTGTGTTAGATCAAAAAGATGAATAACAGGAATCAGGAAACTGAAAAGTGCAATTAATCTGGCGATTTCCCTTTCAACCTGTTGATCCTCCGTTCAGAAGATCAATTAAGATCATCTGCTCACCTGCGAGTTCACGAAGAGAAAGTGCATCTGGAGGAACGTAAATAGCCCGTGAAGCACCGGATGTACGAAGACAACGTCGCTCAGGCATTCCGTTCCTTGCATCATGGAATGCATCGCCATTTCCAAACCGTTGAAGACGAGAGTCGCCAAGCCGAAAACTGTTCAGAGATAGTTATTTTCACTCCTTCGATCCTCTCTCAAGAAATATATACTCAAGGACTAGGAATATGTTCCTTGTACAAATATTTTCAGGGAACAGAAATCTATTCCTCTACAAAGTCAACCTTGTCTCATTTAACACTTGAATTACCGACGATCAAAGCATAAAATTTCCATCAGAGAAAAAACAGTTAAAATGAAACAGAAAATCTTTATGGTACAACAGGATACACAAACTTTTATTCATGTATCTTATGAAGGATCGTTCAAGTCTCCAAAAAATATACGGTTTTATATCTGTAAAATATTTCACAATTAAAATATTCAAATGGTCATTTTGACCATTTTGATAGTTCTCGTCAAATATTTTCAATATTTATAAAATTGAAACTTCCCTCGCAATATTAAGACACGTTCTTTAGAATTTAGTTTTACTTTAGAAGCTTCTTGAAAATCTCGAACAGATAATATTAACAGATGGCAATGAGTTATTCGAAAGTTAATGAATATGAAGAGCCAAGACAAGGAGATTAGGAATGGATTGCTCGAAACGTTGAAATCCCGGAAACTCCTCGAAACTCGGATAAGAAAATTGAACAGAGAATCATTTGCAGCATGTGAATAAAGAATGTTTGATTCATGTGTATCTGGAATGCAATGCGGATGTGCGATCGACCGTAATTCTAGAGCGATAATGTAAAATATCCGAATCTAAAAAAAAAAAGAAGAAAATAATAAGGAGGATATCTCATTACACCACCATCAGTGGTATGTTTCAAAATACTTTTCAGTAGATATAACCGAGAAAAAAAGAAGTAGAGCCAGAAAGAGTTCGGACGTCAAAACGGAAATCTAGATTATACATTTATTTCTTTATTTAATGAAAAAAGCCTTTTGCTATCAAGCAAATACAACAATGATGAAGTGGTAAATATAAAAGATACGATATTTGTCGTATTTGCGTAACAACGATGAAGCATTTTTATACGTTGTCATATCTTTTGTTCGTATTTTGTTTAACTGTGACCAATAAAGATTTACATATAGATATAAAACAAATAAATTTATATAAAAATCCTTAAAACAAAATATTCCTCCTGTAAAACAGAAAATCGAATTTCGAGAGTTTCGTGTTAAATTTCGCCATTTCGAGCTGTGGGGATTTCAAAATTAATTTCGAATCCACGTGAAGAGGGAGGGGGAGGGGGGGAGAGATACTCGAAGTGAAACCAGATGAAGAGACTCACGAAGCGCTCCAACCCGAATGTAGAAACTTGTCGGTGCCGTTCTAGATCGCGAGATGTGGGCACGTTTCAATGATCCGAACCTGGTTAAGGACGCGCCACCGAGTTCCGCGTCGTCGACACCGGTCGCACCGGTACCGAAGCTGCCGCAGCTGTCCACCAGTACCCAAATATAGATGCTGATGATCACTGCTATACTCCCCACGTACAGGTACATCAGGAATATGCCCTGCAAGTCGAAGTGATAAACTAATTGATGGACAGACAAGATGAATTATCAGACTGAGGCGAATAAATTATTTATTATTTGCTTTTTCCAGGAAAAACGTGAGTAAGCGGAAGAGTCTTTGGAAGAAGAATCATATGAATGTGAAAAAGGTCTGATAAGATCGGTGTGAAAGAAGAAACTTTGAAAGAGAAGTTAAATCAACTAGTTTAGAAATAATTACGGGAGGCAACAGCGAGTATTTTGTTCGAAGCAATCCCGTGGATCCTTAATATTTATGTCGATTTTTCACATCTGTGAAAGCTTGAAAATTCAACACGTGTTACATAATAATGGCCTCTAAACTTAAATTTTAAGCGACTCGAACGCCGATTTCCAGTGCTCCATTCATAGTCATCGTTACGTATTCACATATTCACCGCTAATACTGCTTCGGATAAAAGCCTTAATTACTTACAACGAATATTACAAAAAGGCAGATCCTCGCAAGAGTACAGAATACGGTTCTCGATCCATCGCAATTTAGAAAATGATCATCAACGTCGAAGAAACACTCGAGTTCGTCGAGCGTTGAAGTACCGTTCATGTTGTAAGCAGCTTGGGAATCGTAGATGCCTTCTTCAGTTACGGTTATTATTATAGCAGCTAAGTGGTTCGTCTTAATCCGATTCGCAATGTAACCAAAACGATATAATACACTCGCGATGGCAAAGTTTATTGCCAATACCGTTTAGCATGAAGAGATCCGAGCCAAAATGATGACAGCTATTCACGTCTCTATTCTCAACATCGTGATCCTCTACGAATCACAGTGATACACTTTGTTCACCTTCGTTGAGTTTCATTTATTTTCAAATAAATCTGAAGTAAGCAGGGGGTAATTTTATTTTATCTATTTATTACAAGATATATTACTTCAAGGATACTTGAAGGAGTATACTTCAAGGATCGTACGTTAGCCTAATACAAGACCGTAGGGGAAATCGCTTGCAATCACTTCGAGGACGTGGGACACAGAAACCACAAAGGTCACATCAAACACATGATACATGGTCACGTATCATTTCGAAGCTGCAGAGTCATGCACGAGGAACTTCATCCTTGTGAGAAAAATCGGAAGGGTTATGTCAAAGGTCATCTCCTCCGAGTCGTACGATTCGCCTCAGTGACTCTTGAGAACGTGAAACGAGCACGATGCGGCGATGTGTTTAAGTTCTTGAAGTCGATGAAACGAAACTTCATCTCTGAATCACGTCCAGGGATTGTACAGTCCAACATGAACTATTGGAAATTTTTGCAATTTTTGCAAAATTATAGAACCACGCTGGCAATAAGTACGTGGTACGTTTGCGATTATTTCATTGTGAATCATTGACAACGTTAGATTCCAACGTTTTAGATTGCAACTACTTTTATAGAAATCGTATTTTAAAATGAAATCTCATTATTATCTAATTATTCGAGCGCTAAATTAAACTGTTTCGTACTGGTCTCGTTTTAAATTTTGATACCTCAGCTTTCCAAATACGTCGTTTATTTTACTTCAAGATGCGTTTACACTGTGTAACGGGTGACAAAGCCAAGACACTTTTCTTCTCGAAAATACTACAAATTGTCACAGACATTGGAAAATTGTCGTCATGACTGAATCCTGTCGTATGTTTGAAGATCGAGGCCTCCTTCAAACCCTGACGTACGAATCTTCTTCGCCATTTTATTACACTTTGAACATTAGGCTTAAATGATAAAAATTTTCGTCTTTGTTTACATTCTGTTATTCAATAAATTGTCCAATAAATTGTGCGAATAAGTTTTGAAGGAGAGACTTCACTCTTCAAATCCATGGCAGATTCAATCATGAAAAAAGTTATTCAATGTCTTTATGTTATACTGTGACAATTTATTGCATTTTCTTCACTTCGTCATCTGTTACGTACATAGTTTTATCCTTGCAATTGGAACGAAACCACGCATTTTGAAAGTAGAGACTTCAAGCTGTAAAAATGAGCCGAAGTTTATTATACTGTGCAATTATTTGTAATTTCACTGTCCGAGTTTCGTATACAATAACAGTCATTGCGTATCTTCCTATAAATATTAATTTAAACACGCGTACTGTGTTCTGTTACCGAAAGTGTCGATAATTAAAAACGAAAAAGAGAACGTCTGAACACAAAGGCCGGTAATCGACTTAACTGTCGCAAAAATCGTAAACGCCGGCATTTACGGCGTGTACGAAGAAAGAAACGTGATCTAGGACTTAACAGTTGAACGGAATTATCCTATGGTTAAGCCCATCCGTCGTACCGTTACCCAGCACCTGGAATTTTCAAAAAGTCCAGCGCGAAACGATCGTAAACTCGGCAAAGTGAAAAAGAAAATTCATCGAGTTTCATGTTCAACAGGGGAACAAGCGCGGAAGAACAGGCAGGAATCACACGAGATCCTGCGCTGGTAGAACAGCAGTACTAAAGCACTAAAATGATTAACCGAACGCAGTACCAGTTCCTTGGCCGCTGTATGAAATATTATTGAACATGACGCGGTTCGCCTCGAATATTCGCTTCGCGATTTGTCACCTTGCTGTAATATTCGTATTTTATAGCTTCTGATGTCTGTTGCTCTTTTGACGTTTAGAATGGCCGCTAAATTTCCCAATTTTTAAGTAATGATTCTTGGATGATATCTGTAAATTGTTCGGATCGTTTGAATAAAGTAATTTTAGATTAATCATATACGATGATATTAGATCTGCTTTCGTGTATCGAATGATAATTAAACGATCCATTTAATTTTATTTTAAAATTGTAAAGTGCTACTTTGAAGATATTTTTTTTTTTTTTTGTTTTTTCTTCAAATATGACTTTAGATAATGTAACGAGGCTTGTAGAAATTCGAACATCTGTAAGAATATCTTTTTTATGACTAGATGATCCATCATGGTCTTCTCTTTAGAACAACTCCTTGTTATTACAATATTATCTCAGAAACTCCTCTAGCTACAGAGAAATTATTATTACTCTCTCTCTCTCTCTCTCTCTCTCTCTTTCTCTGTGCTAAGTAATTTGTAGTATTTAACAAAATCTCTTGATCAAGTTCAGCAAGTGCACATAGGTATTTAATAGTACGTTATTAATGAAAGGATTATATTTTACTATGTACCTGCAAACTGAGCAAAGGCACAGGGGTATCCATGACCTCGGCCAAGCACAAAGCAATCATCAGCACGACGATCAGTTGGCCGTAAACGTTCGAGAGGATGACCCATAGCTGAGAACTGTAACAATCACCAGAAAAATCCACCGTCCACTACGAGAATCTTCACTTCGATCTCGTCGTTTTTCTACCCATACATAAATATACTCCGTACACTTACCCACGTACGAGTACGAGTTTATCATACCCAATCATTTACCTCTATCGTCTGGAAAATTACCATCTATGTTTTTACCTCGTAATCAATGCTCGAAACGCACGGTGTAATCGACAAAATTACACCGTTTGACCGGAAAAAAAAAGATCGAAGACAAGCGTCGATTACTCCTTCCTTAGATCGTATTAGATACTATTACGTTATCGTAAATTAAGCGTGTATAAGATTCAATGATCTTCTCTGTAAGAAGAGAGAGAAAGAGAGAGAGAGAGAGTCTTACAAGGGTTCAGAGTGATCTAGTAGATCATTGGTAGACCGTGTCCTAGAAAGGATCCTGGAGACCAGAGACCTGGATGGAGCAGACCTCGTTGCCTCTGTGGCGGCTGTCTCGGTCTCGGTGTTCCTTTCACCCCTGTTCGGGGCACCTGCAGGTACACCCTCCACGGTGCCACCTGTTGTGCTTCCTGTCTCGTTCAGGCTGTCCTTGTCGTGTTGTTCATTGCTGGCTGAAATTATTAAGAAACACTTTTTAATTTTTGCGCTGGAATTTACGTGCCACGCGCGTCGAGAATTGTTTACACCAAAATTGCAATATTTTCTCAGCCCTAAGTATATTTAAGTAAAACAAATAAATTTATTACTTTTCAATCATTTCTATCCGACAGTGATCCGAGTTCAAAAAGAAAGCGACGAATTGTTGTATACGGTTTGGTCACTCGTTACGGTCCGCAATCAGTTGCCAGCACAAGTGGTTAACCTCTTGCGCTGGAATGACGTGCCACGCACGTCGCGAATTTTTTGCTCCAAAATTGCAATATTTTCTCAGTTTTAAATATATTCAGGTGTAATCAAATATACAGGCAAAACAAATAATAAATTTATTACTTCTCAATAATTTCTATCCAGTGATATCACACCGACGAGTTCAAAAAAAAAAGCGACGAATTGTTGTATACGGTTTGGTCACTCGTTACGGTCCGCAATCAGTTGCCAGCACAAGTGGTTAACCTCTTGCGCTGGAATGACGTGCCACGCACGTCGCGAATTTTTTGCTCCAAAATTGCAATATTTTCTCAGTTTTAAATATATTCAGGTGTAATCAAATATACAGGCAAAACAAATAATAAATTTATTACTTCTCAATAATTTCTATCCAGTGATATCACACCGACGAGTTCAAAAAAAAAGCGACGAATTGTTGTATACGGTTTGGTCACTCGTTACGGTCCGCAATCAGTTGCCAGCACAAGTGGTTAACCTCTTGCGCTGGAATGACGTGCCACGCACGTCGCGAATTTTTTGCTCCAAAATTGCAATATTTTCTCAGTTTTAAATATATTCAGGTGTAATCAAATATACAGGCAAAACAAATAATAAATTTATTATTTCTTAATAATTTCTATCCAGTGATATCACACCGACGAGTTCAAAAAAAAAGCGACGAATTGTATACGGTTTGGTCACTCGTTATGGTCCGCAATCAGTTGCCAGCGCAAGTGGTTAATAATTATTTATCGAGCGATCTTCTTTTTAATCGAACCGTGCTGGGTCGATTTGATTTGTTTGGCCTTTGTTTATCCTTTGGGAGCAGATTTTGGAAATATTAATCATTATAAGCAGACAAACGTGTATGAGTCAATCATGGAGCTCCGTGAGATAGAGACAATTTCTTGTAGATCAACTTAATAACTATAATTAAAGTTGACTTAACTCTAATTAAATATACTATAATTATAGTTAAATTGTAATAACTATACGTGACGTAACTATAATAATTAACTATAATTCACGTGTATTGTCTGCTTGTAATGATTAATATTTTCAAATGTTTCCAAAATCTGCTCCCAAAAGATGAACAAAAACCAAACACGAACAAAGAGTAAATTAAATCGACCCAGCATGATTTAATTATTATATATATATATATGGCTTTATTATTATAACCTTAAACGTTTAGCTCAGCCAGCTCAGATAAACTTTAGCCATTTTGTTTTTTCGCCCTATCATTCTATCGTCCAGAAACTTCGAAGAGTACCGAAAAAATAATTTGTAATTTGCACACGAAGCATTACATGCGAGTAGTTTAAGTAGAGATAGAGATAGTATTGTAAGAATAAGAAGACAGCAACATATTCACGTGGGAAAGTGTATACAAGAGAAACTGGAAGGAGTTGGCCACGAAACTCGGAGAGCATGAAAAGTGCATCAGATTAGGCCACGTGCAGTCAGATTATTATACAGATCCGAAGTGTTGCTCTTCTTGGATCTTCTTCACGTTAAAGAAATAGACTGGAACACCTCTGGGAACACTCCTTTTCACTCTCTCTGTTATACAACTCCGCCAATCAAGGAGACAAACGATGTCGAGGGCCAATGAACCAAACTGTATCACGCAGATCGCTTGCGTAAATCGAAATTTTGCGTAACAGAGATAAGGATTCTGCTAACTAATTGCTGAAAATCATTTGCGAGAACACGTAGCTCGGATTCCAAAGGTTTCGAGTGACGTTAAATTAATTGCTCGTAAACGAATTTATGAGATCGAAGATCGTGCGCTTGAACGCAAAAATTTAATTCCCTCAAACTTGAATTTCCAATTCATTAAAATTTCCGCGATGCTCCTGAACGTTTCGTGTGTAGCACAGAGGATCGTGATATACGTGTGTATTGGAGTATAATTTTTGAGTTTTGATGTCCGAATCCCATTGCGGCCTTTTGGGTCAGTAAAGTAATACGAGCAACTTTCGCTACAGGAATTCGCTACGTTCGACTATTCCTTCATTTCGAACGATCGAGACGTTTAAGACTCGAATGATTTAAAGACGCTGTAAACGCGACGAAACGAGCCCAACAGTTGGAAAAGTCGCGCCGGGCGCGTCGAGTTAATCGATCAACGAGATATGTAAATGGGCGTGTTGAAACGTGACATTGGAACTTATCCGATATTGAAATGACATTATGACAAATCGAAAGTATGATGATGTCAATCATAAAATATATCGAAGTTTGAGGTGGTGCAAAATGTGTGATATAAAATGAACGATTTTACAGAGTAAAATTATTCGAGAAATTTGTTGCGACTAAACTTTCCTGAAAAGTGATCGTTTCACATAAAACGAAAAACCTGTAGAACAAGATTGTTGGAAATATTCGTTAAAGAAACATTAGGAAAACGAAATTTATATAATTCCTATAAAAATTTATATAACTTTACATGAAATGATGCAAAGTAGAAATTATACTGAAATACCTCTTGTGTTAAAATTACAGAATTTTTGAAATTCACCGACAGGCAATAATTCCGTTCTGTTCTGAATTAACTCGAAAGCTACCGTAAACTCACTTTTTCACCGCTAATTGATACAACTACAATGCAAATAATTCTTTTCCCCCGCCCATTTCTCATTTCTCCTCTCTTATCGACGACTACCGTGGAAATACATACGATAATATTCCCGGGATTAGTTAACTCACTGACAATTAACGAGTCCGCACCACCGTGTAATTAATACCAGGGGAAAATTGGCCATCTTTCTCCGCGTCTACAGACAAACACTTTTTGTTTCCAACCGAATACGAGAAAGTGACGGTTCATTGCAATCGTAGAATACCTAAAACTCTACAGACACTTTCTACCGCTATTTTTAGATAGCGATTGTACGAAATCAAGAAGGCAAAATTAAATAAATAGTATCTTTTTCAAATAAAACAAAAAATAATAATAAGCGTAAATGATATGAACGATATAAGTTTTCTCGCCCAACTTATCTTCTTTGAAGTCGTGGGTGAAAAATATTGTTTCTGACATTAAAAACAGCGGGGAAAAAAAAATTGGCGTCTAACTAACAACTAATTCTCTATAGAAATAAATATTCCGCAATGTGCACTTTAAATAAATCTTAAATAAAACTCGCAGAAGAGTTAATGCAAAACTATGTATTTTAAGTCAATGGAAAAACTGGAAAGTTTTCGTATCACAAATGAGTCTTTTTCAGTAATATTTTAAATCATATCATATATCATAGGTATGTATAATGATATTTAGTAATTTAGTAATTTAGTTATTATAATTTCTAATTTTATAATATTTAGCAATTTAGTCATTATAATTTAGCAATTTTTATATTTTTAGTTATATAATTTTTAATATAATTAAAATTACTAAAAATTACTAAAATATATAATATTATAATTAAATATATATAATACTATAACATATATAATTAAAATTACTAAAAATTACTAAATATAGTAATTTTTATTTCGCGTTATTTCAATAATAATTTTCAATACTTATGCGTTGTAAGATTACCTACATATATATTCAAACAATATCGAGAGAGATTTCCTGGATTCTTCTTGTTCTCCGACAGGAATTGAAATCGGCAAAGTGAAAAACGATCGTCGGTGGTAGGAAGTATCATTCCTTCGTAACGATTCGTAATAAATGAACAGCCATAAGTACCGGCCTGTTTCAGATACTGTTCGATAGGCATCTTCGCCAGAGAACATTCCGTTATTCCGTGATACGAAATATTATCACTTTTTCCGACTGTGGGTGGCCTCTGTGCAAAATCAATAGCGTTACTGATAAGTTTCGACAAAGAATTTGTGATTGTGCGCAGCCAAGATTGAAGATATTCACCAAGGTTGAAGATCAATATTCCAACATTTATCTTACTAACTTTACGATGTCATAAGCGCAGCGACCATAAACGTACACCAAATTACCAGTGTTTGTTACGAATGATAACTCATTAATATATTTCGTAGGACAAGAAATTATGTAACAACGTATCCAAGTTCATTTTAAAGCCGTGAAGCTTCTGCTTCCACAATCTCGGATTCATTTTTTAGATAGAAATATTTTTTATGTCATATAGTAAATGGGGAAAATAAAGATTACACTTCGTTCTCCTCGAAAATGCTACAAATCCAAACGTTTCTCGAGGCATTGAGAAATTTCCTCCACGACTAAATCTACCACGAGGATTGAACTGCCACCTCGTCTAACGATAATTCTCTGAAATTTGATCTCTGTGATTTCTTTTTCGTCAAGTTATCGAAACTTTGAAACTTGGCGAGGTTAACGCGACAAAAATTGAAGAAACTCTCAAGTCAGTTTTTCGGGTGTATATTGAAAATTCAACAACTTGGCAAAGAAAAATTGCACATTGCAGGTTTTAAAAAGAAAGCTTCCATTGTGGACACAGTCATGGAAAACATTTTTCAGTGTCTCGAGAAACATTGTTTGAATTTACAGCTGTTTCCGAGAAAGAACCGAGTATCTTCTCCACCTGATACGATAATAAAACAGTTTTGTGAAAAATGAATAGAAAATTGTGAAAGTAGAATAGCTTCACGCTTTAAACTGAATCCGAACTCATTGTTCCACGGTTTCTCGTTACGAAATAACAACAGCTCAGATATCATTAATTCTTCGAAAAATCCAATTGGAAATTTACACAATCCCAATATTAATATTACATTGTGATACTGTGCTGTACGTCTTGACCATGAAAATTATACAATTAAGGCACTTGAAAATCGCTCTTCGATTCGAATGAAGAAAAAAATATATTGTCTTCAACAGAGAGATAGACAATTGATATCATTGAATTATGGGGAAATGGATATGCTCGACGTGCTTGAGTTATAGCTAAATGTATAATAATTATATACAGCAATGTGTAACCGGAGAAGCTTAAAGACATGTTAATATATTCTGAAAAGCGTATCGTTCGATCAGCGCTTCTTTATACGTGTATACAAATTAACGAGTGCATAGAGCTACCCGACATAAATAATTTGTTACGCTTCTTCTGTGATGTATGTGACGCGGGTGTAACTTCAATGATAAATTGAATGGAAGTCGGAAAATATAACGTCGAAGAAGAATTTTCGTGAAATCTTGAAGTTCTATTTATGGCCAAATTTAAAAAAAAAATTAAATTTTTAAAAAAACTCGTCTCGGCTCGCTTTGATTTGATAAATCAACGAAAATGATTTATCGTGAAATATATTGATATAGATTCTAAATGTTTGTAGGTATATGAAATATAATTTTTATACAAATTTAATAATTTTATATAAATATAGAATATAAATTGATGTAGTTTAATATGGAGGAAATGTTTTTTTTATCTCGGAGTTATCTCGTCTGTTACTTAACATAGTAATTATATATAATTAAATTATAGAATTATACGTAACTCAAGTTAAATTCAAGTATAATTTCTCAATTTTCAAATTTCCAAGGAAACGAAGCGTCACATGGAAAAATTATCCTCCTTTCTTTTCTCGATTTACGTAGAATCACACCCTGTCCGCTTGCGCCACGATTTCGAGAACACTCTGTATGTACGCACCTGTATGGTGAAATTTTGCGACCCAGCCGAGTAGAGAATTGGGTCGATACCCCGTGAATTTGAGACCTTACGGTTCATCGTGAAACACCGTCCGTCATTACGTTGCCGGAGAGTTGCAAAAAAAGGTAGAAACTCGTGTGTCAGCTGGCGGAAGGATTCGAGAAATTCATTTTCTTCCCGTGGTTGCACAATCACGGGAGAAACATAGAACACCTCCGGTGTTTCATTTCTAATATTATTCATAAATCAATCAACTGGCGCCCGGCTATGTTGTTATTAATTAACATTCTCGACAGCTTTTTGTTCATAGAAAAACTGACTAGTGAATCAGTTTTGACTCAATTCTCGTTTAAACGTCCAATGTGTTGTATTAAAAGTATTTTAACCCTTTGAGGGGACATCGATTTCCACTTTTTACAATTTGTTGATAATTACCACGAACGTGTACATTTGGTGTTATTTTATATCAGGATAACAACGACGTAAGAAGACGAAGAAAAGAATTTCAGAGGAAAAAATTCCTCCAGGCAATTTCTCCCGAGTGTCAACTTGACACTCAATAATTCACATAATTCGGAATAATTCGTATAAACTTCTCGTTGCTTCGTACGAAAGTTTGAAAAACGGCGAATATTATTTTTCCAAAGATTGAAACTTATGTATCATTAACTCTTGTATACTTTTTCTAGCAAACCTGCAGTGCAACTGCTGACGATTGCTTTAAATTTAAACAATTGGCATGTTAGAAAAATATAATTAACAAAATTTCCAATGCTATATCGCTTGATTTGAAGTGATGCTTCGCAAATAAATTGCTATTAAATGATACGAAAGAAAAAAAAAGTTTGTCGAGGGCAAAGAGTTAAGCAAAAATTGCGGAACATTCGATACAGCAAAGACGCCAATTGCCACCTAATCACCATCGATGTAATTTTTTAGATTTTAGATAATTCGCTCGCCATTGTCTGTTGCCAATCGAGATCTCGGTACAGTAACGAACAAACACGGACGAGAACGACAAAAATGGAAAGAAGATCCTCGGGCATAGATCCTCGCAATCACGAGATCAACATATGGCGTGGATACTATGCCATACGCCGGACAACAATGCACTATTAATTCGACATTTATCACTGCGATATTTACCATACGTACGAGTCGAGAATAGGAACGAAGATAAGAAGAAGAAGAAGAAAAAAAAAACAAAGAACCCGTTACTCACACCTGTTCACAACTGTTGGCGTACGACACGAATTAACATGAAGGAAATGTTTTTTTTTTTTTACCTCAGAGATATCTCGTCTCGAAAGAAAACAATCGTCATCAGAGAGACAGTCGATGAACGTCCATGATAAACGTCGAAGAATAGGTTTCTATCAGGCGATCGGCCCACTGATGTGCAACTGAACGAGAGAGAGATGTGCTCCAGACACTATCACCGAACGGAATGGCTGGTAACCCAGAACCGTGCAAGAACCAAGAACGTATTGACTGGTCGAGGGCACGATCGGTAGTGGTAATAGTCAGGACGACGACGACGACGACGATGATGACGATGGTGATGAGGGCTATGACGATAATGAAGATGACCGGCGGAATGATGATGTCGTTTCTCGTAGCCTCGTTTTCGACATGCCAGATAAAACTGCACGATCAACACTGGCTCCCATATATTTTCGCAACGACCGCCGAGACCGTGTGAAATATTTGAAATTTTCCCGTGGTATTGGAAAACGACCTAGAAACACGATCATCGCGATATACGTTGCACTTCTTCGCGTTTTGCGGTGGGAAAGGGTGAGAAAAGAAGAATAGGGGGATAAAAAAAAAAGGCAAGCGGCGATTAATCACTTGCGCTGAAATGACGTGCCACGCGCGTCGAGAATTCTTTGTCCCAAAGTTGCGATATTTCCTCAGTTTTAAATGTATTTAAGTATAACCAAATACACAGGCAAAACAAATAATAAATTTATTACTTCTCGATTATTTCTATCCAGTGATATCATACCGACGAGTTCAAGAAGAAAGCGACGAATTATTGTATACGGTTTGGTCACTCGTTATGGTCCGCAGTCAGTTGCCAGCGCATGTGGTTAACACCAGTACTACCAAAGTGGTCGAAACGCATAATTTTCCAATCTATCATTTTTTAGATATTTCAGATATTTTATATATGGCACACTGCAGTCAATATAATTTTGACGATAATAATATTCTAATGATATTAGGCTCTTGCGTTGGAACGACGTGCCACGCACGTCGAGAATTTTCTGTTCCAAAATTGCAATATTTCCTCAGTTTTAAGTATACTTAAGTAAAACAAAATAGGCAAAATTAATAAATTTATTACTTCTCAATCATTTCTACCCAGTGATATCATACCGATGAGTTCAAGAAGAAAGCGACGAATTATTGTATACGGTTTGGTCACTCGTTATGGTCCGCAGTCAGTTGTTAGCGCATGTGGTTAACACCAGTACTACCAAAGTGGTCGAAACGCATAATTTTTCAATCTATCATTTTTTAGATATTTCAGATATTTTATATATGGCACACTGCAGTCAATATAATTTTGACGATAATAATATTCTAATGATATTAGGCTCTTGCGTTGGAATAACGTGCCACGCAAGAGGTTAATATCATTTGTTCCAAAATTGCAATATTTCCTCAGTTTTAAATATATTTAAGTAAAACAAAATAGGCAAAATAAATAATAAATTTATTACTTCTCAATCATTTCTACCCAGTGATATCATACCGATGAGTTCAAGAAGAAAGCGACGAATTATTGTATACGGTTTGGTCACTCGTTACGGTGCGCAATCAGTTGCCAGCGCAAGTGATTAACTTGCAATCCTCTTGTCAGTGTAATTTGTCAGTACGAAATATGCCGCGAACGATCGTAATTTTTGAAGAAATATCAGATATCCAATCGATTTGGATATTTGTCGTATCCATTGCTCTGACCAACTCTTACATCTCCCAAAGCTAATTGTAAGCTGTTCAGTATCTTAAATACTCCATTTTCTCAGTAATACCTCACATACGTTATTTTTTTTTCTTTTTATACACTGACCGCTAGCAAAAAGTATTTTTATACGTTCATAGTATGATCATGGATGAAATGAAGATGGTATAAAACTCGAAAAACTATTTTGATATAGGTTCATGGACAATGTATAAATAAATAAATAAATAAATAAATAGGAAATGATACACCTACTAATAATATACAAATATACGAAATACAAGAAATAATGCAAAAATATGGAAAGTATTATATAAAACTGGATAAACATCCGCATGTCTGTAGCGTGTACAAACTTCTGTTTTTCTCACACTCGTTTCTCACAATTAATCTATCTAACGCCTAATTTACATAAGCTTTCATGTTTGCAAAAGAATTCCCCCTTAATATTCCGCATATTAAACACTCAATTAGAGGATCACGTTTCGCGAGTTCTCTGTAAGAAACATCATCCGGCACGCGTGCTGGCCAACCATGCGGATCGGAACTCGTTTGGATTTCACGATGATCAAGATGCACTGTTAAAAGGAAGGAGCAGTTATGCGTTGTCGACTCGGTTCTGCAAAATCAAACCTAACCAAAGCGAACGAAAATCGACTTTCAGAGATCCGGTTATAATCTGATTGATCGTTCGCCTCCTACAGCCGAGTTGGCCCACTCGTGAAACTTATGTTGACTTGTTGCAACATAATGCACAGGTTCGTGACACAGAGAACCGAGCAAAATGGACCGAGAGAAGAAAAGGGCCGGCTGCAACCACCTGTTGTATGAATTATCGGTACCATCCGCAAGCCGGCGGTCATCCACCTCTGCGTATTTCGATTTTTCAACTTGACCCGTACACCATCTTGATAGCGCTCGTTAAAAGCTTAGAGGAAATTGATGGTCTGACATATTTCCTCTCGACTTTAACTCGCGAAAGAGTCGAATGACTCTTTGATCGCGTGCAGCGAGATTCGTTTTGACTAGCTCGAGGCGTATCATTGCGTTCAAGTGGAACTGCGTGGGAGAATGAATGCGTCTAATGAATGTTCAAAACGTTCGTTTCGAAGCGACGTTTGCAAAGTCTTCTAAGTTTCGTAGAGGGACTTTGTGAAGATTAAATGATAATACTTGTCTGATGATCTAGAGATAGATAGCATACATATTCTCTTTAATCTCTTCGTTGCGAGTCGATCATAACGTTTGAACTTATTGTTAGATGAAAAAGAAATTTGTCATTTGCGATCCGTCGAAAAAATATTTTCGGTGTGAATGAAAGCTTTAAGCCTGATCGACTGTTGTTGCGTTAAATGTTATTAGATTAAAGTAAAGATGGTTATTTGAAAGAAACGATGAAGATGATCAGACGTTTAACAGAAACGTCTTGGTCGACTTTCCATCAATTTAAAATGCACTTTTACTTCATGACAATGAGTCGCTCGTCGTGAAATACGTTCATGAAAAATAAGGAACCCGTTTTCTGTACCTTTCACTTGGTCACTCGAAAGTTCAAATCGAATTACCCGCGGTATCTAAAGTTTCTCTTTTCTCGATTCATCTCGCACAAAAACTGACTGCGACTTCGTAAATCGATAACCTTGAACAACGATGAACTTATACGCGAGAGCAACTATCCCTAAAAAATTGTACGAGTCAAATATTGTTCGTTATCACGTTGACACGCATCCACATCTTCAAGAATTACATTGAGAAAATTAAATTATTAAAATTGTCAAAGAATGAAACTAAAGAAATTAGATTGCCTCTAAAAAAAATTGCTATCCATAAGTGAAAAATTCATTATCGCGTCGACGCGAGTTTCTTACATCGATCTTAAAGAAAATTGTTAAACGCTATTCGAAATTATTAAAATTATTAAATATTAAATATAATATTAAAATAAATATTAATATTATTAAATATTAGAATTATTAAAGAATTAGACTAAAGAAATTAAGTTACATAGTTAGACTACAAAAATTGCTTTCCACAAGTCAAAATTATTATTGTTCATTTTATCACGTGTCAATACAAGTCTCACACATCGATAATAAAAGAAATAGAAAGAAAGAGATTAAAGAATTAGACTTTCTTTTTGCCGTATGTTTTCGAGTATTTACAGCCTCGTAAAACATTATTTCTCCTCAGCTGATTGTATCTTCGCGGGTTACGTGTACTGAAAAGGATGCCGGTGATAACGCCTCTGCATACTCTTTTCTTTTTCTCTTTTTATACTTCACCCATGCAAGACTAATCGCCTCGTTTTACGGGGCATGAAACTGAATGGCTCCGTGATCACCAAAAGAATGACGTCTAATTTTATATTCCTTCGATTAAAAACTGTGTTGCTTGACAAGAGAAAAAAAAAAAAAGAGAAGCATGAAACTTATTATTTATTCGTACAATTAGCACTGGGAACATTCGGGCGCCGAATCGACGAAAGTTACTATTAGGATGTGGATTTTGCAATTTTGAAATTTTCACTTTAAAATTTTTATGAACAACCTGCATTTATGACCATTGTATTTCGCAGAAAATAGTTTCGCTTCTGGAAAAGAGGCGAGTGTTCTTTTATACTTTGTAACAACGTATTGTCTTTAACAATTACTATTTAAATGTAAGAAGAGTATTTTTACGAAATATATTATTCTTATTATTATTTAAATATAAAAGGAGTGTTCCCACGAAAAATATTCTTATTATTATTTAAATATAAAAGGAGTATTCCTACGAAAAATATTATTCTTATTATTATTTAAATATGAAAGGAGTGTTCTTACGAAAAATACTATTCTATTATTATTTAAATGTAAAAGGAGTATTCTCACGAAAAATATTATTCTTATTATTATTTATATACAAAAAGAATGTTCTTACGAAAAATATTATTCTTACGAATAATGCTCGTATCACGTGAAATATTCTTACGAAAAGAAGAGTAATTTTAGTATTCCTAATTCTAGATTCTAGTATTCTAGTAGTATTATGTAGAAATATAACAGACGTAAAACTTTCGTTTTGAATGAAAGAAACTCTGACTATTTCTAGTGTCAAAAATTCAATATCGGAACTCGTTAGCGAGTAGTCGTAAATACTATATGATGTAGCCTTGACAGAGTGGAGAAGTGCCAGTTTCGATCGTGTAACGCGTGAAATCTCGTGCCCGAAATTCATTTCATCACCGGTTTCCCTCGAAATACCGAAAGCGATCGATTCGTTATCCGTATCCGCAGGATCGAAAGATCGACGACAATTTGAACCAACATCGACTCGTCGAATTTCGGTCTTCACAATGCAACGAGTCTGCTTTCACGCGATTCGCATTTATCGTGTGTGTGCGTATGCGTACGGGATGATTTGTCGGTGGAATCGGTAGGCGAACGTTTCAATGCGATTTCGAAGCGAAAAATTACTCCGCGCGAAAGGACATTTTCCACGGATACCTTTCACCTCGTTTTGCTCTTTGATTTCACGACGTATACACGTGCCTCTGCGACGCATTCTCGATCGGAAGAACATACTTTTGCCGCGAATTATCATTGTCAGGATGTTTAAATATTGCAACCATTGCAACCGAATAGACTGGTTAGCAAGAGTCGTAATTTACAAAAAAATACAATTATATATTTATTTTGTAATTACACAAAAAAATAATTTACAAAAATATAATTACATATTTATTTTGTAATTACAGAAAAATGATTTACAAAAATATAATTATATATTTATTTTATATATTATTTTATAAATATATTATGAAAATATATGAAATTCGAAATACGTAATTTATTATAAATGTGAAACAGACAAATTGAATTCAATTACATTTATTAATAAAGAGAGGCATATGGAATTTTGAAAAATTTGAAAAATTTGAAATATGCAATCAGGCATGTAATTTATTATGAACGTGGAATAGGACAAGAATTCGAAGGAATAAGACATGAATTCGATTACGTTTACTAATGAACAAGAGAGACATGTGGAAAGCAGTGCGTGTCGTACGTACATACTCCCATTGTAGAAAGAGAACTTTGCATGGTAGATATTCCTATTCTCAGGAAGAGAACTTTGCATGGTATTTACAGCGCATGCAGTGTCAAATGTCAACCGTTTAATCACATTTTAAGCGGCAATTAACGGTTCGAAAAAAACAGATGCAGCATTTAGTACAGAGAACTGACATTTCTATTTCTATTAACCGGCATAGATAAAATTCTCTAACCCTGTATCGCGCAGATTCCGTGACATTTGTTGCGCGTGATGTTAAATTAAAAGGCACATTGACTTGAGAAAAATCTCGAATGTTCTCGAACGGTAAATTTATTGCCTGAGAATCATAAATTAACTTTAAATCTAATAATAATAATTATAATAAATTAAATTTAAATTTAATAATAATAATTGTAATAAATTAAATTTAAATTTAATAATAATTATTATAATAAGTTAAATTTAAATTTAATAATAGGCAAAGTAAGACAGAGTTTTCTTTATCTACGGTCGAAAAAGCATAAATACGAAGACAAGAAAAATGAATTCATCTTGAATGAGATCCAATCTCGAATCTTTTCTACGGTCTTCTGTCGAGACGAAGCCATCAGCAAGTTTGTTAAAAAAAAGAAGGAAAGAAATCTAATTGAATAAGAAGCAAGTTGCAACAATGCGTGAATAATGGACATCCTGATTTATATTCGAAAATTTTCTTTCGTTATCGCGTAAGGAACATGCAACGTAGAAATTACGCATTGAATAATTCATTAATATCCACATTCACTCTTCGTACCTTTCATAATTTTAAGAAAAGCATCGCCAACAACCTTGCGGATTCGTCGCGAGTGAAAGATTCCACTCGTGATCGAATAATTGTATCGAACGACATCCTCGAGTGAAAAAAAAGAAATTAAACATCGAATGCAAAACGATGCAGAAGTAAAAATCTTCAACTAACAAGAAAACACGTATGTAGAATGCCGACAGCAGAGCGAAAGATTTATATCCATTCTTTCCCATAATTTTCTCTAGGAAAAAAAAAAAAAAAAAAAAATAAAGAAAAAGAAAAAATGTCTTTCATTCCAAGAAACGTCTTCTCCGCAAACTCTCACGTGCAAATGCAGTTACACTGTTCTGGCACTCGAAAGCAAAAGACGATCACGACGCGCGAGCAAAAGTGGATAACTGTACTGAGAGGCAGCCGGTTACAAAAGGTGGCATAAAGACGCGAGTTCCGGTGGGACGTGTCGCCTGAGTCCGCGAGTCTTAATTGAATGTCGTACGATCGACAAAATCGGTTGTAATACCAGCGACCGACGAACACGAAGAAACAAACGAGGCGAATTACACGATCGTGTTCACACTGGCAATGCCAACATAACGTGGAAACGTCGTATTTGCCTGTTGCATCGTTTCAAGATTCAAAAGCCAGCTTGTTTTTCGTTGTACGATACATTTATGATAGAAACAAGTGATCCATTTCTACGAGGAATTATTAATTTGTGAAATGGAAAGGCAACCACCGTTGTGAAATCACAGATCTGGCTTTTCGATTGCTGTCGAAAAAATCTGGGAAATTTAATCGTCTGAGTAGTAGAAAAATAAGCTCGTCACATGGACGCGTATGTGCGCGTATATGAAAATAAATTTTTCGTGACTCTTAAAAAAATAAGCCATATGGGTGCATGTATATTCTCAGGAAAATAAATTTTTCATCGCTCTTGGAAGCTTAAAAAAATAAACTCATGACTTATGATATATGTGCATATATGTGCTCAGAAAAATAAACTTATCATAATCCTTGGAAGCTCAAAAAAAATAAACTTATCACGGTCTATGAGCGCTCAGAAAAGTAAATTTTTCACGAGCCTTAAAAATTCCAAAAAAATGAGCTCGTCATAGCTATATGGGTGCGTATATGTACTCAGAAAAATGAATTTTTCATGGACGTTCAATAACGATAGCGCCATATGTTGGACAAATCGATATAACTTTCGTGATTAATGATCTTGCCGATATGCATGAATAGGACCGCCGATGGTAACGAAGTGAAACGAGAAAGTAAAGGATCGTCGAAGACAAAACGCGTCTCTGGATCTCACGCGTCGAGGTTTCGTACAAAAGATACGGTGGGCGTCCCTGACACTTTCTTTTCCACGAAACGAAAACTTCGTATCATTTAACGACCAGACGATACAGACGTTCGCTCGTCATTCGAGATTATCCGCAACTCACAAACCTATCCCGATGAATTCTAGAGAGCTAGAACCGCTACGCAAATGGCTGACGCTAGATTTTGTTTTTTGTTTTAGCAGTGAATCAGTGAATCGAAGAACAGAGATTGGACGCTGGTTTCGAACGAATTGGAAAATGTTTCGGGTTTCTAAAATCATTCGTTCGAAGTGTACGAACATCATTTATATATATATATATAAATTTAATATATATTATATTATATTTAATATATATAAAGAATTTATTATTATATATTTTAATATAATATAAAATAATATTTTTAATATAATGTGAAAAATATATTGTTATTATAAGTAAGATAAATTTATTATATATATAATAAATAAATATTTAAATAAATATAAATTTTAATTATATATAATATATATATTATATTATATTTTAACATATATAATATATATAATTATATATTTATGTATATATAATAAATAAATATAAATTTTAAATTTTAAATAATTAACGTTTAGTTAATGTTCAGTAATCAATAAAAATGTTGAAAAAAAGTCGTGCAACGAGTTTTAAGGGGTTGTTATAAAGGGGAGACATCAATCTTCAAAATGACGGTGGTTCTAACGCTTTAAAATGAGATCAAGCGGATCTTCTTTTTACGAACTTGCCACCAGCATACATGTCACTTTGACATCGATAATTTCCCATTGTCATTGACAGAATTATACGCTCCACTGTAATTATCGTTTATACTTATTGCACGAATTTCGTAATTTCAACCATAAAATCGATTAAATGCCATGCTACGTGATCGTACGCATTCGTGGCGTGAAGCGGTGAGAAACAAAGGGAAGAGGTGCA
The DNA here is from genome assembly GCA_036937485.2 of Tetragonisca angustula. NCBI lineage: Eukaryota > Metazoa > Arthropoda > Insecta > Hymenoptera > Apidae > Tetragonisca > Tetragonisca angustula. The sequence continues at coordinate 85,432 of JAWNGG020000199.1, forward strand.
AAAACAGCGAAAGTTGAAGTAGCTATCTATTCATTACCGCGATAAAAGTCGAAAAGTAATGGCACTGTGAGATCGAGATCGTTCGACGAGAGCCATTCGACCAGAATCCTCGTCACGGTGAAAACTCGATGACTGTGCTCCACTGTGGAAGATTCGTGGCGACTTTGATCCCTAATCAGCATGTTACTATGAACATAATACGCCGCGTAAGGGGCAGGTTAGGGTTAATAGACTCCGTTGGCAGACGGAATAATTTGCAGAGTTTTTGCAGCCGCTGAAAAGCTGGCAATTGCCATTACCGTGAGTCATCAACAAGATCGGCCACGATACAGGTGTACACGATAATTACACGTCAGTTAAGAACGTTATCCGTTACTCGTTAGCAGCGAAGATGGTTGATGGACTGAAGATTGTTGATAAAAACGGACTATGGTTCATCAGCGTCTCGATAATTTCATTTGATAGACGAAACTCTGCGACGCGAGTCAAGGACAATTGTACGAATTGTACATGCTGCTCATACCACCGGCTCTAGATTTCGTCGAGCACCTTGCCAGCTAGCTCTAACAACCGTTAGTTATAACAACATCGACGTTCGATATTGATATCGAAAACAGAGAGTTCGGACAGAAGAATATTGGTCAACGAACGCAGTCGCTAATAAAGGAAAACCCGCACGTATCGAGCGGAGGAGACGAATGTATCGGCGGCGCGCGATTCACGTCGCTATCTACCGCTAGCTGGTTCATTTGGTCGTCGATCCGATACCGTACGGTCGTACGGCTTGCATACGAATTCATCTTGACAAACGAAACTATGCCGCGCTCAAAGTGTTATGCCGTTGTGCTCTCGAGCACACGAGACCGTCGTGTCTCAATGATCTCACTCGAGGCGAGCTGCGTCTTTCACTCAATCGGAAACCGCCAAAAGAGACGATTTCCCTTGGCTAAACTGAAAGTATCGTCGAACGAAGCAGGCTCTGTCAGTGGACAAAGAATCAGAGACCTCTCACCATTTTTATCTGTCATCGAAGACGTGGAAGCGGTCGAAGCTTCCTCAGGCACGTCCACCGCTCGTTCCTCTTTGCCAGAAACGATCCCCTCGACATTTCCCTCCTCGAGTTCCTGCACCTTCGATCTCAACGCCTCGTCGTTCTTACTGTAAAGATCGTCGATCTTTTTCCACTTCGGCGTGTTGTTGTCCGCCTCCGTAGCGAATCCCTCGAGGCTGGCTATATTTCGAATATCGGGCACCAGGGTCTCCTCGTCGTCCTCTCTTATCCGCCATTTGGCTCTCTGATGATGTTCGGCGGCCCCGTTGTTGTTATCACGCGCCGCGATTTCACTCACCGAGTCCACCACCTCCTCCTCGACCAGCTCCTCCTCCTGGAGCATGTACTCTCGTCTCTCGTTCGGATTCGGGTAAACACGGTAAGGCCCTACCAGACCGACGATCCCCCTGGGCATCGCCACCTTCCTCTTCCAATCCGCTTGCAGCTGATCAAACTCTCCCAAGTGGTGGCTCGTGTACATTTCACCGAGACTGAAGAGACGCCGTGGTTCCGGTAGCTGTTCAGACGCGACCTGCAACCATCGACGGAGTTCCTCCTGCCGAGAGCAAACCTCCAGCTGTGTTTGCCTTTCTTTCGTCGATCGTTCCTTTATCGGCTGAAGTTTCTTCCCCTCGGGGTAGTAGCTGCTGCTCTCGCTCAACCGGACTTTTTTCGGCTTTCTCACCACGCTGTAAAGCGGGTCCTCGTCCTCCTCGTGTATCGTCGAATCTTGAAACGTCGTCGGTTTGTCGCTGTCCGTCGGTAGCCAAACGTAGGGCAATTCCCTTCGTTCAAAGATGGTTCTCCTCGGTTTCTCGCTCTTCACAGCGCTTATCACCACCACGTTGTTCTTCGCGTTTGACGATAAATTGTTGGTCGAGCCGTTGTCGCTGTCGAGGACACTGTAAATCGGCTCGCGTGTAGCAGCCTCGATCCACTTGGGTCTGTTCTTTGGCCTGGCCGAGGACCTGAGCTGTTCTGAATCGGCCGTCGGTGTCTTTCGTTCTACGTTCGCAACGGGAATGTCAGTCAGTTCGGCCACCATGGTCGATTGTGTTTCGATTACGATCTGGGTAATCAGGCTCGCCGGATGTCACGCTCAGATCGTGATGAACATATTCGAAGATTCGCTCGTTCGCCGATCTTCGAAATGTGTCTTTCGGGCGCGACCTGAACGTGACGGTATTTACAGGACTGATAATAAATTTAACACGAATCTATCAACATGGAGAATGATTCCGCCTTAACCACTTGCGCTGGAACGACGTGTCACGTCGAAAATGTTTTGTCCTGAAATTGCAATATTTTCTCAGTTTTAAATATATTCAAGTGTAATCAAATATACACGCAAAACAAATAATAAATTTATTACTTCTCAAAAATTTCTATCCAGTGATATCACACCGACGAGTTTAAAAAGAAAGCGACGAATTATCGTATACGGTTTGGTCACTCGTTACGGTCCGCAATCAGTTGCCAGCACAAGTGGTTAACCTCTTGCGCTCGAATGACGTGCCACGCACGTCGAGAGTTTTTTGCTCCAAAATTGTAATGTTTTTTCAGCTTTAAGTATATTTAAGTAAAACAGAATAGGGAAAATAAATAATAAAATTTATTACTTCTCAATAATTTCTATCCAGTGATATACCGACGAGTTAAAAAACAAAGCGACGAATTATTGTATACGGTTTGGTCACTCGTTATAGTCCGCAATCAGCTGCCCAGCGCAAGTGGTTAACCTCTTGCACTGGAATGATGACGTCGAGAATTTTTTACTCCAAAATTGTAATATTTTCTCAGTTTTAAGTATATTTAAGTAAAACAAAATAGGCAGAATAAATAATAAATTTATTACTTCTCAATAATTTCTATCCAGTGATATCATACCGACGAGTTCAAAGAGAAAGCGACGAATTGTATACGGTTTGGTCACTCGTTATGGTCCGCAATCAGTTGCCAGCACAAGTGGTTAACCTCTTGCGCTGGAATGACGTGCCACGCACGTCGCGAATTTTTTGCTCCAAAATTGCAATATTTTCTCAGTTTTAAATATATTCAGGTGTAATCAAATATACAGGCAAAACAAATAATAAATTTATTACTTCTCAATAATTTCTATTCAGTGATATCACACCGACGAGTTCAAAAAAAAAAGCGACGAATTGTTGTATACGGTTTTGTCACTCGTTACGGTCCGCAATCAGTTGCCAGCACAAGTGGTTAACCTCTTGCGCTCGAATGACGTGCCACGCACGTCGAGAGTTTTTTGCTCCAAAATTGTAATGTTTTTTCAGCTTTAAGTATATTTAAGTAAAACAGAATAGGGAAAATAAATAATAAAATTTATTACTTCTCAATAATTTCTATCCAGTGATATACCGACGAGTTCAAAAAGGGAGCGACGAATTATTGTATACGGTTTGGTCATTCGTTACAGTCCGCAATCAGTTGCCCAGCGCAAGTGGTTAAATCACGAAAAATCGATCTAAACAGTCAATTTTTATTTTGATCAATTTACTCAAATTTGGTGAGTCTTTAGAAAATTTTTAACAACTTGCTCGGTAACACTGTAGCACCAAAAATTTACGTCACCGACCAAAGAGCTCTGTAATTATGTGAAACGTATATGTTCCTCCGACCAGAAGAAAACCTTCGACAAATTCTTGCTCGGCGATTTCTTCGAAACAATTTCAACGACGGAATTCTTGAATCGAGATCTTCTTGAACGACAAGATCGACATGCTTGAGGCACTCGGTCACTAAGAGGAGACACTTTTACATTTTCCATTCGCGTTTCCAAGCATTTTCAACGTCTGTCGTCGTCGACGAGCGCACCCAATCGAACACAAAAGGTAAATGTCGTTTCTTGGCTTTAGTTTTGCCAAGAAACAATGTCCCACGGCCGTGGAGGTGGTCGCGGAGGTCGATCGTATGGATCTGGCTCTTGTTCGTGACCAGGATGACGAAAAAGGTTTCACATCCTTCGTAGATAGCTTTTACCATTTCCATCATCTGGATTAAGCGATTTTCCAGAAAAAGCGATTTTCATTGACGTGATTGAATCTCGTTTAATTGAGTTCCTCGCGGTTGCCCTTACTCTGACAATGAGTGGATTCGTATCTATATTCGCGAGAGTAATCGGCAAATTTAATCGACTGTTTAACGTTTGTTTCGTTCAGTACAACAGAAGGGAAGACTAATGGAAATTCGAGATGATACAACGATGATACAGGGATGATTTTTAACTGTATTTAATGCAATACTTTTACGAGTTGAAATACGTTTGTAAATTATTTGTCCGTTTTTTCAGATCATCCTGTATATTCCTACAAATTTAACACCTCGTCGTTTCTTTTTCTTCCGTGTATCCTACTTTCACGTAGCAGCATACGACATTTTATTCAGTTCAATTCTCACAAATACAGTAGGACCTCGTGTAACGCGAACTGAAAAATTGCTCGATTAAAAAATTGCTGAAAAAGACTTAAAAACCTTAGAGTTTTGCATTAACTCTTGCGCGACTTAAGACTTGCTCGAAATGCACATTGTGGAATTGTCATTTCTATAGAATATTGGTCGTGTTATTTCGAAAAGGGATGTATTTCAATCACAAGGAATTGACCGATTACTCAAATTCGCCAGTTTTTAATGTCAGAAATAAGAAGTAATAATTTTCAGCCATGACTTCAAAAATCTGCACATTAGATAAGTTGAGAAAACGAGAGATTACTTATGTATATTATGTTTTATTTAAAAAAAGAACCATTTATTTAGGTCTGACTTTTTGCGCTGTTGGTTGGTCGTATAAACGTATCTCTCGCGTAATGTATTGCAATCAAGGCTGACAATTAGCTACTGAAACAACGCGTCACGAATATTAAGATCTCCGCAATTACAATGTCATTTCACTATGAAGAAGCTGTCGTCGGAAAATTGCGGACACAGGGAAGATCGTTAATCACTTCGGATGCAGATTGTGGTAAAGTAAACACGGATTTTTCACGGTGGGAAACCATAAATTCCGATGAAAAGTGACTGAAACCCCAAGGCAAAACTGGCTAAGAAAGACCAGCCTCCAACAGGTGTTAGAGGTCGAAGCATTCTGCTCGATAATCACCAGCCGATTATACCAAACGTTCCAACGGCAAATTCTTCTGCATTTCGCTTTAGGCGAGCATGTTCGTCGGTAAATAGCTGGACAGTAGTATATACCGCTAGAAAAATTGGCAAACGCCGGCCATTGTAGAAACTCGCGTATCATCGCGGTGCAACTTCTGCACAGGGTGTCCGATAAATCGTGCTGCAATTTGTTGCAATGATGACAATACGAGAAGATAACATTTGTTATCAAGTGTGACCATCAACGTCAAATGAACGAATAAGATTTCTTCTTCGTTCGAACGTCTTGAAAAAAATATTATTTTCTTATTTATATATTGAACGTTAAGTTTTTAGCAGCTTCGAGAAACATATGGAATGTTTCTTCCGCATTTCTGATTAACTGACGACTGATGATTAGCGTAATTGCCGCTGCAAAAAGAACACAGAGACAAAAGGTACATCGACGGGGAACCTATAACGACCGAATGGCTCAAAGAACTGCTAGATTCTAACGTCAGACTGCGATTCTGAAAACCTACCGGCAACAACAGTTGCCGGTTATAAATCACAACGTCGTGGTACTGTTACTCCAAAAACTAAATCTGTTCTTCGACTTGGCTTATCTTAAACTCACAGTCCCACACAGTAACAATTAGTTACAGTTACTACATGGTACTGTACAAATAGTGGTTTCATGTTTGGTGCAATTATTTTCCATTTATTCGTTCGCAAGGGTGATCATTGCCACGCCGCGTCGATTACACAGTAATTTATCGGACAGTTTGCCAGCCAAGCTGATGTTTGAAACTGAACCGCAATTAAACGCGTGTAATTCAATGAAAAATGTTATGATTTAATCGCGTCGTGTGTCCACGTTGAGATCACACCGTGACGGTGAACCTCCGGACTCGCTCTGTTAATCTTGGTAATTGTGATTCTCGTTTTCTATTTGATAACAGAATCACTTTTTCAGACTAGGTATACTCGACATTCGAGGTTTCTCTCTTCTCCTTTTTGCTTTTCTTTCTGAATGAAACTCCAATGAAGTAAGAAAATCATCTTACGGCATCTATTAGCATCTTCAGTTCCCGTTTGATATGACTAAATTCGAAAAATTGATAAATTGCCCTATTAATAATATAATTATATACATATAATGATAATATAATTTATATAAATCCTTAAAAACGAACGAGATATCCAGCGAAAAAAAAAAAAGAAAAGAAATAAAAAAATAAAATAAAAAGAAAGAACGAACAATACTGCGCGAAATTTCGAGAGACGTTGTAGCCGTTCTAAATATGTGTACACCTCTTAGAAACTGGACATCGAAAGACTTTCAGAAAGTTCCGCGGGACATGGCTGTCGTCATTTTAAAAATAACGCCGTACATCAAACACCTTCTGTCGGCGACTTTCCACGTTTACTTTCTCGATCAAGCCTGATCGCGGGGGTCGACAGTTAAATCATTCATGAATACGATGTTACTCTTTTACTCCGCGAGAATTTACTTTAAGCCTTATACTCATTAACCGTATTTCTCCTCTCGATAAATACGTACCAATCTACTCTTCACAGGCAATAACTGTCCGAGATTCATTTTTCTTTAAGCATACTTTTTTATTTCGTAATTTGAAATAAGTCGAGATTAACATCACACTGTCACATATATAAAACGAGCGAACGTGTTAGGCATGGCGACAGCATTCTTACCGGGCATTGAAATCACTGGCGTCCTAAATTGTCCAGTGGCGTTAATACTAACTGCTCTAATATTATAATATTAGCGATATGATCTGTCTCGATCCTTCCATCAATAATAGATACAGTGATGAATAAAGATCAAATTTTCCCGTAGAATCGAAACAGAAAAAGATTCCAGAACTAGGTGAAGAAAGGAAATGAAGAAATGAAGAATATTCAGTCGCGGAATAAAATTTTTCAATTTAAAATATAGGGTTTTCTTTTTTTTTTTTTTTTCACAAATTTTACAGGCGGAATTTTACGAGCTCTTCGTTCGTTATTGTAACAATTTGTCAAGAACAAACGAGAAATCCGTCGTGATTGGCGATACGTCGATCGTTTCGGTACATTGGTTCGATCAGCGGCGATCAATCGCGCACGAGTGAGCAGAAATTCTGAAAATAAGAGTCGGAGAGAAGAGGAGCGGGCAAATGGCGTATAATAGAACAGAATTCACTCTAGACCGATTATTTTCACTTCCGTGGAAAAGAAAAGGGAAAGTGCGCGTCGTTTCAGAACAAGAAACCGTAGGCACGTACTTTACCAAACGCAAGAAGAGAATCTTCATACGATGTTTCTGCTGAAATATAATGGTCATTCACTGAAAACAATTCTGAACGATCGTCGAGAATAATTTGAATTACATTTTTGCAAAAGTTTCCACCAGATAAATTATCTTTTCATCACATCATATTTTATTATGATGTCTGTTAATACAGTTGAGTTAATCTAGCTTTCGAGCCGTACAGCCAAGTATAATATATATATAAATATTCATTAATGAGATAATGAGTTTTTTTGGACAAGGTAGAAATATCCGTACAGGTATTATGATTTTCCAAACTTCTTTTACGACTACAAAGTCGTAACTACATATGTGTTTCTATACAAGTAAGTTAAGAATACAGAAACATAATTTTAATTTCTGCTACGAAAAATTGTAGCACTGTGATACAAGATGTAATAAGATATTTTATTGCTTGTAAACTCACTTGATTTTCCGGAGTTACATTCCTGAATAGGTTGGAGAGTTCGTGGCATCATTGATTGAAATTTCTGGATTTTTTTATGCAACGGAATAACAGTTCACCAACACTCGCGTTCGTAAGATTTATCATGAAGACATTCAGATTTATTCGACGTCCCCGTATCGCGACAAGCTATGTGTCAGGATCGCTCGATTTCTGTCATTTCGGCGATCATCACAAAATGCCATATCTTTCTTCCAGTTCTCGTGGTTCAATCCATTGTTTATTGTAACTCTTAATTTACTCGAAGCATTTTTCGAATATTTTAGGTTATACGTATTTTACAACATTACACTGAATTCTTCAACGTCAATTGCCCGGGTATACGACAAAATTTCGATTTTTATTATTTATTTGCACGGGACGAATTGTAAAAAGCGAAAGAGACAAAAGCATCAAAACGTCAAATTGATACGTGCCACTGGCGCACGTGCACTAGCTATAGTCGTCAATCAGAAATCACGTGCAAACTAGTTCGCAAATGAACAACTTCTGAGAGTGTGACTTTCAATCTCTCGACTACGAATGGTTGATCTCTGGAAAAATGGCGGTACTCGTGAACGGTCCGTGATCACGAGTGTCGACTATACACTAGACTACGGTGCTAAGATGAACCAAGTAAACGATCCCAGAGTTAAGTTCTAGGTAGGAGAAGCCTACATACTTGCTTTCAATCCTCCTCGATACCTTCTCTCTTGTAACTTCAGAAAGAAAGGGAGAATATATGTGAATGTACGTTAACTGTGCATGTGTGTACGTGTGAAGATGAGTTTAGACACACACTCTCTCTCTCTCTCTTTCTCAAAGAAAAAATAAAAAACAAGTGATTGGAAGTGTAAGGGAGGAAGTTATAGAGACGATTACATTAATATAACAGCGAGAATTTCAAAAGCAAACATCATTCTAATTTTATTGAAAATTTGAATGTAAATTACATCAAGTTAATATTAGGAGGATAGGTAAGATAGATTCATAATAATTAAATATTATAAAATCTTTATTGACAAATTAAAACATTATTCAAACAATGTTCATTACTGGTCCAGAAAAACTTTATAAAGCTTAATTTTAGTATTGTAATAAATCTAAAGTACATTAAAAAGTGATTTGTAAGACCAAGCACATGTATAATTCTCGCAGTGCTCTTATTGATTTTATTTACTAAATTAACATACTGTGTTTAAAAAATGAATCAATTAAAGATTATAAAATCTTTATTGGCAAATTAAAACGTTATTCAAACAATGTTCATTACTGGTCCAAAAAAAACTTTATAAAGTTTAATTTTAATATTGCAATAAATTTGAAGTACATTGACAAGTTATTTGTGAGGCCGAAGCACATATATAATTTTCGCAGTGCTCTTATTGTTTTTATTTACTAAATTAACATACTGTGCTATGAAATGAATCACTCGTTATTCATTATATTGAATATAGATAAAAATTATCTGTACATTTAGAACATTGATCATACAAGAAAAAGGGAATAAATTAAATTATGTTCAAACTTAAATATTGATATCAAAGATAAATTTTTTATATGAAGATCAGTCTTATTTATCCCTGATCTTGTAGTGTTCAATGTTAATTCTTAAACAAAACATTTCTTAAAAAATTAATAACATCATAGTCTCTTCTTGAGATTTGTCTTCAAAAAATGATCTTCTTCATTGAAGAATGAAGATATCTTCATTGCTTTGTCAAATTGATCAATAGCGTTTCAATGTCACTTTTTCTTAGATCCAAAGCCTGAAAAACCCATTATTGCTGCCATTTCATCTGAAGGTCCACCATTATCTTCATTGATTTCTTCAATTTTTCTTTTCTTATCTTTCCTCTTCTCTTTTCTGTACTCCTTAATTTTCTCCTCCTATGAGCAATAAAAACTACTTGATTAAAATATCAAATAATAAAACACAATTACACAAAAGACAATACACAATACAAACCTCTTCCTTTAATTCTTTTACTCTTTGTTCTAAATCATAATCTTTCTTTTTTTCTTCCAATTTCTTTTTATTCATTGCAAACCGTGCTTTAACCTGTTCTAACGTAGATCTTTCTATTTTCATTGACATTCCTAAATTACGTTGATCTAAAAAGATACATGTATTTGAAAAATTGATATCTGATAAAATATATTAAATTTGTAAAAATAATAACAATAGTATAGTTACTTACGTTTTGTGCCATTAATGTGATCTAAGAAATTAATTGAATCTTTGACAACACAATCGCAAACATTGCAATAGTACCCTCCAGTTTGTGATGATGGAGTATTTTTATTAATAACTACACTTTTCCCTAATTTAGATTCAAGATCAACTTTGTAATCTCGTTGTTTGAGCAATTCTCTTTTTACTGCTGGCTGTTTTGGGATTCCCAACTCTTCCTCAGCAATCTCATCCTGGAGACGCTGAAGTGCTATCCTTTCGTACTCCTCCCTGTTCCATTTTCTCCTATGATCATCAGGTCGCTAAAAATAAAATTACCATATTATTTAAATAAACTAATATCAGTAAAAAAATGAAAAATATATATAAACCTGGTTACAAATATAGAATATTGCATTACACTCTTCTGTATACATACATATATAAAATATAAATATATATTATGAATCATATTTATGATTTATTTTTTCTATTTTTCGAATCTAAAAGATATTATTTCTTTTCTCGTTATAGTAAATTTAATGTATGCGTGATTAAATGCATGTTAAAACATTTTCTTTGATATGAAAGTTAGGTTAGAAAAAATGTCAAAGAATGTTTTCAATCAAAATTACTTTAATGATAGAAGTAAATTAACAGAACAATATAAAATTTCGTACAAATATAAATATTGTTAAAATTCTTACCATAGACATTTTCGAAATTCTTCAAATTTCTTCAAATTTCACTCAAATCTATTACGAACAGAAAAATAAGTTGTTTTCCTTCTCGTCTTTCTAGTCGTACTAAGAACACGCTCCAAATATTCGTGAATTTAACTCCGCCGTCGAACAAATCTATTACGAATAGAAAAATAAGTTATTTTTCCTCTCGTTTTTCTAAGTGTTCGTACTAAGGATACACTCTGAATATTCGTGAACTCTTTCCGGGATATTCCCAGCGAGGCTATTTTACCGTTGCGGTCGCATGCCAGAACAATCCCGGTTATTTTCCCGGCACAAATATACAATTTAACCAGTCAAATTGACACTAACATTTGAACAAAATTTATACGTTTTTTTAGATAATTGACTGAGCTCATGGTTCCAAAAAGTACGACCGCAAAAAGTTAAACATGTACACGCCCTATTTTATATATGTTTAAATATATATATACCTATTTTGGAAAAAATATTCGATAGCATTTCATTATTTTTAAATAAGCAAAATATAATTAGAAAATCCTTAACTTTCTTTTAAGTTATATTTTTTAATAACTAACAGTACAATTATAATGAATAATTAATTTCTAATAATATTTCTTATGGTACAACTATAATTGACTTTTATAGATTATAAAATTAATAATTTACTAAATTTTTTTGAAATCAATAATTCATATATTTAAAATAAAAACTTGATATCTTAAACATTACTAAATCTATTAATTCTTTGTATAATTCCCAAATTGCTTTTTTAAATATTTTTATGTTCAATTTTAAAATTATAGAGAAATATTAAATTAAATGGAATGAAAACTACATCAAAATAAAATTATATATTTTCCAAAATAATTTTATTTGTAAAAATAAATTTGTACAGTACTATTGTATATTATTGTTTTTATGTAGATATAGCATCTTTCCAATAAGTCAACATCGATAATGAACAATTTAATAATTTTTATGGGCTAAATTCTTCTTGCTCAAACTTAAGATTTTTTTGTACAATGTGATACAATTTATGTACATCTAAACAAAATTACACGTTCCGCTTTTTAAGCGAAAAAATGTTGAAAATATTATTCCATCATTTTTAAGATGACTAAAAGCATGATTAAATCTACTAGTATAATCTTTTTTTCAACAAAAAGAAAAGATTGTTCTGAAATTCCCGGTAAATCTCCCGATAAATATAAAATAAACATTGATATAAAATAAACTAAGAAAATTTCCTTTTTACAGAAATTACGTAATTATTACAAATAAAGTTACGATATTGCTAAAAACTATAAACATAAATACAAAACTTTATATTTCTATTATCACAACAATTCTTCTTCTAATAAAACTCTGAATAAAAATTATTTATAGACTTTCGCATGAGATAGGTAAATATTATTTAGTGATGATCCGTTCCGTAAATAATTATACTTGTTATTCCAATAAATCTGGTGGCACATTATCTGGTAACATAACCCCAAGTCTGGTTACCATAAAAGATGCTACTTTGCAACCATATTCTAAGCAATGTTTTGGTTTCCATCGAGCTAAAACGCCGGCTAGAAAACCAGCTACCAAAGAATCACCGGCACCTGTTGTGTCTACAACAGGGCCTTTTGGTTTAATTGGTTGTACCTGAGTAAAATATGAACAAATTTTCATTCAATCCCACAACTCAAGAAATTATTTCTTTCTCTAAAACATACTTGAACAGATTGACTTCTTCCCCAAACAGTAATTGCTGGAGCTGAATCACCTTGACTCATAACAAATACTCCCCCATGACGCAACCAATCTGCATTGACTGTATTAGAAATATTAACTGTAATTCTCTTTAAGCTATTCAGTAAAAATGGTATATCTGTTACATCTTCATATGCAACATTTAATGATTGAGCCAAGGCCTCCATTTCTCTTGCATTACCAAATACAATATTTGCATATCCTATCATTTCACAAATTGCTATATGATGATCCTATAAAAATATAATATAATATTACTATTAACATCAAATACTATCACTCTAGATGTAATGATTTTGTCTTCATTGATTTATTGATTGAAACTGTTAAAATCTAGAATATTTATGTACATTAAATATATATGTTCCATTTAGGTTGAAAGCTATAATTATATCTCTTTCTTCTGCTTGTTTAACAAGTGCTTTTACTGTAGGAAAACTGTGTGTCAAGAAAAAACCTTCAATATAAATTATTTTTATTGTATCCAATGATAAATTGCTTTTCTTAAGATCATCTAGAGTATATACACCAGCAGCTCCTATATTTGCAACAAGACTACGAGTTAATTCATTTGTTAATGCTATGCAATGTCCTGTAGATAAAGTTGGATGAACTGCATATCTGCAAAAATATACACAGTTAAAAACATAACATAAATGGAATAAAACTAAATATAGTATTTAAACTATCTGCAAACCTGACATCCACACCTGCTGATTTAACTAGGATTTCCAACATTTTTCCTCCTGAATCATTACCAATTCCTCCACAGTATATAGTGTATCGATTTTGTAGAGTTTCATCACAAAGCCATTGTAAAATTCTCATTGAATTTTGTGCTGATCCTCCAGCACTGAATTTATGTTGTGATCTATTCCACATCGTTAATAATAATATTTAAATTCTTAATAATATAAATTCTTTTTAATAATAATAATAACAATAACGATAATAATTGGATTAGAAAAATTATATATTACATTAAAGTAATAATGTTTACACTGTATATTTTTTATACAAATATATGAATTATACTCATATTCTAATTTCAAAACAATAAGAACAAAATAAATGTTTGTGTAAAATATATGCACTGTAAGCATGTAACAATTATTAACAAATATACTTATTAACTCTAATGGTAAATCTGCCAGCAGCTCTTGCATTTTTTCAGCAGGAAGTTCCATTTCTCCATCCGCAGAAAGATTATATTTCTTCAACAGATCATCATTTTTCAATGTTACATAGATATCCAGCAAAGGATTACCAAAAGCAACAACTGCAGGAACATCCAACTTTACAATAGATTTTCTCAATGGAACTTCTTCAACCATTTTTTCTTTTCTTTTTACTTCACTATATTACAAGGCTATTGCAAGTAAATTTTAACGAATTATTTACATTTAACATATGACATATTTATATATACAATCATAAACATCCGACATATACCTTATGCGTTTATATTAAAAAATACAATAGATAATTACACTATTTTGTTGTTTAAAAATATTATAAATAATTTTTTTTATATTTTCTTAATATTCACTTCATATCAACGTTTTTAAATATTTTTCTTATAAAAGTATTCATGTTTCTATTAACAGCATGCAATCTTGGAAAAAAAATCAATATATATATTTCATATATTTTTGCTTTACTCGAAATCAAACATAAAGGTTACTTCTCATAATAACGTCAAGATAGCTTTAATTAAGTTTTTTGTTTTTTATTAAATAAATAATAAAAATATTCGTAAATATGTTTATAATTATATGCAATTATATTATCTATATCTGAGAAACAAATATATAAATTTCACATATCATTCAATTATGAATTAAATTTAAATATTTATTTAGGTCCAATTTCAATATATATTATGTTGTATTTAAATGGTGTAATTGTGTAAATTAATGACTTTTTACATAATTTATTTTTTTCGAATGATTAAAAATTTTCATGAAAATAAGTAATAACAATTTATCGTACCTAAGGATCAACAGGAATAATACAAGATGGAAGCGCACTTTATAATTTAAACACATTACAATACATGTGGTATACGGATATTTTTAAATAAAAATTTAATAAGGAGTTTTTTTTGTATTCTTAAGATGGTTCGTAAAAAAATAGATAATCGTATTCGTGTTTTAATTGAAAATGGTGTTAGTACAGGACATAGAACAATGTTTATTGTTATTGGTAATAAAGCACGAGATCAGGTTAGTGCATTAAATTTGTAAGCAATAAATACATAAATATATAAATAAATTTATATTTATTTGTTAGTGTTAATAAATTTAGGATAATTTCAATTCTTTATCAGGTTGTTCTGCTACATCATATGTTATCAAAATCCGTTGTAAAAGCGAGACCTTCTGTTCTTTGGTGCTATAAGAAAGACTTAGGTTTTAGTAGTCATAGGAAAAAACGAATGAAATCCGTGCAGAAAAAAATTAAGTCAGGAAAATTGGATGTGAATGAAGATGATCCATTTGAATTATTTGTAGTTTCTACTAATATAAGATATTGTTATTATCATGAAACACATAAAATATTGGGAAATACATATGGCATGTGTGTTTTACAAGTAAGGTTTTTCATTTGTTTAAGTTAAACAAAATTCATTTTAACAAAAGATAATTTTTTCTAGGATTTTGAAGCAATTACGCCTAATTTATTGGCAAGAACTATTGAAACCATTGAAGGAGGAGGAATCATCGTATTTCTTTTACAATCAGTAAACTCTTTAAAACAATTATACACTATGAATATGGATGTTCATCAGAGATTTCGTACAGAAGCACATCAAGTATATTGTTCATTTTTATTTCGTTTGGTTTTAATTTATAGATGGATTTGTTTAATTTGAGGAGCAAGTAATTTTTTAAATATCTTTTATTTATTATTTATTTTCTATTTCTAGGATGTTGTTGGTCGATTTAATGAGAGATTTTTATTATCTCTAGCTTCATGCAAAAGATGCTTAGTTGTTGATGATCATTTAAACGTATTGCCATTATCATCACACAACTTAAAGATTGAACCTGTACAAAAGTTAACTTCTTCTGAAAAATTATCAGAATTAAATGTATTGAAAGAAAGTTTAAAAGATACACAACCGGTCTCTTCTCTTGTGAATTGTTGCAAAACAATTGATCAGGTACACATAAAATAAATAAATATATGAAATTAATATTTCATATCATAACTTCAGTACATATTGATAACTATATAAATATTAATATTTTTAGGCAAAAGCACTTCTCAAATTTATTGAATGCATATCAGAAAAAACATTAAGGTCCACTGTTTCCTTAACTGCAGCTAGAGGTCGAGGAAAATCTGCAGCATTAGGTTTAGCTGTTGCTGCTGCCATAGCATTTGGTTATTCAAATATTTATATTTCAAGTCCAAGTCCAGAAAATTTGAATACATTATTTGAATTTGTTTTTAAAGGTAAATATCAAAAGAAAATAACATATTTTAATATAATTTCAATAAAATTTTATATTATTTTTAGGATTTGATGCATTAGGATATCAAGAACATCTTGATTATGGTCTAGTACAATCTACAAATCCTGAATTTAATAAAGCTACTGTACGAGTAAATATCTTTCGAGATCACAGACAAACAATTCAGGTATATATATGAATATATTTATGTATATAATCCTTCTCATATAATACCTCATTAAAATAACAATTTTAGTACATTCATCCCACTGATGCTCACAAACTAAGTCAAGCTGAATTACTTATAATTGATGAAGCTGCAGCAATACCTCTCCCCTATGTGAAAGCTATGCTTGGTCCTTATTTAATATTCCTTGCATCAACAATTAATGGGTAATTGTATTTTATATCCTAATTTTTTTTGTCATTGCTCAATAGTTACACATGACACATACTTGTTTTTAATAGATATGAAGGAACAGGTAGATCTTTATCATTAAAACTATTACAACAACTAAGAAGTGAAACTACAAGCTCAAATAATCATGAGAAACAACAAAATGAAAAGATTATTATTGGAAGACAATTACATGAACTGACTTTAGATGAATCTATTCGTTATAAACCAGGAGATTCTATTGAACAATGGTTGTGCGATTTGTTATGTTTAAATGCTACAACAAATACACCTATATTATCTGGATGTCCACCTCCTGATATGTGCCAATTATATTACATAAATAGGTAATTAAAGTTTTAACGTTTATCGCTATTTCTTTATAATACTTAATTTCATGTTATTACATTTTTTTTCAGAGATACCTTGTTTTCTTACCACAAAGCATCTGAATTATTTTTGCAACGATTGGTAGCTCTTTATGTCGCCTCGCACTACAAGGTAAATATTTTCTTTCATTTCTTTAAAATTTGAAAAATTTTGAATTTTTCATGTTTCAGAATAGTCCAAATGATTTACAAATGATGTCTGATGCACCAGCGCATCACTTGTTTTGTCTTTTGGGTCCAATAGATTCAAATAAGAAAACGTTGCCTGAAGTATTAGTAGTTATTCAGGTAAGCATATAATACAATATGTATATAACTATACATATAATTTCGATATTTCTTCTAATTCTAATATTTCTATAATGCATAGATCTGCTTAGAAGGTGAAGTAAGTAAAAATACTATAAACGACGGACTAGTTCGAGGACGTAGAGCAGCTGGTGATCTTATACCATGGACTATTGCACAACAATATCAAGATCAAGATTTTCCGGCGTTAGCTGGGGCACGCATTGTCCGCATCGCAACACATCCCGATTATCAAGGAGTAAATATATATTATTATATAATAACATCGTATAATTTATATTCAATAAATAATTATGTTATAGATGGGATATGGTACTAAAGCGTTAGAATTATTAAAACAATATTACGAACTGAAAATACTGAATATTAACGAATCATCGGAAATATGCACAACAGAAATATCAAAAGTTCAAAATGAAGAAATGAATTTGTTAGAAGAAAGAATAGGTAACTGTATTTATTATAGATTAAAAATTTTATAATTTTAATTTTAACTAATTTCATATTATTTTTTAGAACCTCGTGCCTCTCTTCCACCACTTCTCTTAAAACTAAGCGAGAGGCGTCCAGAAAGTTTAGATTATATTGGTGTATCTTTTGGTGTTACTGAACCACTTTTAAAATTTTGGAAACGAGCTGGTTTTGTGCCAGTATATTTAAGGTTAGCATTATTTTTTATTAATATTATTATATCACACATTAAATAACAGTTTAATAAATGTTTTTTTTGTTGTTAGACAAACAACAAATGATATTACAGGTGAAAACTCGTGCATCATGTTATATAAAATAAATTCTGAACAAGATGTTACATGGCTACAAGCATACTGGAATGATTTTCGCAAACGATTTACAAATCTATTATCTTTTTCATTTAACACATATCCATCTTCATTGGCTTTAAGTATATTAATTAACAAAACGGTTACGTCAGAAATTACAAGTTAGCGCATTTCTAATAATATATTTGTTTTGATGTTTATATTTTTTCTTATATAATTTTTTTTTTTTTTTTAGCATTGACAAAAGATATATTGGATATTTATTTTACATCTTATGACCTAAAACGTTTAGCAATGTATAGTAATAATATGGCAGATTATCATTTAATAATGGACTTATTACCATCATTAGCGCGTCTATATTTTTTAAATATGATGGGTGATACTAATTTATCAGCAGTTCAATCGGTATTTTTTATATTTATAATGTTCTTAATGTTCTATATTGAAATAATTATGTTCAAATATAATATTTTTCTAATATTTATTGTCCTTATTTTTATTTATAGGCAATTTTATTAGGATTAGGTTTGCAACATAAAACTGTTGATAAATTAGCAGAAGAATTAGATTTACCACCAACACAATTACTTGGTTTATTCAATCGTACTATGCGTAAATTTGTACAGTGCCTTAACAAAATAACAGAAAATTTTATTGAAACAACCATGATGAAAATGGAAACTAATAATGAAAAAGTGCAGTTAAATCCCATTAATGGACAAAGTTTGCACGACGAGTTAGAATCTGCAGCTAAGGTTTGATCATCTTTTGTGATGATATTAAACATATAACGTTAAATATCTCTTAATATAATAAAATTTATTATGATATAAATATAATTTTAGGAATTAAAAGCAAAACAAAAAGCTGAATTGGAAAAATTGAAAAGAGAAAACTTAGAACAATATGCAATCAAAGGAACAGAAACTGATTGGAATGATGCACTTTCTGGAAAAAAAAGTAAGAATCTTATATCTATAAAAAGTGGAGAGAAAAGAGAAGAACAAGATGATAATATTTTGGAAATTCCAAAGAAACAATTTAAGAAAAAAAGAAGACATTAGTCAATGTAAACATAATTTATAAAATTTACAATAAATAAACAATTATATATGTTGTATTAATTTACCTTTATTCTATTTCAATAAAAAATATCTAACCCATTTTGGCTAAAAAAGAGGTAGTTAAAAAATATTTATATTATGCATACAATTACAAAATTTTAATCAAAAAAATTATTATCTACTATATATTTTACACACTGACAAATTAAATTTCTTTCGTGTTGAATAGATCTTGAAAGTAATTTTTGCAATAATTGCGATGTGTATGGTTGTTTTCTATTGATTGTTATTTTTTGTTCTTTATTTTTTGAATTTTGATTTAATGCACTAGACCGTTTAGATTTAGATATAGGATTTGTATCTATTAACTGTAAATTATTTTGGACAACTATTTCTTTATCTTCAACTATTTCTTTCACTACATTACTTTCTTCTATTGCGTCATTATCCAATTTTGTTTTTTTAAATGGTATTTCTTCAGGTGCATCACCTACAAATAATATTATTTTATAGAAATTATACATGAAACATATACATTAAATATTCTATTATAAATAATATAAATATATTTACTTTCTCCGGAAGTACTTCCATAATCTGCTACTAAATTGGGTATATTACAAACAGCAATAGTAGATTTTGACAATGCATCTGTTTCCTCTTCATCAGAAATGCAATTAATATTTTTTTCACAATCATTTTCAATTTCACCTTTAAATTGATCTTCCATTTGCAATTCTTCATTTTTTAAGCTTACTACGAATATTACTTACATAGATGAATATGTTAATAGTATAAATATATAAATTATACAAATATATTAATTAAATGCTCACATGTTCCAGAAAATTTATATAAACCTCTATATTTCTCACTTTGTTCTATAAAGTTATTAGATATTTTAACAATTTCTCTTTTTGTTGTCCTTTTACGATTGTTAGAACGTATAAATTTTTTTCTTCTCCGTTTAGTAGTCTCTTGTTTTTTAATTATTTCTCCTCTTTGGATCTTTTCCATTTCTTCCGCTTTTCGCAATTCAATGTTATTTTTTGTAGGATATTTTCTATAATGTAGTTAAGTATCATATAAATCATTTTTAATCATTACCACTTCTAAAAATCATTATAACTTACCTCTTTCGCTCCATTATCCATTTTTGAATCTCTTCAGGAGTTGATATATTTTTTATTTTATGGTACAAACCAGTACTGTGTTGCATAGTAATGTGCCTTTCAACTAGTAATGGATGAGCAGAGAAGGTACATCCATCAATACCGCAGAGCTTGTGTTCTCTTTTATGTTTAGAAAGAGTATCTTCGGATGAAAAATCTTTATCACACATTTCACAATAAAATGATTCATTATCCTCTGAACTGGTATAATTTTCGTCTCTTTGATCATATGGTTCTTCATCACTTGGATAAAGATGAGCCTAGAAATTACTTCAAATATTTTTTATACATTCAAATTCAATGCAAAAATACTTCTTGAGATTCTTAATTGTTAATGAAAATAGTAATATTTGAAATTTCATTAGTTTCTTTTGGTGTTTGTCTCATACACTAATTTCACAATTTTTTACATGAGTATTTATTTGAAATTTAAGATATTGTATATTTTTCAATAATTCTTTGCTTAAGATATGTTAAATTTATAATTTGAATAATTTGAATGATTTAAAGTTATGTTATTCATGTGTAAAGCTAGAATAGATCCTTACAAAAATATTTTACAAATAATGTAATTCATTTCTCAATTAAAATTTCTATATTTTCAATATACAGTTTATAAAAAAAAATATTAAAAATTAATAAGAATTATTAATGATACGTTTAATATTTATAAAATTATAGAAGTATTTTTTCACAATTATTTAAGCAAAGTCAATATTAAATAATAAACAAATATAAAAATGTATTTACAAATAGTAATTACGTGTGTAATTATTGTATGCAATTATTGCTTGCACATTATATTTCAAAATCCTTTCCAGGGTATTCAGAAATTCACTTATTAAGTTTACATAAGTATGTATTACAAATACACATCTCAGTTCGTATTTTAAATCAATGATTAATATGGGATAAATTATACAAAAAAATATTTTATGGTTACCATGAGTATGCTGCACATAGAAAATGATGTAATTTACAAAGATTTACATATTATAGTCCTAAAGTATTAATATAAACAATCCTTCATTAAAAGTTTTAGACTTACTTTAAACTATTTTGAAATAAAATTATATCTAACATTTAATAAATAAATTTGTTAAATTTATTCATTATATGATGCTAATTAAATAGAGTATATTTTTATTTTATATGATGGTATAAAACCCGCCCCATTGATAAAAATTTTAGGAAGACAATACTTTTATAGAAGTTATTTAATATATAAAGCTTAAAAAGGTCATTTTCATATTTCAGAACGATTATTAACGTATATAAGAATTTTTTTTCGTGGTTAGAGTAATTGGAGGACACCAGATTTAGAACTTATAGAAATACGATTTATTCTTACAATACGCATCTTAATTACAAATTTATTTTGTTCTGAATTTATATTTCGTGGAAGTCATGTATTATTGAAATTAATAAAATGTACCCAATACTACGACACATAATAACGAACAATTACAAAAATTGTTATATCTTGATACAGAGCCACAAGCTATGAAGACAACACTTAATTTTTGGTTTATGAACTAAATCTTTTCATTTATCAGAGAATATTCTAATGATCTCATAAAATTTTCCATTAGGAATATTATAGCTCGCAGCACTGTATACTGGCCAAAGAGCAATTAAAGAGCTTCGTGATGACACAATTAACAAAGGCCAGTTTTTTTCTATATCTTATGAAGAGAAGATTGTAGATATTTAATAGCTCTAACACAAAAGTACGTAAGAAATATACAAAATTTTACATTTTCAGACATATACTAATGAAAAGAAAAAAAAACAATTTAGTTTTTGTATAAGTATTATTAGAAATAAGAAAATATTTGTTATGCAATATTAAACTCTACTTTCTCAAAATATTGTATCATGATAGTTTAACATTACGCACTTATAACATAAATGCTAAGAATGAACTTATATTGCAAAGAAATAATATTTTACAAGTGACAAAAGAACGGATAATATAAATTTTGTAATTAAAAATGATACAAGTATTTAAACTGCAGTGTTATCAATGTACTGCATATTAAAATAAGAAGGAATCAAATCGTTCTGAAGTTTGAAAACAGAATACTTGTGTAATTTCAACTGTTCAATTGTTTATAGGAGGAGTAGCCTGAAGCTTAAGACTGTGCCTGTTCGCTGGAAGGCTGCATCTCCTCCGTTAGCTCCATTTGCTCTGATTGCTCAGTCGCATTCTCAGTTTTCTGAACACCCTCGGATTCGATCGTATTCTTATCACCTGTTTTTTGACCACCCTGTAACGAAAGCAATTTGTCAACTATGACAGGAATATAGTAAAATTAAATACATAGTGCCAATTAAACGTAGTGGTGCAAACAATATTTAGTCTATAGATAAATAACACAATAGTAATATTATTAAACAAATGTAATTTTCTTCAAAATCTTTCTTTTTATCTCAAAAGATATTTTTATTATGTTTCATAATTTCAAATAATAAAATTAATATAAATGAAATAAATAAACACATAAAAAAAACAAAATGTATTTATATATATAATTATCATATTACAATTAAATATGGTCATAAGTTTGTAGATGACTTAAATATCTTTAAAAAAAATATTTACACTTATAATTTATAAATATAATTTTTCATTTTGCATGTACATATATAAATCATATAACAAATAAGTTGAAATCTCTAATTGAAATATTCTATCAAAATTTTTAAATTTTAAAAAGTGTTCTAAAATACTTACTGCAAATTGCTAAAATAAATGAAGTAGAATTTTATTTTACCTACGATATAGGATACACCAAATACAGTCTTTAATTATTATATTAATATACTCACAAAAACATATAAACAAAAAATATTAATTACATTGGAAGCATGTACAATTACTTGTTACTTAATTCTACAGGGTGGTCTATCTTATTGGTTTTTTCATTATAATTAAATAGCAGTAATAAACAGTAAAATGTTACATAAGTAACAATAATGAAAATATTGGTAAAAATATGAAAAAAATATGGTAAAATGTATTATACTCGTTTCGTACAATAATTAATAATTATTACAGATGTGCGAAAACGTATAAAAATTGCGAAGATCGCGAAATGTCATGCAGTCCTCTGTCAACTATCAGTTCTATAATTGATATTTCACAAAATTTCTAAATTACATAAAAGTATATGTTCTTCTATAAATGTATGAAACTGTAAATGGTGTTGCATTTTTAATCGTAGTATAATATTTATGAACATTATACAACTTATAGAAAAATAATATACAAAATATTAAATTATGAACATATAAAATATTAATGTTTTTATCAAGATAACTTCAAATTTATTATAAATAGAAAATAAAATGTTCAGAATTGTAAATTCAATTATTATTGTTTGAACTATTGTTTACAAATACTTTTTATATATAAATCATACCTTTTACAATTATGTAACATACTTAAAAATAATAAAAAATATATGTAATAATTATTAATTAAAAAATATAGTACAGTATAATAAACTGTTAATTATAAAAAAATATTATTTCATGTCATATGTTCAATAATTAAATGGAAAAAAATACCTGTTCTGGATGTTTCGCAAGATAATCATTTTTAGCATCTCTGATCATCCTTGTTACTTTATTTCTTAAATCCTTAAATTCTTCCCACTCTTTTGCATCTTTATTTTTTTTTGCTTTAGCATACAGCTTATTTTTCTTTTGTATTTCACTCCGAATTTCATCAGTCATCCATGGCTTCTTTAGTTCTAATTCCTAAATAATTACAATGTCTTTTAATCGGAATAACTTCAAAATTTGTACTTTTTTAAATTTTTTTTTCACATAACAAGATATCGCATGTATATGATAAAATAACTTATTTTTCATTATTGATAAACACAGTAAAGAAATGTTTACTGTTCCTTACTAGAAATTTATTATTAATAAAAAATCTTAATAATTGTATATATATATATTTTTTTCTTCATCCAATTTATAACGATTAGTTTCATATTGATTTATAAATCCATTTTACTTAAATACCATATTTTGAAGATAAATAATTCCAAATACAAAAGAAAAATTCAGGCACGATTCTTAGTCAAAATAGACAATTCTTCTCAGACTCATACTATTGAAACTAAAATGCAAATTGTATTTAAATAAGAAAAATAAGTCAAACAATTAAATAAATTCATATCTTTATTCTCATGCAGTTATTGTTATCAATTTGAGGTACAACTCATGTTCTACAAATGTTAAGAACATTCAAAATTCTATACTTACTTCAAGTTTACTGACTTTTTTCACGTTATTCATTGCTTTGCCTTTTACATTGCCATTACCAATAGAAAATCTTGGTCTCATATGAGATAATATCTGAGGAGGTAATGCTCTCCTGTGCCAAGGCCTCATTAATGGTCCTCTAGGTCCTACACCTCTCAAGCCCATCGGCGGAACCATAGGAGCCATCCCTCTGACTCTTGGACCAAACAATGGCATGGGTCCACTAGGTCGACTTACTCCTGGTCGTGGTGGCGGTGGTAATCTTTGTCTTATTGGTCCAAAAACAGGATTTATCGGAGGTGGTGGCATTCTTGGTGGTAAACCAGGAGGTGGAAGTCTACCACCAAATCTAGGAGGCGGTGGCGGTATAATAGCGGGTGTACGTATAACTCTCGGCCCTAGCAGAGGTCCTCGATTTAATGGGCTCATTGTAATCTTCTTCAATTTGGATCTTTTTCAATTACTTTTACGATTTTACGTAGCTGATGATTAATATATTGTAACGTTGAATGCGAAACGTTATGTACGAGGTTAAGACCAACTTCACACACTGTTTATACGCGAAATACGTTATTATATCGTGGCGACACCACGGACAGAAACGCGGAATGGCGCGGCACTCGAAATAAAGACGCAACGCTAAAAAGATGAATATAGGCAACCAAAAAGAAGGAACGCCGAACGGACAACGTGCAAGATTTAAATATTTTATTGTATTGTTAAATCGTATGAATTGAACAAAATATATTTTTCATTTAAAAAATACGAATTTCTCCCTTATCTTTACCACGAGTATAACAACGATTAAAAAACTTCCCTGTCGATCAATTTCGATTTTATATACTCGCGCGTGTCAATGGCCATAAACAGATATGGACACTCCTACGCCTGCCACCAGAAGTTTGTGAGTTTCTCGCTAGCGATTGTTTTGCCACCAGTTACGTTAAATAATATACGATCTGATCTTTCCTATTCTAGTATCCAATATAGGGGCCTGCTAGGAAGCCTTGTTGACGAGTCTACTAGCTAGCCCCGAAACGAAACACGTTCCTCTTTTCAACAGTTATCGTTTTTCTTCCTTACCGACCAAATTCGTAAATATGTGTATAAACTTCTACAATATTGTTTATGCACTTCTCAATACTACCAAATTTAATTTCGATCGTAAAATCAAACACAGTATTATTTGCAATTATAAATATCATATGAATGCTACAAACTTCTACGCAAATAAATCTTTTATACTGCAAATAACGATCACTTTGCTCGTAGCAGCCACGAATAATAAACTTTAAGATGTTTAAGTCGATTTGAAATTTACTATCCCAAATATTGGAGGGAAGATATTAGAAAATTGATCTCAATTCTGTATAATTTGATATTACACATATAATAAAGCGTAATTTTTTTTTTAATTTTAAAAAACTAGTATTATTTAATACTTTCTAATCTGTATTTCTTAAATGAAAATTCATTTTCATATTAATGCTTGTTTTATAATTGATTTATAATTTGTATTATTGAATCAGAGAAAATAACAAATATAATTTTTCTCTATGATAATTTTTTTCATTTTTTTGTTCAAGTACATTTATTTTATTCAAGTACAATTTTTCAGTTGATTGAAATACATTATAAAGAATTACATAAAAAAGTACATTTACTTGAAATAACTATATTATAAACCGTGAATAGTTTACATTTAAAAATAAATAAATTTTAAGAATGTAACAAATTCTTATGTTTAAAAAATCACACCGTTGCAAATAACATTCTTCTTGTATATCTGCCTGCATTTAAGGATAATTTTAAAGACACAAATCAGCCGTCATTTGTCCGATTGGTATATTTCCTATTTATAAGAGATATGCTCTTCTCATTGGTCTGTTTGAGCAACGCTTTTAACGTATCACCAGCTGTTGAAGTTACGTTTGTTTGAAATCAAACGGCAACTGAAGTTTGTTGGTTGCTTGGAGCTCCGAAATTTTGTCTGTCATGCATGGATGGTAAATACACTTCGTTATAACAAGAAGAGGGCATAGTGTTTAAAAGTAATAATAACTTAGAAAAAAAAAAAAAGAGGAATCGATTTATACACAAAGGATTAGGTGAAAAATTAAAACTAAATAATGGCAACAATTCGTGTACACGAGGATCAAGAAAATCGTATTCATGATGTTCGTCGCGGTAAAGAAAATATTCCTGTGCCCCTTCAAAATCAAACGTTGCAACCAACGAAACGTGCAGTTTTAGGTGTCCTTCACAATAATTGTAATCGTAATATCAAACCAGTATGTATACATTTCTTTACAATCTTTACTCCCGCGTTTTTCTAAACTGATGAATTCAATACTTTTATCATACAAATTACATGATTTTAGAAAATATGATTTCTAACTCTTTCTTACGATCCTAAAAATAATAAAATCATTCGTCAACAATGTTAATAGTAAAATATATAATCACGTTTGTTTAATTTCGTATAGGAAATATACAAGGATGAAAAATATCCAAAAACAAAAGCAATTATACCGCCACAGTTTGAACCTTTTAAAATTTATGAAAACAAAAAGGAAGAAGTTATATTTAAAATCTATGAAGATAAGTTAGAGGAAGAAACTTCTGTCGCACTTAGAGAGACAAAAGACAAGAAAGAAATCAAAGAGAAAGAAGATGTGAAACCTGAAAGAGAAAAGCCAAGGTTAGAAGTGAATCCTATGACTGTCTCAAATTTACCAACATTTTATAATGCTATTGAAGATATTAATCAAAAGAAAGAGAATGAAGTAATTTTTTCACAAGGCAGCCCAATGTCTTTAGAAAATTCAATTTCTTATTTGTCTTCCTCAAAGAAAAGTCATCAGAAACGAAGAAAGTCTATAAAAGAATTGAGAATGAATTTTTTCGATGTAGATGAATATAGAGCTGATATATATAATTATTTACGTTCTGCGGAAGTATGTATTTATTTTTAAAAAATTTTTATTTACGAATAGTAGCATGTTTTAATGAAATATTTTATTTTAGAAACAACATAGACCAAAACCAGGGTATATGAAAAAACAACCAGATATAACATATTCAATGAGATCAATATTAGTGGATTGGCTTGTAGAAGTTGCTGAGGAATATCGGTTACAAACTGAGACGCTGTATTTAGCTGTTTCGTATATAGATCGCTTTTTATCATATATGAGTGTTGTAAGAGCAAAACTACAACTTGTAGGTACAGCAGCTATGTTTATTGCAGCGTAAGTTCATCCTATGTATTTATTTAATTAGTTATATCTAAAATTTCTAGTTTCAAAAAAATAATTTGTTGTATTAATGATTTAGGAAATACGAAGAGATTTATCCACCTGATGTAGGCGAATTTGTATATATCACAGATGATACATATACAAAAAAACAAGTATTACGTATGGAGCATTTAATATTGAGGGTTTTATCTTTCGATCTAACTGTCCCAACACCACTTACCTTTGTTATGGAATATTGTATTAATAATAATCTTTCTGAAAAGATTAAATTTTTAGCAATGGTAAGTGTATGTGTGTATATATTTATTTATTTATTTATTTACTATGTCATCACTATGTATTCACTATATAATGTGTTAATTTTTTTGTAAAATTTTATAGTATCTTTGTGAATTATCAATGCTTGAAGGAGATCCATATCTTCAATTTTTACCTAGTCATTTAGCCGCATCTGCAGTAGCACTTGCACGGCATACATTATTAGAAGAGATGTGGCCACATGAATTAGAATTATCAACAGGTTATAACTTAAAGGACCTTAAAGAATGTATTATGTGTTTGAATAAAACCTTCTGCAATGCATTAAATATTCCACAACAAGCCATACAAGAAAAATACAAAAGCAGCAAGTAAGTTTAAATATTTACTATTCAAAGCAATTTTTTTTCATTTTATCATTTGAATTAAGTATCTAATATATTCTTATTTAGATATGGGCATGTAGCATTATTATTACCACGACATATTGATAATGTAACACTGACTTCCGAAGATGAAGAAGAGAATGCTTAGTATTTAACAGACATTGCGCAAAAATAGAAAAATCTAAAAAATTATACATATTTGGAAATAACGAACCTCCCATTATAAATCCCATGTTTTGAAAGAGAAGGAGGGGATTAGGGCAAGACTGAGCTATTCTTTCAGAATTAAAATGAACGAGTTACTTCTATTAGCACGTGTGGCTACTATGTTTAGCCTAGGCAAACATATTGACTTCAATTTTCATATTCCATCTCCACCTATACTTTTATAGGTTGTAGGTAAATTTTAATAACTATTTTTAGAGCTCCGTCATTACATTAACGAATGAAGCTCTAAATTTTGTTATTTAGGAATTTGTATTTTTATATACATTTTTTTAGACGATTGTTAACAGAACACTTGCTCTACACACATGATATCTAAATTTTGTTGCCAGTGATCTGTCATAAAATAATAGGAAGTGTAAGAATAATAACTGTATTTATTATCGACATTGTACTAAAAATATACATCACTACGGATGGAAACGTTTCTACGTATTAAAATGATTATAATATTTGTCTATTTTTACGTTTCTTATATAGCTATTTATTTGCGATCTTTCATGGTTCAACTCAAAAACATAGTTTTTTTTAATCATTTTTCTTTATCTGTCTTTTTAAAATTGTACATACATTTTATAGGTCATTTGCATATCTAGACAAATTTTCGTTTCAAGATCATATATATCATACAAATGTTCATATGCATGTTTTTTTTATCAAATATTTAAAAGAAATTCATAGTATTTTATGCATGATCTCAGCGGACCGTCAGCGTTGTGGGTAAAGTAACAGGCTACGGACACGAAGGTCCAAGTTAAAATCCTGGGCAGCTCTTCTATTTTTTCACGAAATTCTTACAAAGTGGATTCTTTCGTTTGAGATTCAGGGAGAGAAAGAGGCGCGGCGCAAAAGAAAAGACCAGTCAGAGAACTTATGATCAAAATGCAGATAATGACGAAAGAAGTTGAGGTGTTGTATTCCAGAGACAAAAATATGTTTCCTCAATGGGGCAAATACCGAATATGATGACGATGTCAAAGAAAGTAAGAGATGCATGTATGCAAAGAAATAATTTATGCATAATCAACAAGACTAGTGTTTGAATATATAGGTATCTATAATATATTCATTTTAAGAAGAGGCATAACGTAATTTTGTTTTTGTTGTATTTTGATTGTATTATTGAATGGTATTTACAAGGATAAATTTCTTTCAATAACTGTATTGTCACCTCACGTCTTCGTGTGACC
This sequence comes from Tetragonisca angustula, assembly GCA_036937485.2. Taxonomy (NCBI): domain Eukaryota; kingdom Metazoa; phylum Arthropoda; class Insecta; order Hymenoptera; family Apidae; genus Tetragonisca; species Tetragonisca angustula. The sequence goes on from JAWNGG020000199.1 coordinate 115,149, forward strand.
GTTGATCGGTTTGCTATTAATCGCTCTTAGATTCCGACTGAGAGTTCCATTGTATAATGAATTTCGTGAAAATAGGAACAGCTGCAGCCAGGATTCAATACTGAACCTTCGCGCCCGTAATCGGTTACTCTACCCACGCTTCCTTTCAATAATTGTACTATTTTTAAAAAAACAATTCAAATTATTATGATAGACTAGATACTTTGAAAGCAAATTGATTAACATAGTGGTTAAATAACAATGCTTAATTTAAAATATTTAGACAATTTTAAACAAGAAATTTTGAAATAGGAATTTCAATAGAATATATTGTTTCTGTTATATGCTATAATAAGAATTAATCTATTATTATTAATAAAATAATAAACAATGTTATTAAGTATATATATTATGATGTGTGTTTTCTTAATACATAAAAATGTTAAAAAATTTTTAAACATTTTGTTTTTGTGTTATACATGTTGGTAGTACTGATTCCTCTTGCTTAACCATTATGTCTAATTGTGCGCATGTGTGCGTGGTTTCCTAAACTGGTATCGACGTTGACATTTTGCAGTTGATATTTAACAGATATCTAACAAAACGACAGTTGTAGGTGTTTCACAAGATAATAGTTACACATTCTATAATATCAGGGTATAATATTTAATTTAATATTGTTTATTATCAAATAAACATTTCTATTTTTTTCACATATTACACTCAATATTTTTGATTTTTTGTATAATCCAATCATATCTAAAATGAATAAGTGTTTTAGGTTAATTTTATTCTTTTTGATACTTATTTTGGTTTTTATACTTTTTGATAGATAAATAAAATTATTTATAGAATTTTAATTTAACCTATAATAGATAATATATATCATATTGATTTGAAAAGTTATTGTTATATTAAAATAAAATGCAAGTTTGAAAAATATTAATATAATATGTAATGGTATTGTAATGTGTATTATGCTTTTTCTAAGGTAGTCAATAATTACATGACAACTTTTTATAAAATAGAAGTCTGTATTTGGAGATTCTTTATGATTAAAAATATTAATTTAATATAAAATTTCTTTGATATCCTTATTAGACAAAATGGATATGGCATTTGGCGACAACTTTGTCAATGAACAAGAAGTAGATCCAGTAGCAGAATTTGTAGCAAGGGAACAGGATCAATTGGCAGGACTTGAGAATGAAATTCCACCAGTTGCTATGTCTGCTCCTGCAATGGCATCAGATGGTAATTAAATTAAATACACAAGTAGAAAAAATATTCCAATTATATTCAATGTTATTCTTATGTTAAAATTAATTGAGAAGTTTATAATTAAAATATAGTTAAAAATTTTTCTAAATAATATATTAAGAAATTTTGGAAATTTAAGTTGGTCCAGGGGGTGATGCTGAAGGTAGTTTTGAAATAATAGATGCAATTGGACAACTTCCTGAAATGCAAGCACCTCCAGTAATAGGTAAATGATATTTTAATAATTTTTTTTTTATTAAATCATTTATAACTTATTATGAAAGATGTCAGATTTAAAAAAATATTTTCAGAAACTGCACCTAAACCTCCACCTGTAAAAGAAGAACCTGAGAAAATACGAAAATGGAGGGAAGAACAAAAAGCTAGACTAGAAGAAAAAGGTAAATATGTTTTTATTTAGTCTAATTCATAGGTAACTAGAAAATAAATTCATTTTGCAGTTTTGGTGTTTAATTATTATCGTATGTAATTTACTTAGATGCAGAAGAAGAAAAGAAAAAAGAAGAGTGGAGAGAAGCTGCCAGAAAAGAATTAGAAGAATGGTATAAACATCATGCAGAAGCTATTAGTAAAACAAAAACTACAAATAGGTAATATTTAAAATTACTCTCTCTTTCTGTTTCTTTTAATCTGTTTTATACAAACATAACTTTTAATCGCATATTGTAGATGCAATTAAAAGTCTTCTATATAAAATTATAAATATTTTATTTAAAATATGTACTACATACAATTATATTATTTTCATTCTGCTTCTTAGGGAATCAGCCAAGTAAGTTATACTATATTATTTTGCATGTATAATTGCATTGTATTGCTGTAATATAGCTTGCTTATTCAATTTGTAAAGTAATTTGCAGAATAGATATCAGAAATAGATATTTCATATATGTTAGCCGCTTTTATACGATTCATAGCTATAAATGATTTGTGCTTGATGCAATTATACTTGAAATCTCGGTGTTTCTAATCGTACTGTATGTAAGCCATTAACTACATAAAAATACATATAATATTATATTTTATTTTTATATTGTTATATTTTAATATAAATATTATAACAATTAAATTTTATTCAATTTCATTATCAACTATTAATTAAACCGTATAAATACTATTGAAATTATTAATTTCTATATTATATATAAACACATAAGTTATTTTGGTACTACAATATTTGTCTTATTTTCTAACTTATTTATTTAAGAACGGATATAAAAATATAAATGTTTTCTCTTTAGTTACAATGTTTCATTCTGCTGATGAAAGTAAACAGTGAAATATTTATATTAGTTTTCATTATGTAGATTGTAATTTTTGTTCAACACATCTTACTTTATTAGAAATAACAACAAAAAGACTTCTTTTTGAAAAGAAATTGTAAAAAAAAATTTTGGATATTGCATTGCTGCATACATTATATGTTAGAAACGGAAACAGGGTACATACACTGCAATGTCATTAGTGCATTTAATGTTCGGGTATTGTCGCATTTAAGATTTTATATGTTGTAGCCTATGTAACATAATGATTTTATCTCTAGGAACGCAGAGAAACAATTTGTAGCAGAAGCTGATGAAGTGGAGCCAGGAACTGAATGGGAACGCATTGCAAAACTTTGCGATTTTAATCCCAAGTCTTCTCGCACTTCAAAAGATGTTTCTCGAATGCGTTCAATTATTTTGCAATTGAAGCAAACTCCACCAGCTCCAGTCAGTCTTTGATTAAATTAATGACTTATTATGGAAAATATAGATATATGCATATATACATATATATACATACACACATACATATATATGTATAAATATATTATGAAACAAAAGAAAAATGTATGAAGGTTACAATAATATTTAAAACCGAAAAGATCATATTTGATCTATTAAACAAAAATGTAATATTATTGTGAATAAAGATTGTTAATAGCAAGTATACGAATAAATATTAAATTTAAAAAATGAAATATGTAACGTAATTATTAATGTTGTTACATATAAAAATATACATAACTTTACCCTTATATATACGAATTTAAATATAAGTGGTAATTTAAAGAACAATATATAAAGTTTTCATATAATTAGTTTAATTATATATAAAATTTTATGAAAATATATTGTTTTTAGTATAATTAATGTTTTAAAATATTTTGATGTTATTTAACAAATTATTATTATTGTGCGCAATATAAAAAATTTTTATAGTTTTAGTTTTATACATTGTCCAACATTTTGATACTTCACATATTTAAAAACTCATAATCAATTTTTTTCTAATTGTCTTCATACTATTTTTTCTGAAAATAACAGATATTAATAATTAATAATTACGTAATTACAACACTAACAAACTAATTTATTGTTGTAGAAAATGTAATATCAGTTATATTAAGTATAAAATAGAAAAACAAAAATTAATACCTATGTAAATCACGTTTCATAGCAAGTTGCATGTCATGTTGCCAACGATAGATGTTTGGATATGTAATGGAATTAAGTGATGTTGACACTGCATTATAAACAGCATAATCTAATTTTGTTGGTACTGGCCTATAAAGTAATGAATAAAACAATCATAATGTATTTATATAAAAATTATTATTTTACTAAAAAAAATTTATTTTTATGTAACTTCACCCTTCCAGAAATGTCCCAAAACCTTCCTCTGCACTTTGCATTTCATCATCAGAACTATCTACCATTAATTTTGGTGATGATGGCGGTGTGAAAAATTCTAATTCGTCTAGTAAAAAATAAAAATTATTTTATTTATATTATATAGATACTTATATTACACATCTTAATATAAATTTCGATCATGAAGCATTTGAGACTTACCTACATTATTTTGTTCTTCATTATTTGATGTAAGTAATGACCATGATTGTAACTTATTACATAAATAATCTATTTCATCAATTTGCGATTTTTTTTCTGAATTTTCGTTTGAATTAGTTATATTATCATTTGATGTCTAAAAAAATTGTGCAAAAAGTATAATTTTGAATACATATTAAAAATTCGATTAATATTTTTTATACCTTATTATAATGAAATAATTGATCCTGGAATTTACGTTCTAAATATTTTTCAAGTTTCGTTAAACCCTCAGTAGTACGAAAATCTGCAAAATCGTTTAAAAATGGCCAATATTCCTTCCACGAAACCTGATATTCTTCTGCTAAATCTCTAAAAATTAAAGCTTCATGTTTTACTTTTTTTTTTCTTAATCTATATTGATCATAATATATTTTATGTTAAAATTTATTACAAGCTATACCTTCCCACTCGTTCAAGTCCCTTTTCTGCATCTTGTAATCTTAAAGCTAAATTATTAGTGGGATTACATATAGCATCAGATTCGTCATCAGATTTTTTAATAGGAGTCATGCGAAGACGTGGTGGCGTTTTCCACTTCTTTCTAAATTCTAATGCTCGAGATTTTGTCATTGGTCCAGCAAATGCACGTACTTCTAAACGTGGACTGATTGGATCTGTATTTAAGCTCTATAAAAATATTATCTATATAAAATATCATACAATGTAAATTGAAATATCATTACCAATCACATACCAAAGGATTAGTAGGAGAGAAAGGCTCCCCAATCATAGGTTGTAATGTATTATCATCTGATCTTAATACAGGTACATAATACTGATCTTCTAGTAGTAAACGTATTTCTTTTTTCAATGCTTCATCTTCTTGATGCGTTCTACTACAAATTATCTGCAATATCAATAAAAAAATAAAATAATATTTTTTGGATTATCAGTTGCAAAAATATAAAGAATATATAAAAATAAAAAAAATAAAGAATACATTTATGTATCTAACAAAATATACGATATTTTTTGTAGTATAGTTTTAAACATTTTATTACGTACATCTATTGGTAGTTGTTTATATTTATTTGGCAATGTTTTTATACAACATGGATAAGAAACAAGAACTCGAACTACATTTTTTAAACCAAATTTAACTGCAAAATGTAACGGAGTCTCATTCAATCCCTTATCAGGTGTATTTAAATATAAATCTAACATAATCTGTGCACGATCCACATAACTCTTGCACTCATCACCATAAAGCAATTTTATAAAGTCTGTGTTTCCAACAGTGTTTAATATTAACTCACACATATCTGGTCTATCTGCTCTAACTGCAATATGTAATGCATTATAACGGCATCCTTCCTATAATGAGGACAATACAAAACAATGAAGACAATACAATACAATATGATAACATGTATATGACTAAGAACTGTTGTCTTACTTGCAAAATTGCAGGTGTATCTCCACTACCAATCAAATATCGTGGATTACCCCATATTGTAGTTTTTACAGCATATAAATCTCCATCTTTAATTAATTTTCTAAAACATACAAGCTCTTGAGAGCGTGGAGCTTTAAAATTATTTGATTTTTCTTCTATTACAGGTACAGTTGAACATATTGAGGTACTATTCACATAATTTGCTTTCTCAAAGCCAGTTTTAGCATATTCTTCAGCCTCCGATCGTTTTTTAAATGATTTTAAACGACCAGTTTTAAATTCTTTAATTACCTTCAAAGCCTCTGCTTTGTCTTGATAAACTCGAATATTTTCTATAATAGTTAAATGTGAATTATTTGCTTTATTCAGACAACAAGATTGCGAGATTGAGAAAGACAGAAAGATAATTTTTATTTTTATATATTTACCTTTAGTATTATTTTCTATTGAAGAGTCAACATTTTCCTCGGGTATGTACACTGCATGAAAAACTATTTCACTCAATACATTAGAATTTCCACAAGTTACATGTAATGTTTGTGATGTTCGTTCGTTTTCATCCATTGTATTTGACGTAATTTTTTTCTTATTTTATCTTAAGTCATATAGTCACTTATTGGTTATGTATCACATACGAAAGTGTCAAAAAACATAAAGAAAAGATACGTAAAACTTAATATCTATAATTCCGTACGATATATCTTTTGTCCTTTTTCTTTCTTTCTTTTTTTTCTTTTTTGTTTTGATCAGAAAATTATATATATTTTTTGTAATATGCAATTTGTTAAAAAATATGTATCTTAACAGCAGTTAAAATTTATATGGTTTTAAGCATCAAATCTATCGACTATTTACAAATTTATCATATACAAAGCGACGAGCATGAAAATATTAAGCATTTTTTACGAAACAAAAATTTTCAAGAAACAAAACAGGAAACATGTATGGTACGCCAAGTAAATTCAAGGTTAAACTTCATTTCCAAGATAGTAATTAGTCATAATTTAAGAAGTATTTACCATAGACATTTACCATATATATTTTATCATGGACATTCTTTTTATAAAACTGAGATAATTCATAATATATAGTATAATTTTCTTTAAAGCAAAACTGAAAGAAATTGAAAACGGTGTTCATAATCAACTGTCATTTACAAAACCAACCAATCCTAAATAGATGCCAAGTTGTTGACCAATTAGTTTAAATCAAGTAAATTGATGAAATTTTCTTGTATTTATTAATGTAATATAAAGTGAAATTTTATATTTAATGTTTTAATTTATGATATTTATTAAAAAAATTTTTGTTATTTATTTTGAAATAATATTAAAATTAACTTAAGCATAAATATCTTAATATCATCAATAAATTTAACACGTAAATTGATTAATGACGATTCTAAACGATAAAAATCTTTTTCTTCGTTAATTATCAAAAACAGCAATCACATTCCATCATGACTTGACAATTTCATAGATTATTTATTAATTATCAATAAAAAATATATTTCTTAATATTTTAAGTTTTATTTAATAGAATAAAAATTCTATTTTTTTACCAATCAAATTCCATTTTCACACGTGAAGATTAAAAATTGCTCAACGTAATTTTCAGGCTCCGAATTAAACCTAATGTAAAAAAAAAAGACTTGGGAAATAGAAATATTTTGTGCTTATCGTTAAAAAATTTTACTTACGCTAGATAATCATAATACCATCGTTATTTATCGAAATAACACGAATGCATTCGAAAGCAATCATATTGCTGACAAGACACGTGTACTCGTGAAACTATATACGTATCACATATTGAGAGTTTGAGAATGCTACGTGGGCGGAGCTATCACTACATCATCGGAATCAACCAATTGGCGACTTGGTGAGTATTTACAAATTGCACGTCATCGAGTGTGTATTATCTTCCTGGCTGTTTGTAACATGTATTTTTTCTCAATCGTATTTAAGTTTAAGATTAGGTCTGAGAGTTTCGGAAGGCTGTTGTTACTGCTGCGAAAGACAACCGATAGTTGATACGTAGACGTCGTGCGAGGTACGTCGTTCTGATCGCTTTTCTCTGTCGAGCGATGTTCATAGCAGCGAAGGAAAGAAATCAGTATTTTTTTATCTGTCGCACAATTATTCTTAACAATCGATCTGAACAAAGTAACAACGAACAACACAACAGATACAAGAGAATCCCGAAATGAATTTATCGTTTGCTGGCTGCGGTTTTCTTGGCATTTACCACGTTGGTGTAGCTGTGTGCTTCAAGAAATACGCTCCACATTTGCTTTTGGATAAGATTAGTGGTGCATCGTTTGGTGCTATCGCTGCTTGTTGTCTTCTTTGTGACTTACCCCTCGGTGAGTGAACTCCTTTGTTTATCTATCTACCAGATACACGATATCTTAAATAATTAGTTTCTTTTTTTAATATTGTAGTTCAATTTACGATTTTCGGATATTGCACGGTCTTACGTTTCGTATCCATTGCACTCATGTTAAGCAACATCCAAGAATAACAAATCAGTCATTAAATTTCAAATATCTTGTCCTTTTAACATGAATTATGACGACATTGCGATTTAAACATACTTAAGGCCACATTTTGCGTGTTGTCAGTCTAAAAAAAGAAATATGGCTACTTTAAAATCTATCTTCAATGATTTTATATTCGCTGGACAAGTTTCGAACAATAACTTGTCTCAGGTATTATTATTAATTTATTAGATATTTAAATGGCTCTCGTTTTGGTTATGTAAATGAGTAACACAGAGCACGATACAAAATAATTATGGTAATAATGTTTGAAAGTTTAAACAAGCTATGAATATTTCACTGTATACAGCTAAATATATTTTATTTTACTACAACTTGTTACTACTGCTATATTTTATTTTACTACAACTTGTTACATCTACTGTTATTCATAAAATTTTAAAATTATTCATAGAAGATCTATAAACTTGAAGCTGTGAATAAATCTCATAATTAGGTCAAGCTTAGAATATGCAAATTGGAAGTAGTAGCAAGAACACTTATCAGATGTTTTTCTTTATGTCTGACAATAAACATATAACATAATGCAAGCAATTACAACAGATATATATTAACACGAGTTACTACGCACTACTGAAAATCTTTTACTGTGATAAAAGCTTATCACCTTATATGAGAGAGAAATATCCTTGGCTTTTAGTAGTAATTTATCTGTACACTTGTTAATTTCTTTCTTATCAGTGTTAATTAAAATGAAATAACCATGAGGCAAATAAACTTCCTTAAAAAAATATTTTCCTTAAAAAATATTCTTTAAAAAATAAACTTTCTTAAAAGATTTTTCACAATAATTACGTATTTTTAAGATTAATAAATTTGTACATGCACAATTTTTTTCAAAAAAAATTTTTTTTTGAAAATTCTGCTTAGAAAGTTATAAATTTGATTAAAAAATATTCTATGATGATTTTTAGTATCAATTATGAAATAAATTGTACATTATACTCTCTACATATAAATTCGTTGAACTATGTTCGTATTCTATCATATGATACAATACCATGGCCAACTAGAAATCCGATGCCTTTGTAATATGAAACTCATAACTTACATTTATAATTGGTTAAATATTTATAATTAATATAATTATTAAAACATTTTAAATAAGAATAGAAAATATCATGTAAATAAGATTTGTTAAATATTATATATTTATAATTTCGAAAACAGATTATTTATTTAAATATATTTCATTTCCTTTAATGTACATCTACCTTTATTTATCAAAATATATTTATCATTTGATATTTTTTTCATTACTTCCGTATCGCTGTATATAAAATTACATACATATATACATGCAGTGATAATATATTTAAATCTTACACATGTTAATCAGTTTTGATACGAATAAATCAGTGTTAAATTAAACGAAAACGGATATCATTATACATTCTTATTGTCTCGAAAAGATAATTTAAATAAGCATGTTGCATGTAGCATTCACGCATTTATTCACGATTTTGAAATATTTTCAATAAATGAAATGAAAAATTTATTCATTCGTCATACTTTGAATTTTTATCATTATAAATAAATTTGCATTTGCAATTAAATATTAATTGTAATGTATGATTCTTAATTACGTGATTAATGTTGAATCACGTATTTTTAAAAAGTAAATGTTACGTAATTCTATCGTTTTGAAAATATTAATTAAGCAAGTTATAATTTTTGTGCATATACGTGATTTGAAGTCTGATAATGTATTCCTCATACGTGCGTAGCAACATTCTATAATTATTTACGTAATCTGTGATGTAAATATTTTCACAATATTGTTTTAGCAAAAAAGAAAAAATGCATTTAAGATCGTTCCCAGATTAATACAACAAATTACTATATAACACGCATAACGTACGTCAACGCGTTTGTGATAAGTAATAAGCAATGCTGTTACAAAATATTTGCAACAATGTATTTTGAAAATGAAACATGTTCAGTGGCCAATGTATAATACTTATGAGACATACAGAAAAAGATGAAATATTAATTCTTATATCTCTGAGAATAAATTAAGAAGTCATTGTAATACTGTACCCAATAATATATCTAACATTAATTAATTTCTGTTTTTATTATCACGAAAAAAATAATTTAAGTCTAATTAATATCAAATATGGACGAGTAATCTGATATGAGGATTAAATGCAACTGATAATCTAACTGCTACGAAATTTAAAAATACTGACACATTTGATTTTTTTTTATCCTGAGATAATCACATGTATTGATAAATGTTTTTTATAAAAACGTCAGATATTTTGAAACATAAAAGAATTTCTTTTTTTTTAATATAATTGAAAAGTTTATCATAATTACTTAATTTATTGAGAATATCTATTCTTAAAATGATTTAGGTATATTAGTCAGAAAATAAATATAGATTTTCTTCTATGGTAACATCAATAGACAATGCCGTATGTTCAGCAAACAAAGGAATGTTTGTTTTTGTAGAAAGACAATGCTGGCTCATACGATAAAAGATAAGGCTATATATATATATATATATATATGCATACATAAAAATTGACCATTCTGTTTTACAAGCTACTGTAAAATTATGAAAAATTATATATATATATATATATATATATATATGTATATTATAAATTGTCAATTTAAAAAATTCTTCATATTGAAATCTTTTACATTATGATCTCTTTTATAATCTTCCTTTCGCATCACAACGTTAAAGATTTTTGCTAGTTCGTAATAAGGACGCTCGAAATTTTATATCATGGATCTCCAGCTTACAATAGAAAATTTGTTTTTCCCCATGTAGGAACATTAAAAGTCCTATCCAGTGTTCCCATTTACAGTATTCCCAGAAGATAGATTTCATAACTATAGTAAACATTAGATTTCAAGTTGTATATTTTTCCGGATTGTTAAGTATTCTTATCGTGTTTTCTTGGACAGTTCAAAACATGTTTAATAAGTTCTATAGCTTCTGTGTATATATATAATCAAAATTAAATGGAACTTTTTCAGTTAATTATTTTCTTTTTTTTTTCTTGGGATAGGCTAATATATTTTCATTGTCATTTTAATTAAATTAATCTGTTGCATAATAGTACTTTCTATCTACTTATAATAGAAACTTTATTTTTAATTTTTATTCTGATTTTCATATTTCGTACGAAGATAAAGATCATTTTTCTTCGTATTTACGTGGACTTTAAATTTAATATTATGAATAATTTTGAATGATAATTTTAATATTATATTTTCTTATAATTGTAATTTATAAAATATACATACATATACATAATGAGTTTATAAAATAGAGAAAATTTGAATTTGTTGAATTACATTTTTATACATTTTCTTATCATTACCTTTTATACATTATCTTAACCAAATGATATATTTCTAAACGAATCATATCTGCGACCTTGTAACATATACATGTATATCTAATGAAAGAAATATAGTAAGGTAATTGAAGTAAAGAACTTGAGTAATGTAAGTATAATGTAAAACGATATCTTTCATTATACAAAGTCAATCAAATCAAATCATAATATGTATATATTTATAGATATAAATATATTATAATGTTTTTATTATAAATATATATATAGCTGCAGTTCAGTTAAATCATTTGGCTAATGCATTCATATTCAGTAAATATACAAAAATTTTAATTCTACATTCTCATAGTACATATTAGTTAATTCATAATATTAATTCATGACTAATTTGTAATATTATTTATTTATTTATATTTATATTGTTTTACTTATTTATATTTTTATTGAAGATATTTCTATATACTTGTAATTCTATAACATTTTTTTCACAGAGTAAAAATAAGTATACGATATGTTTTATGTGTACTTAGTATCTGTACATTTACAGAGATATAACATAGAGATACATATCATAATTAATTTAAGATATTGATACAGTCAAAGTATAAAATTCAAGATAAGATAAATACATCTGCGATATTTGCTTCTTATTTATATAAATAGAAAGATATCCTAAAATTGGAGTAAATACAGTAGGAATTATTTAAGGATTTTCAGGAAAAATAAAAACTTAATTCATTAGGATTTTCAGGAAAAATAAAAAGTAGAAAGTTTTTTATTTTTTCTATTTTATAATGGAAAAAGATTATGTATTTAATTATATTTTTAATTATATCACAGATTAGAATAAAATTTTTGTTCTAAGAAAATTTATGAAATTTAATTTTAATATAATTTAGTTTATGATTTATTTTATATTATCTTTAGCTGGATAGCATACTCTTAATTATTGTGTGATAATTATAAGTATTATATCTTTTTGTAGGGGAGTTCACAAGCAATATATTACGTGTGGCACGGGAAGCACGGCAACGAACACTTGGTCCATTTAGTCCATCATTTAATGTACAAGAATTATTATTAGAAAGTTTACAAGAGGTATATATTATTAACAACAATTGAAAATGGTTATACATATTCAAATTTTACGAAGATAACATAATATTTATATTTATATTTTTCAAAGTTGTTAAACTGAGTAAATACCATATTTATTTCAGCATGTTCCTAATGACGCTCATATTCGTGTAAGCGGTAAATTACACATTTCCTTAACAAGAGTATATGATGGAAAAAACATAATTGTTTCACAATTTTCTTCTAGAGAAGACTTATTACAGGTAAAACAATGATCATTTATACCTTGTCTTTCATATTTTGTATACGTTTCAAGTTTATATAATTAAAATTTACAGAAATTTAAATTTGTAATACTTTTTTTGTAATTTTTTTCTTTTGTAGGCATTATTGGCTAGTGCATTTGTTCCAGTTTTTTCTGGTATTTTACCACCAAGATATCATGGTATTAGGTACATAGATGGTGGTTTTAGTGATAATCTGCCGACTCTTGATGAAAATACTATTACTGTTAGTCCTTTTTGTGGAGAAAGTGATATTTGTCCTAGAGATGTTTCTTCTCAACTTTTCCATGTAAATTATTTATGATTATTTGAATAATTTAAGAAACATTTAAATTAAATAAGTATAACTTAATTATCTAATAGTAGATTATTAAATTGCACATAAAATATAATAAACGAATATTTATAATTTATAGGTCAATCTTTCCAATACAAGTATTGAGCTCTCAAGACAAAATATATACAGGTTTGCAAGAATACTTTTTCCACCAAATCCAGAGGTACAAAATATTTATTACATAGATAGCATTTGTATGGATAAAATTTAGACACTAATATTACTTTTAACATTATTCAAAATTATGTTTACAGATGCTCTCAAACATCTGCAAACAAGGTTTTGATGATGCATTAAGATTTCTTCACCGCAATAACTTACTCAATTGTACTCGATGTTTAGCTGTACAGTCCACATTTGTTGTCTCAGAAACTCTTGATGATAACATGGATTATGATCCTGAATGCTTAGAATGTAAAATGCATAGACAGGTATAGTAATTTCAGTAAGTTATATAAATTATAATAAAAATACTTTTTGTAGATAAATATACATATATTTTTTATAGGAAGCACTTGTTTCTAATTTACCTGAGACAGTTATGACTATATTTCAAGATGCAATTGATTCTGCTAATAAAGGCATTATTAATTGGTTATTTAAACATCGAAGTGTAAAACTTTTATCATTACTTAGTCTACCATGTATATTGCCAGCAGATGTAATGTATGCAACTTTTACAAAGTAAGTATTTTATTATGTATTTGTTTTTTCCTTTTAATGATATTTTCGTTATGTATCGTATTTTTTGATGTTTATATAAATTTAAAAAATTCTTTATGTATGGTATTTTTTAATGTTTATATAAATTTGATAGAATAAACTAGAATAAGAAACTAATATGCATGAAATATTGCTTGTTTAAAATTGCATGTTAGTAAAATAATAATGTTATTGTATTTCTGATGTAAGAAAATTAGTAAGTATATTCATACCTTTAGTAACTATTTAGTAACTAATGTTAGTTAACGATTTTTATGCTTGGTGCATATGTACTATATTATTTTAAAATTATATTTGAATTAACATTTCACTCATCGCTCACTCATATTTTAATTATTTGATTGTTTAATTTTTGCATTTATTTAATATTGTGATTATGTATATCATATTTAACATTATGCATGTGGTCATAGTCTGATTGGTAACAAGATAGAAAGTTACACCTTGGAGTACAATATAATTGGCAATATTCTTCATACATCTCCACAAATGATTTCTTGTGGTAGACATAATATGACATCTTCCTGGTAAGCTTAGCAACTTTTAAGTTTTGCTATAAAACAAGCTTTGCATTTCTTAAGTACTGCTATATACAACGACTTAAACATACAATTATAGAAAATGAAATAAAAAGATATTTTAATTGAATATAATTCAAATAATCTATTATAAATAGGATTTTATAAAATTTTATTTTAAACAGTTATATATTTATAATGCATTATATTGTAGGTTTCAGATTAAATCGTTTATTTTCTGTTATGATTTTCCCTTTTATTGTATATCTTCTCAGTTAATTAATTGTCAATAAATTAGTATTTTATTTTATTTTCAGGTTTATTTTAAATGTACCTAAATTACGAAGAAATCTATTAGAATTAAGAACATTTTTCTTGGACCAGTTACGCATGTTGTTCCCTAAAATCAATATCTATTATCAACAAATGCCACAGACTATTAAATGTGAATTGGATATTACAGAATATGGTTCCAGTAAATAGAATTTTTTTATATACTTTTTATTAATTATAAAAAGTAGTAAAAATGATAATTAATAAAAATTAATATTTTACATTTTTTTTTAGACATATACGATATGGAAGAGGCAGCTAAGACTGATAATTTATATAAAAATAAGAAAAATCTAAATCTAACTTTACAATATAATAAATTGTAAGTTTATAAATTTTAGTAATGCTTTTAAATTCTTTAATTAATAAATATTATTTTTTGTCTTAATATATATTTTCCAGACAACCATGGAAAGAGCATAGTAGTAATACATCAAATTGTGTTATAAATATGTCTAATCTTTCAACTGTTGATGATACTTTTGAAAATATTCTTCAGGTAAAATATATATATATTAATAATTAATTTTCAAGTTTATTAATAAATTTCAAAATTAAAAATATCAAATGCACTTATTCTTGAAGCACAATTCGATTTAAATTTTCTTTTTAAATAGGTAACTTCTGATCAAGAAGCTGTAATGGCATATTATTACATGGATGATAATAACAAAGTACAAGTAACAGAAATATTTGACGTTACAGACTCTGAATCACATGCAATGTTATCATTGGATGAAATTGAAAATAATACAAAGTTACAATTTGATGAATGGGATGAACCCACATGGTTATCTCAACATACTCTCAATGATGGTAATTTATTTTAGCTACTAATTATTCTATATGTGTCTAAAATAATTATATGTATATTTTTTGTTAATAATATAATTAATATTTTTTATTTATAAATTGTTATAATATTTAATATTTTAATTTGTAATATTTGTTTTCTAGCTGTAACAGAATCTCTATATACTGATGCAAATCAACAAAATTTAGAAAATTTATCAGAAATGTCATTAGAAGACGATATTTTGGGAGTTCTAAATATATCTTCTGATCCAGAAAGTGAATGGGAAATAAGTAGAAATATACAAACAAGAGTTTCTACTCCATCAAATTTTCAGTCAGAAGTGAATTAATAATGATTGAAGATTTAAAATAAATTTTCTTATAATAATTAGAATGAATATTATGTAAATATGATATAGACTATTTATAATTAATTATATTATATCAAGTATACATATTTTTGTAGTCAATAATATTGGTGATGTAGAAAGAAATAATACTAACTGTGCTCAATATTGATAATTTTTTATAATGTTTGAAAAATAAGTTGTTTAAGGAAATGAAGATTATAAACAAGAACACTTTTATAAAACGATGATGGTCTGTGTTATGCACTGATGAATAAAAGATACAGTACAAGTATAAGAATGTGATATATATGTAAAAGAAGTATCTTCAACAGAGCATGCACAGTATTTTATTATTAATACATCATGATAAGCAACATTTAAATTGTTATTAAATACTTGCAAGACAAGTATGAGTAGATCTCCAAAAAAGAGACTGATATTAATAGAAATGCACATAAAAAATATTTATCCAGATTTTATGTTGAGCTATTATTAGATTATTAGATGTTAAACATGATGCTTTTAAGTACGAGAGCTAAGTAAGATATCTTGCCTATTTTTTTCTCATTTTCTAATTCTTATATTTTTCTACATAGATATTTATCCAAATAGAGCGTTACCAAATTATTTGCAATAAATAAATAAATGGACAAATAATGAAATTAATTATTTAAATTAGAGTATATAATATAGGGATATAATTTTTTATTGCATACAGCTGGAACTGAATGCCAATATACAAAATTTTTATACTGTTTATTATTAACGTAATTATTGATGAAAATAATTAATTGTTGTTAAAGGAAAAATTCTTCGATTAATCTAAAATATCGAATCAAATGGTACATAATAAGTGATTTTTAAGGATTATTATAAAAAGCACAATTTATATATTTAATTATATATGAATTTATATGAAATTCAAAAAAAGAATTGTTGCTGTGTTTATATATATTATACGATTGATACATTGGTTTAGAATCGGTATAAGAATATTTTAGATAATTACTTCATGTAAATGTTATATATTTAAAAGATAACATAATACCAAAGGTACGACCATATATTATTTAATCTATTGAAATTGTATATAGAAAATATTTTTTAGTGTTAAAGACTGTATATAAATATGTAATTTTAATTAAGAATTAATTATTAATTTGGATTTGTAATATCTTAATATCTTTATTGTTTCACTTGAATATTTTCCTACGAAAATAATGGTTCATTTATTGGTGTAATTATTAAGAATATAAATAACATTTTACGTTTACTTTAAAATGTGAGAAATTACTTTAGTAGCTGTTTCAGTATTTGTAACTAAAATTACTGAAAATAGCTACTTGAAGAATTTATATATTAAATTGTGGCATATTAATCTGTATATAATTAATAAAATAAAAATAATAGGAAAAATTTGTGTAATTTACCAACTCAACATCATTAATAATATGGATTTGAAAAATTTAGGCAAAATTTACCTATCGAATTCCTGAGTAATATTGAATTTTTTTGGGTTTCTAATAATTTTAATATGTATATATTTTAAGTAATAGCATATAATGATTCAAAAAGAACGTCTAAATAAAAATATATTTTTATTTGAAATAAATAGTAATAATATAAAGAAGGGTCGAGATCAATAAAAAATGGAATATTTATTATATTTTTTAATATAAAACAAATCATATATGTATAAGTTATATGTACAATAATTGAAACCGCCCTCAAAGTAATATTTTGAGGCAGAAATTTTTTTTTTGTTTTTTTCTTTTTTTGTAGAAATAATTTATTGCACATGCGCACAAGGATGTACTATGCTGATTTTTATAAAATATGTCTTTGTTGGTAAACATAGTTCGTTCATGAATAAAAATTGTATAATTTACAATTATAATTGCATGCATAATTAAAATTTATAAATGTCACATTAACTTAATATACAAACACCTCATTACATTTCTTATAGGCAGGCTCCAATTATTTAAATGTGATGAAATATTAATTATTTGAACATGTTCAGGCTGGATCTTCCCCAGGAGCAGCTGTAGAGTTCCTTTGAGGTTCAATTTGAGTTCTGTTTTGTGAATTACCAGTCGCAACCGCTACTTTATGTTGTGTAGCTAAACACTGTAATTGTTGGAGTTGTACAGGTTTGACAAGAGTCCTCTGTAACTATAGAATAAACAATCCTTGAATTGTATTTATAGTTTGAAATAAATTTGAAAATTTATATTTTAATATATAATTTTCTTTATTTAATTAAAGATACATACTTGTTGTTGTGATAATGTTGCCACACCAAGACTTTGAGTTTGCTGACTGCACTGTCCTGCTGAAGCTCTAGCATGTAAGGATTTTGTCAATAATGTTTGTTTGTTTGCAGGTACTACTTGGGAAGAAGGTGTTGTTTGGGACGCCATAAGCACTGGTTTCGTTGCTGCTATAAAATATGATACTATCTTTATTTATTAAAGAAAATATGAATAAGTTAATCAGCTTACAAAAGAAAGAATAAATTTATATAAAAACATTATGCATAAACATAAAAATTGCATAAATATAGTTATATATAATATCCTATAAGTGTACAATACAAAATTCTGTTCTTACTGTAATAATAATAATCTATCAATATATCGTAACATGGTAACTATGGTAACTCACCCATTATAGGGGTTAACACCTGTTTATTGCCAGATAGTATTAACTGACTGGCTGTTACTGTTTTAGCCACAGTCACTAATTGATTTGATAAAACTGTTGATTTAACTTGATTTGGTTGTACTTGACGAGTTATGTGATTAAGTCGTGGCCTTTGAGATCCAACAAGTTGAATTGCTTGTCCACCCTAATGAGAAATAATGTTTATCTTTGTGATTTAAAACTTATCAAGTTTTAATAAATTGTTATGTATAAATCACAAACATAATTTAATTTCAAATGTAATTTATAAATACCTGTGCGAGGGTAACAGAATTACTACTACGTATGTTTTGTTGCGATAATCCTTTGACTGCAGAAGGTATTATTTGGGCTACAACATTTATAGAACAATAAAATAAGACTTACTTTGTATATCACAATTATACAATTTATATCGATATCAAACATTTACTTATCTTTTTAAGTCAACTTAATATAATAAATAAAGTAATTTTATATAAAAATAACATATAAATCAATGTATAAAGAAATTATTCTTACCAATTGGTAATGACAAATGAGTATTGGCAGGATTAGCTATTACTACCGTTGGTGTGCTTCCAGCAATAGCTGTTGTAACAACTGTAGTAGCTACCATCTAAAAACATAAATCAATATTTTAGAATAACTTTTATTCTTCTTATGTTAAATCAACCGAAATGTGCAGATGCGTGAAATACAAAAAAAAAACTAACACTAGAAACCGTGGTGCAAGTATTTGTTGCAGATGATATAGGTAGAGAAACAATGACCCCTGTAGGTGTAACAGAACCCGTCGTCGCTGACACATTTAGCGACATCGTAATGGGTTGTGATAGTCCGGGAAATGATACCTGTCATATAATGAATAGTACAGTAGTATTTCATCCTCTACGCCATATGTAGAAATAAGCAGCTCTCCACAACCTGAACATTTTGGAGACCATTGATAGAATTTGACAGACTAGTAAGGTTTACACCCTGTAGGTTCACATTGGTAGATGGTGGAGTACTCATTGGCGTCGTAGACTGATTATTCTGATTGGAAGAAGCAGTTAATCGTTCAAGCAGAGAAGAGCCAGAGTTAATTCCCGGTATTGGATTATCTGCAGATGGTGTTCCTATTAACATTAAAAATATTATTTTAATAATACCGATACATAATTCTAACTTATCCATGTTTACAAAATTATATTTTATATAATTTTCTTAAATATTTACCTGCTAATAAAGCTGAAAGTCCTGACATTGATAATCCAAGAGTTGAAGTAGGATCTTGCACGCGAGCTAATTTCACAGCTGTTGCTTTAACGGGTTGTTGCTTACAATTTAATTGTCCTGTTAAAGTTGAACTTAAACTCACTCTTACCTAAAAATATATTTCTTAGAATTTCGAAATATATTAATCTCAAAAATGTATAAGTACAAGTTTAATTGACTTACTTGACCAGTTGTATTAGGGACATTAATAACATTTCCATGACTAAGAACTCTAGATGGGATGGAAGCATTCAAAGAAATCCTTCGTGGTTGGACTTTTTGTTGCGTCAAATTGGCAGGGCTACTATTTAACAAACTAAGGATCGCAGCATTATTTGACTTGTTTGTAGTCTGTGCATTACTATTCATAGCAGCAGCTGCTGCATTTGCTGCAAGAATGTTTAATATATTTTGAATGTTTAATTATTTTTTTCTTACATTTTTTTTATTTTGCATTGCAGTACATATTAACAACAAACCTGCAGCTTGCTGTTGAAATTGTTGAGCAGAATTCATAAGAGATGTTACAAGAGCCGTTATTGCAGGATTGGTAGAATGTTTTTTAAACGGCATTTCATTTTGATTCTGATTAACGGTTTCTGTAACACAATTTTGTGTTCCAGCTTGCAACTGAGCTTGCTATAAATAAAATAATATATAAAATTAATATATCACAATATAATGTTACACACAATTTATATAAATTCATGTAATTCGTACCAAAACTGGAACATTTGTAGATGCAGTATTGTTAATGTTACTGTTTGACTTTTGCTGAAAAACTAAAATTCCAGACCCATTACAAGAACTGCCATCAGTAACTGACATAGTAGAGTTATCAATTTGTACGGATGTGGAAGCATTCGATCCACCATTAGTCAAAGACTGTCCTGGACTCATTGATGTAGCCTCATTTTGGGCAATAACTTGTGAAATATTTGTTGCATCTACGCATGTCAAGTTGTTTTGTGCAGAAGTGGTAGCTTCTGTCATAGTTTTCATTGAAGCTACTTGTCCAGCTAAAGTATTTAACTGACCTTGAGCTCTTGATAAGATCTAAAATAGTAATGAATGTTAGAATAATCCAGTTAGATTAGTTTGTTTCAGAATAATTTTACTGAAATTTAGTATGATTATGAGATTTATTTATTTAAATCTTTAGCGAAATATTTAAGTTACCTGCTGCGCGACATGTTGAGATTGAGCTTGCTGTAAGTGCTGAGCAACTAATTGTGCTGCTTTTGCTTGCTGCGCCTAAAACAAATTTATAAAGTATTTATTTCAGAACATATATAATATGAAAAAAAATATTAATATATACAAAACATTAAGTTGAACAAATAGTTTTACTTTTTGAATGTGTACCTGTTGATGAGCTCGCTGCATACCAGGTGTACATGTTACACGAGGGACCTGTCCTGGTACAACATGTTTTATTCTAACATTCTTTCTACCTTCTTCCGTAAATATTTCTGTAAATTGCTGAATGTAATGATTTGCCAGAACTCTTGTACCTAATGTAAATCTATAAAAAGATTCCAAATGATTTATTTATTTAATCAATTTTCACGATTTCAACTAACTACAAAATATAATTTGATAGAACGAAAATGAACTAAATAATAAAAATAAAGAAGAATTTACCGGCACGCTGATCCGTTTTTCTCCCCTTCACGATGATTCTTATCCATATAAAGCTCTCCCAGGTACTCAGAATTAGAAGGTCTTTGTAGAATTGAAAGCTTTATGTGATCTATTTCACCTTGACTTCCTCCCGTTTCTAATATATATTCTTCTATAACGTGTGGCAAACAGTCTTTTGTTTCTCGCGGGCGTTCGTATGCTTTTGCAAATCTATCATGGTATAATTTTGTATATTAATTTGTATATTAATGATAAACAATGTTAAAATGAATTTTTTATTGAAATATATACCTTAAAACATCAATAGGCGTACTTGGTGGAAGTAAAGGAGGGTTTGTAAGAGAAGGCGGTGGACAGGCAGTGGTTGTAACTATTCTCCTTTTTGTTCTTAATTTCTGCATTAAATCTTGTATTGTTAGTCCCTCCGGTTGTGCTAATTGTTCCAATTTTCTTTTGCGATTAACTGTAACCTATTAAAAGAAAAAAATGCAAAATTAAGTTATCTGATAAAATATATAAGCACAAATAAATAAAAATCGAAATTACCTGTGAAAACTTTTTGGCTTGTCTCATAAGTTGATGATCAGTAAGCAGAGATTTAGACTGCTTCAATCGTGTTGTAGCTAAGCTAGGAATAGGATTTGGATCAAGACAAAGAGGTCCTTGAGTGGCTGCAACTAAATGCGATTCTAACATTAATCGTTCTTCATGACTCCAATCACCATCATTAGTCAAGGTTGATACATCTGAAAGTACACTCTAAAAAATATGAAAACATTATGCCAATTAATTTTATTCCTTTCTTTTAACTTTTCATCTAAAAATATTTTTTTATTACTTATATTAATATTTTTCAAACTTCATTTTTACTTAAAAATTATTTTCAATTTTCTTTTTTAATATTTTACCACCAAAAATTAAAAAATTTAAATTTATGTGAACTGTTATTAAAAAATTGCCTGCATTTTTATAGTTTGAAAAATAATAAATGTATTGTAAAATAATAGTAATATATTATATTACTATTTTATTTCTCACTTGTGTTGTGGGCTTAAGAAGCACATGATGAACTTCAGCTTTACTGTGAGGAAATGCTTTTCGATAATCTCGAACTTCAGCTATTATACAGCCATCATAAAATAAATGAGAATGATTGGTTTCTAGTTGTTCAGCCAACATTGCAGGCAATTGACCATTATCTATACATGAAAGCAATTCACCCTGTTCGTAACCCATCAGTTGTGTTTCAGCTAGTATTGAATTTTTATCATACTGATTCCCCTTATCACTGTTAAATTAAAGTTATTTAATTAATTTACTATTATTAATTTAGTTTTCTAATATATATTAATTATATATTATATATTATATATATATTATACATTTAATTGTAAAATGTAATGTACTTACCTATTTCTTACAGCTAGTGAGTATCCTTTATTACCAGCATAGAGATTAACAATTAATGTGTGTAAACCTTCTCTTTGCACCAATCTTCCCAAAAGATCACATTCATTTTCTAAATTATTCTATATGAACAAAAGTATTATTAGTAACTCAATTTATTAATTTATAAAATTAATTTATAAGTTTTTGTAAAAAATACACATACCAACACAGAGTCAGGAGTTGCATGAGGAACTTTAGTAAGTTCTTCAAAATATAATCTAGTCAATTTTGACTGAATGCTATGTTTAGAATAACTCTGTTCTTTTTTTTGAATAGATGATTTATCACATGTTAAACTTACAGAATTTTGTCCTTGAACATTTTTCCAACATTTGGAAACTTGATTTATCATATCCTGCATAAAAAAATATAAATAAGAAACTTACTTGAAATAGTTACAAAATTATAATAAATTAATAATCAAATAATACCTGAGCCTGCTGACAAGCATCTTCTAAACTACAGGCTGTACCAATCATTTTAATTTTTGATTGCTAAAACCATTTAATGTCATATCTGATACATGAATGAATTTTCATGGTCTGAAATAATTTCATAAAATATTAATATCATGACTAATGGGCATAACATAATTTTTATAATCTAATTTCAATTAAAAAAATGTATATTACATTAATTTACTTAACATTTATATTAATAGGTTTCATTTAAAATAATGCTACAGTATTATTTTTGAGAGTGTTACACTTTATAAAATAAGTCTAGTGTAAAATATAAACTATTGATATTAATGATCAAAGTAAATTTTTTTTATATTTGTCTGAATATTTTATTTTCTATGTAATACACTATTTAAACTATATGTAATTGAATTTTTAACACTTTAAAAATTTGTGTATACTAATGAAAAAAAAACATTCATATTGTATTTACAAGAAGAACATTAGTCAAAATTATAAACCAAAACATTACATGAAGCTATATTCATAATATTATATAGATTATATATTTATATAATGAAAAATAAAAAATTATAATATTAAAATAATATTAAAAACGGTTTCAATTAAACAGAATAATTTGATGAAAAGTGACAATATAATTTGCGAAATATTTTACAAATGTACTTTTACATACATTTGTTTATTGACGAGACTATTATGTTTCTTATCTCATCTTTTGAATATTATAACAAATACTTCAAACATAGTGGTAAATTAATATAATCAAAAAAATAAAAAATTAAAATCAATAAATAAAATTTACCGAAACTAAGGGTTATGTACAAGTTACAAATAAATGTGTGAGAGTTTTAATCACAGCGTGAATCCACCGAATGTCAAAACAAGCACGTTTACATGAGAGGTTATGTAAATGTTTATGAATTAACAGAAATTGCATTTATATCTTTTCAGTAAAACATAAACAATAGGTTATTTACCTCTAATAGTTCCAAAAAATGATCTAATAGTAAACATTGGACACGGGATGTGACTCAAATTAATTTTCTTATCATAACCTCACGTCAATTATTAAATAATACACAGGTTTACAGACAGTGAAAATACTTGTCAACGAGTCCTAGTAATCAACAAAAATCAGTTAGTGTCAAATAAATAATATTTACAAGTTAGAAACGTCATTTTAGAGGACACAATGTAACCTATTATACAAACACCACACAATCATAGACTGGAAAATTGACCACATTTCTCTCTAGCAGGTTATTCAATTTATAGTTCAGAGGCTCAACTAGCATTCGAACAACTAAAGACGGATTCAGTATTTCACGTTCAACACTGATCTCCCTTTAAGAAAAAGACAGATTTATCGAGAAAATTATTAGTGTAAAAGAGAAACAAGATCAAGAAGTCTAACCAACTTTTCGGCAAATTTACTTATGAAAATGAATACGTAAATAATTGCATTTACATCATATTAATTGATGTAAATTTGATAAGAGTAAAAGCTTTTTATTCGACAATCATACACTAGGTTTGAATTATATTTTTGATGACAAACCTGTGTTCATTTATTTATAGTATTTTTTTATTTATAATACAACTGTACTACATTCAGATTCCGCTATCAATATACCAATGGGATTCCATTCTTTAAATAAATTGTTCATGTTCAAGATTATGATAATCCAAGCCTAAGTTCAAGACATAGACATTTTGTATCGAAGATCGATATTTGTAAGTATACAAGACAATGTAATTTTGCAAATATATAATAATGCTATGTTAATATAAAAATATCATAGTGTTGCATGAGAAATGTATGGAATTCAAGTCAATTTAAGAAAGCAAACTTTGCTTCTAAATTTTCACAACTGTTTGTACTCTTAGGTAAGTGATATTTTAACACTGTCCATCTAGAAAGAAAAATTGGAAAATTATTCAATACACTTTTACTCACTTCTTGTTTCTGTAATATTATAAATTGCATTTAAAAGATATAGAAAATTGGATTCTTTGGTTTATCTACTATTCTCGGACTTTTGCAAAGTATTTTGTGAACATATAATACTTATATTCAAAATGTTTTAAGTACTATATTATTTATAATTTTATTTAAACACAATACAATAAATTCGTACATTCGTGCATTCCTTCCTCCATATACACACCCACACGCACGCACATACATTATGCACATATTTAAAATTATTAGTTAATTATTTATATAAATGTTTTTTTATTATTAAAATATTTATTTAAAAAAAATAATTTATGGTTATTTAATTATAAGGTTTATACGTTAATGTGATTTTTTGTGAATTTTAAATATCAATTATTAATTATAATGTTGTATAATTTCGTTTTAATAATGGTTTGTAGTTTATAATAATAATTATTATATACTTATCAATATAAGTTATTTTTAAAAGAACTACATAATCATTTTGTATTTATAATATAATTTTATTACACACCGTATATTATATCACAAGTGTTTTGAATAACCCGCCATTTAAACTATAGTTAGTTCATTTCACTCAAGAGGGTACATGATCTTTAATCAACATTATAAAGCTCTTATCTATATGATCTTGCTAGTGATTTGTTTAGTCTTAACAAAGATTCAGAAAATGTATCGTTCATGACTATCAATAAATGAAAGAAATATTACGAACTGATTTTTCTTCAAGTTAGAGAACGTTCGCGCTGCAAAGTGTTCTAATGGACGTACTGTGATAAAACCATCTTCGTTAAGTGATCGTAAATCGTAATAATTATTCTGTTAATTTATCGGTTTTGTTGTTTCGATTTATTAATGACATTTGAATTTTAATATACAATCAAGAATAATGGGTGTTGGCCTCAAACCATTAGAGTTTACGGATTGCTTAACCGATAGCCCTTATTTTCGAGAAAATCTACATTATCATGAGCGTGAATTGGACAAGACCAGCCAACAAATTAAACGGCTCATCAAGGTGGTCAAAGATCTTTTAGAAGCTGCCAAGAGTAAGTCTATTTGTTATAAAATTGATAAGGTTTTCTATACTCATGTAACAGCTGCTCTTATCTTACTCTGTTTTACTTTCGTATTTTCCAATGACACATTTTACTTATAAAATTACAATGTTGATCAATCTTGTAATCAACTATATTAATTATCGCCAAACTCTTTTTCAAGATTTAATTTATTTTTATTAATTAATTCATTACGTATGTTATATTTTCACGTTTTACTATTGTACATCCAACTTGTACTAAATACTTATTTTTATGTCTTAGCATATTATATTATGGAATCTATTAACCATTTTAGATTTATCCAAAGCGCAAAGAGCATTTTCCAAAATATTGCAGAATTTTAGTTTTGAATGTATTGGAGAAACTCAAACTGAAGACGAAACTCACATATCACAAAGCCTTAAGGAATTTGGTAAACTTATTGCATCAATAGAGGATGAGAGGGATCGCATGGTATGCAATGTTTTTAGTATATAAGTATGTTTTATACTCATTAGATAAATTTATATTCTTGGATCAAAATAATTAAAATATTTATTATAGTTTTATTAATTCATTATAATTCAATTTTGTAATATGTTTGATATAAAAAATGAATAACTGCAATATGATTGATATAAGTTTACCATAAAAGTTTATTACAATATAATTTCTTTTTAAATTAATAACTAAAATATTTTAAATAATAAACTTTTTTGTTTTCTCTACAAAATATATATTCTCTAAAAAATATAATAAAAAATATATATAAAAAATATATATATATAAAATAATATATATAAAAAAATATAATAAGTGTCATTAAAACCTTTGTTTTTATAGAAGGAGCACATCCTGGTTATTTAATGGTATATCTTTTGAGTCATATTTTCAATCAAAATGTTTTCTATATTTTGCATATTAAATTACATTTATTTTTTCAAGTGTTTCTTAAAAGCAAACAGTTTAGTGTATCATAATGTACATATTCTTTGTCATGTTTCTGAATGCACATATAAATAGTTCTTATTTTTTAATTACAAGAGAGCTTTCAGCATTTATAATAATATCCTCTTCAAGGAGCAAGTGAACACTTCATATAGTATATTGCATGTAACTGTTACACATATATAACATATCTTTATAAAATATTTTAAGCATTTAATGCATATAAAAACAAAGACTAAGTATTCTTAGTATTATTAACATATCAATAATATTTTTTAACAAGTTATGTGTCTAATAATCTTTAATACATTAAGTAAGTTGCATATTTAAATATTTGTTATGAAAAATAAGTCTTCTTCTCAAATAGTGAAATAACAGAATGCTATTATGCTTATTTTACTATAGCTTGTATGTATGTGTGAATAGAGGACACATACATACATTTGCAATCATTTCAAAACAGGAATGTCTTAGTAATTTTTTTTTTATAGTTCAATAATTTTGTATCTAATTTTCTATTTTAGTATTGATATAGTACAAGATTTTATGATGTTTAGAATAAATAATTAGGATTGGATCATTACATCTAATCCATATTTTGAATATAAAGGCACAATATTGTTCACTTCAGTATTTAGTGCTAAAGTAGTTATGATAAGCTTATTCAAGTAATGTGTATTAGTAAATCACATTTTCTCTTAATACTATAAATAAATGTTCCTTGATACATAAATGTGTGACTAATAAAATAATTAAATTGTGTTTTTATATTTAATTCATATTACATAAATTTTTGTATTATTTAGTGATTTTTACATACACCCATTAATAGAACTATTATTGAAAAAAAATTGTAGTAACATAAATAGAATCAGTTTTCTAATATATTTCATTTATGTATCAAAAAAGCAACTATAAAAATTTACAAGAAATTAAATATCTGTTTTGAATGAAATGTTAATAAGGACTAGAGATATTATAATCAATAGATCATTTAATATTCTTAAACATTATTTAATAATAAATTTTAAATATGATATGATCTTATTACATGAAAATGTTGTTGTTGTTGTTATTGTTATTATTATTACTATTATTATCTTAATAAAACACAAAAAATGTTTATTATTTCAATTCAAAATAGATTTCTACATTACTTATGATTTATATAATTTTATTACATATTTTTTATAACATTGTGTTTTTGTAATAAACATTGACTCACAATATAATTATCATTTTTTTATTGTTTGTTATGCATATAATCCTTAAAGGTTATATAATTTTATTTTCATATATATTTATTTTAATACAAGATAACATTGCTTATTGTGATTCAATGAATTTAAATTTATACTTTTACAAAAATTTTACTTTATTCAGTAATTTTTGTTTTTAGCTTGATCGTGCTCCTGATCAAATTATACTTCCTTTGGAAAACTTTAGAAAAGAACATATAGGAGGTGTCAAGGTAATATAGAAATTTTAATTTATTTAAGAAATAATATATAACTGAAATATATTAATAGGAAGGAAGGAAAAAATTTGAAAAACAGACTATAAAATTCTGTCAAAGTCAAGAACGCTACTTGAATTTATCTACGAAAAAACAAGACAATGTTCTTCAAGAAGTATGAATATTTACATATCTTGAAAGTAAATCATTTATAGTGTCTAATCTATTGAGATATACTATTTTTAGGCTGATGCAACATTGGAAATGGCTGAGAGACATTTTTGTCAAGCTAGTTTAGAATATGTGTTCTTACTTCAAGAAGTACAAGAACGTAAAAAATTTGAATTTGTGGAAACTGTAAGTTTCTTCTTCTTCTAGGTTTTTCGTTAAGTTATTGTAAACTATAAATTAGAGATAATTAAATATTTTGTTATAAATAATTTTTTTTTCAGTTACTAGGTTTTATGTTTGGTTGGTTAACTTTCTATCATCAAGGACATGAAGTTGCAGAAGATTTTAAACCTTATATGACCGAATTGCAGCTAAAAATACAGAAGGTTGGTTTTCTTTTTACTTCGTATTTCATTGCTTAAAAATATATGAAAAAGCATTAGAAGCACGATTCTAAAACTGATTACTTACATTAGCACTATTCAGACAACAAAGTTGCTTTGTGCATTGTAACATTGATTTATATAAATCTATAAAGTACATTGTATATTGTTGTTTCACATTCAATTTCTTATATATTTTATAATTTATTTATAATAAATAATAATTCAATAATTTTTGTGAATAAAAAAAAATTTTTGTCATTTTATTGTAATATATATTACTCTGTTGAGTTTATCATTATAGAATGTGATACAACATATTCCAAATATTTTGAGAAGATTATTTGGGATATATATTATTGGGTATTTTTAAATGTCTTGTGCACTTTGAAGTATTTTAATATTAGTAATTCTTTTATAATATGATTTAGTTGTTAATGTTCAACTACTTGTAGATATACTTAAATGTAACTTCTTACTAAATTTTTGTGTGGTGCAAATATTATTAGGATAACAGCATGGCAAATAGCTTACTAATTTTCAATTTTATGTGTGTGTGTGTGTTTTACAAGACTAGAGAAAATTTCCTTGCTACCCGGGATAAAACAGAATCACTTATGAATAAAATGAAGGATATGAAAAAGGTATGTGACATGTTTTACTTATTTTAATTATTTATTTTGATTATACTTTTATTTACAATTTATAAGAAGAAATGATACATATCAAAACAATATAAAATTATTAATTTTAGAAATGATTGACTATAAGTTTCATTCGTATATTGTATCATTAAAAAAATCATTTATTGCGTAATACTAATAACAACTAATAATAAAATTATGATAATGAAAATATTAGTAATATTTTCATTTTATAGTCTGCTGTAGAAAGTGGGGTCAATAAACTTTACACACGTGAAGGTTATTTATTTCTAATGGAAAAAAGTAAGTATATTAATTTCTATATAATTAATAAATGTAACGATCTTTATTAATATTTGAACGTATTAATATAATCATAAATTTTTATAGAAGCATTTGGCACAACATGGACAAAACAGTATTGCACATATCAAAAAGACAAAAAGGAATTTACAATGATACCTTATAATCAACTTACAGGAAAATTTGTAAGTTAATTTTCAATTAATTGTTATGAGTGTTACTATAAATTTACTATCAAGAAAGAAGAATCAATAGTATTGTTT
The DNA here is from genome assembly GCA_036937485.2 of Tetragonisca angustula. Classification (NCBI taxonomy): domain Eukaryota; kingdom Metazoa; phylum Arthropoda; class Insecta; order Hymenoptera; family Apidae; genus Tetragonisca; species Tetragonisca angustula. The sequence goes on from JAWNGG020000199.1 coordinate 145,609, forward strand.
TAACTTAATAGAGTAGCAAAGAGGTTTTCACCCTGGCATCTTGTGTACGTCGTATGTCAGATACAATTGAAAAAAGATTTTGTTTTGATATTACCACTGTTGATAAGTGAGTTCAATCCATAATAATTTGTAATGCAAATATTTGTATATTAGTTTTATAATTTTTTAAAACTTTTTAGAGGTAACATAGTGTACACATTTCAAGCACTTTCTGAAGAAGATAGAAAATTATGGCTCGATGCCATGGATGGTAAAGAACCAGTAAGTGATTATTATTTAATTTTTAATTATGTTTTAAATTACGAATAATTGTCATGCACAAACGATCATATATCGATATATCAATTGAACACAATTGGTACAATATATTTATGATTTCAGAATTATCCTATAGTAGGTGCATCAACTAAATCTGAAGAAACTGTTTTGGATGAAACAGGTTTTATATTCGTATCAAAATGCATTACAACACTTGAAGATAGAGGTGAAGATATATACGATTTAATTATTTTATTTTAAAAACTCATCAAGAAATAATTTTAATACATTATATTACTCTTCCAGGCCTTGAGGAACAGGGTCTATATAGAGTTGTTGGTGTTGCTTCCAAAGTAAATAAACTTTTAGCCATGGGATTAGATAGGAGGAAATTAGAAAAACTTAATCTTGATGATCGCTTTGAATGGGAAAGTAAAACTATTACTAGTGCACTCAAAACATATTTGAGGACGCTGTCTGAACCACTAATGACTTTCCGATATTATAATAGTTTCATTTCAGCTGCGAGTGCGTATAGGTATTCTCTATAATATTATTTTATTTCAAATCTTCGAATTAAGAATACTATCTTTTTTATATTAAATTTTTATAAGTTAAAATAAATTTTTTTTTATTATATTTTTTATTTTTATTATTTTTTTTAACAGAACAAGAAATTAAAGAAGCACGTATCAATGATGTTCATAATCTTGTTTATCGGCTTCCGAAAGCAAACTTCAATATGCTAGTTCTTCTTATTAAACATTTGTACAGGTATAGTATATAATAACAGATTTGATTCTATTGAATAATCAAAATGAAACAAATTGTGCAGTTAAGTAAAATTTATTATATAATATTTGCAGTGTGGCGAAAAAAAGTGATAAAAATTTAATGACTATTGGTAATTTAGCTGTATGTTTTGGTCCATCTTTGTTGCGACCAGAAGAAGAAACAGTAGCTTCTATAATGGATATTAAATTTTATAATATCGTAGTTGAAATTTTAATTGAAAATTGTGAGAGAATAATTGCTGGTCCACCACAAGATACTGTACGCTCAGTACAAAATACTGCTGCCTCTAGATCGCAACGCGTTAATGTAGAAGATGGATCAACATCTTCTGGTAATGGTACTCCTTTTCTAAGGTATCCAGTACATAGTAATATATCTTCACCACATGGACATGTAAGTTATATATTAATTGATTTTATATTTTAAATGTGGATTTATATGGATTATACAATATATTGTCTGAAATTAAATTATTTGCACAGCTTGGTATGAGATCATATTATGATAGCCCACTAGCAGTTGTTGCTAAAGCATCTTCTATAGACGAACGAAAAAATGGGGACTATGAAGAAACAGAACATGCGAGTCACAGAATGCCAACATATTTAGATAGTCGAAGTGGACGTGTTAAATTAACTAATACAAATCTTATGTATCATTCCGCAGATAAAGGTTATTTTAATCCTTTTTAAACGTTTATCTGCGTGATTTATAATTTAATAATCATAAATAATTGTATAAATTCAGTATTAACCAGTGGCAATACGAGTAGCTCGAGTGAATCAATTGCTTCGGATCCACACTCATTTTCATCTGATTTGCCAGTAAAACAAAAACGTGGTTCCATAATGTCTGTACATTATCCATCGAGTTATGCTCAACGAAGTAATGCATCAGTATCTGTGTAAGATTTTTCTTACTAAACTGCTAAACATTTACATTCGTTACTTAAATGTATTTTTAGTATGCACATAATTTTATTTTTAGGGTTAATACATCACCTAGTAGTGGACGTTCAAGCCCTGGACAAGTACCTGGTATTTGGTAAATATGAAATTCTTATTAAACATCTTTGTCATAATGTTCTGTATGTACTTCTATTAGATATCAATATTGTATTATTTAAAAATACATTTTTTCTTATAGGAGAGTCCGCACTTTGTATGCTTGTGTGGCTGAAAGCGATGGAGAATTGTCATTTGAACCAAATCAAATTATTACAAATGGTATACAAAATTTAGTACAGTTAATGATTGAACATAAAAAGAGTGCCTTATGAGTATATTGTTATAATTTTCAATTACAGTAAAGGCCTCTTTGGAACCAGGATGGTTGGAAGGTACATTAAATGGTAAAACAGGATTGGTCCCAAAGAATTATGTTGAACAATTGCCTTGAATTTGGAAAAACCAAAGAGTGCCTATATTGTTTTTACATTCCATAATTTGTAGGGTATGTTTAATACTATTGCCTACTAAAGCATATGTTCGCGAAAACAGGAATGCTATACAATGACACTTGTGAAATACAATGTTTTCTATTTAAATTCCTTTGGGTACAATTTACATAGTCAATTACACACGCGTGCGCACGCACGCACACATTTACATCACACATACAAACATCTTTTATTTATTAGGAGCCTTTTTGCTCAAAGACGTCTATAGTGTATATAATCACTTGTAGAAAAATTTATATATATCTACATATATAGTGCTAATATATTATATGATATTTAAATATATTTGTACTAAAAGATATTAATCCAATATACAGCTTTTAGGAGATCTCATAGGCAATAACATTGTTTATAGTGCGGTAATCTCCACGCATAAGTGCACACACGTGTACACATATATGATATCAAAATGTGATAAAATAAATAAATACCAAATATAATCAGAATTTTTAATAAAATTTTAATAATATAAAGACTACATCAATTTATAATTAAATATCTCAAAAAAATGAATATATTTATAATTTACAATAACAATTTTATTAATGTTGTAATATTAATAGTATAATGAATTTAAAAAATTGAATAATTTAAATTATAAATTAATATGATAATAAAAGATTGTCAAATATAACATATAAGCAGTGTATTTAAAATATCATTTTATGATAAACAAAATGATATATTATTGTAAATTAAAATTTCATTTTGAAATATTTTAAAATATTTTATAATATATTTGTTATTAACAAAATTTTCTAAATTATTCTTTTTATTTTTAATATTTAAAAAATTTTACTCTATACTCTATATGAAATTTAATTTAAAAGAATTAAATTACTATAATTTATTATCTATATATCTACAAGTGAATATTATGTGATTTTAAAAAGTTATTATATAAAAACAGTTGATGCATTTTATAAAATTGTTTTATAAAAAAGAGATGCTTTGTATATTTTAATTTAATTATTGTCCTATGATAATATAATAACGAGAATATTAATGTGCATAGATGATACAATTTATTAATAATTATATTCTTAGTAAGAAAATATATTTTTGTTAGAAATGATATTGTTTGATTTTTTAATTTGAAAAGTTATGAAATAGTTTAAAAAGGAAGTTCAAATTTTGAACTATGTACTTGCAAGATCTATACAAACTTAATTTTTACATAAATTATTATTTAAATTTGCTAAATAAATTTCCATTTCTGAACATCCTGCTTTCAAAGCATTCTTTTCTACACTATTCCATATAGAACTCATAAACAAAGTATAACACAGTATTGCTGTTAATAAGATACGTCCTATATTAACCCCAATAGTTACATCGAGAGATGAAAGAAAACAATCCAATCCCATAGACCACACAAGTGGTATAATTAATATACAGCTTAACAACAAATACCAAAATCGCTGTCGACGAATATTTTTCAATGATGTTTCACATATATTTATAGCTTCCTTTATTAAATCTTTAACATCTGTATTTATAGTCTCAGATTCACCTGTAATAAAAAAAATGTAAGTATTTTTATTCATTTTTATATCATTTTTCATGTGATTATATTTATTAACTCACCAGGGCTAAATTTAAAAGTTGCCATCACAGCTTCGTGATCAGAGTAACTAAAGTCTTTGTATGGTACTCGTTTTGGGAAAGGATGTTGGAAATTTGTTATTTCTATCTACAAACGTAATATTATTAACATAATTATTTTGTATTGGCAAACTAATGATAATAAATTAACGCACCTTGACATTCTTTGAACCTTGATATAAAATATGATCTATACGTTTCCCCTCAGAAAAATTCCTTGCAAGTTTTGAATTAGTATAACTATTATTGGCACACTCAATGGTCCCTAAATTATTTGAACTACTTGAGCAAGCATCTGCTAAACCAGCAACACCACAAATTATTTTATAAGCTAAGTCTTTAGGTTCTGTATTAAGATCACCTCCCAATATTACAGAGTCAACACCACCAGAAGTCATTTTAATAAATTGGGCAGTATCAAAAGCTTGTAGAATCCTATGTGCTATGTATTCATCACTGTGACTGTTGTATTCTGCATGTAACTGAAATATTTAATATTTATTGTTATATCCAAAACAGATCTCAATTACAAATCTTAATAATCAAATTTACGTGTGTAATATAAACATTAATGTTCATATTGTGAATTTGAAGTCTACAGAGGCCAACACCTTTTCCACCAAACCAATCTCCATGATGTATTTTATGTACATATCCATTTAAAGACCATTTATGAAACATCACATCCTTAACAGGAAATTTAGATAAAATACAAATTCCTGACCCAAGGACACCACTACACAATGCATTTAATAAAATTAATATTATTAGTAGTAGAAACAAGTTTACTATTATACTAATATATTTTAACTTAAACTTATATTCTCATAATACTTCATTCTCACAATTAATAATTAAAATGATGAATGAGATATTCACCTGTAGAAATAATGCGAATAAGGTAACTGTTCCTGTGTCTTAACTTTTATCATTTTGAAATCTTCAACTGACCATACTTCTTGCAGACAAATGATATCATAATTTTCAGTAGCAAATTTTTCTGCAATTGCTACCATACGAGCAATCCTATTTTGTGAAACATATGGTATCCCCCTAAAATATATATTATATATACATTTATGTATATATAATTACAATTATATATCCTAAATATATGAGAATGTTTATAAAAAAATATAATTGTTATAAAAATAATTTTAAACTAGATTCAATTAAACAAAAGTAATCTCATATTTATATCACTTACCAACAATTTAAAGTTAAAATATTTATCAATACCTCGTCTGCCATCTTTTATAAACTATTCGTTTAAACAGATTAATATGTATTTTTTTACAATCAGATATATGTTATTGAACTAAAATTTCAGAAATACTATAGGAATATTTTAAACAAATTTAAATTTTTTATTGTTTTCTTTATCACAGATTCAAATAGCGCCTTCATAGTCACACATTTTGCTCTTTGTTTCTAACGTATTGTGATTGAGTACTGAGTACATTACTCTACACTCTAACTCTACCACGTTTTATATATTTCTAAGCAATGATTCTCAACTTTCTTTCATAAACATCAAATTTTTAATTTATTTAAAAGTGTTTCGTTATAATTCGCATAAATAAATATAATATATCGTATATACAGTTATTACTGAATATTTAATACAATTTAGTAAAATGTGCATTAATTACGTTTTATGAAAGTTTTTACAATATACGTATCATACGCCAAAGAAATTGATACAATAAGAATCACTGTAATCATATTTTATCTTTGTGGTTGAAAATATAATTTTTAAATGATTTGTCTTTTACATTAATTTAAATCTTTTAACTAATCGTAAGTACAATTAACAAAAGTAACTATGAATTAGAATTGATAAAGAAGTGAGAGAATTTAAACATTGGTAAATTATAACATTAGTGAATTATAAAACAAAGTTTTTGGAATATATATATATATATATATGTATATTTTTTCGAAAAATATTCTCATGAAAATTAATAGTTATATTAAGTTTTAAATACGTGTTAAATAGAACCAACCAATTTTTCTTAACACAGATTTTCATTTTAAGAACGTCAATTATTATATATAAGTACAGTATTGTTGACAAGATAATCATCTTATGTTTTCTAGGGTGAGGGTGGAATATTAAACGTACATAATTGTCTTTTATGGTACAATTAGAAATTATTATACTAAAATGTATTGAATAAATTGTAAAAGAATCAAGAATTATTTTACTTTGTTATAAAAAAAAGTTCGAAATTTTAATACACTTGTCTCTAGAATCTTAACCTCTATAGAGGTAAGTATTATAAATATGATGATTATTTTCATTAATATCTGTGAAATTTTAATTTTCTTAATTATTAATTTATCTACATAGATCTTCGTTTAAAATTCATTTTATAAATATTTTTTAAATAATCAATTAATTTTATGTTTTATGTTTTTAATAAGATTTAATTTTTAATAGTACTTAATACTTTTATTTAGGTTTATTCTTAAGTTCTAATGGCTACTGACAAAGTAACTTTGGGTGATGCCTTATCCAATGTTGATGTACTTGATGAATTTACGTTACCTGATGAACAGCCTTGCATTGAGGCACAACCATGTTCTGTAGTATATCAAGCCAATTTTGATACTAATTTTGAAGATAGAAATGGCTTTGTTACTGGAATTGCCAAATACATTGAAGAAGCTACTGTTCATGCAAGTTTGGTAATTATCAAATTGTATTTATAAATTGTATGTTATATCTCTAATTATATATATATGATGTGAGATAATATTTTTCATGCTCATGGAATTGCTGCATATTTAATCTATTACCTTTAATTTAAAGAATGAATTACTGGAAGAAGGTTTGAAGCATGCTGTAATGCTATATACTTGGAGATGTTGTTCCCGTGCAATACCTCAACCAAAATCTAATGAACAGCCTAACAGAGTAGAAATTTATGAAAAAACAGTAGAGGTATTGGCACCAGAAGTAAATAAGTTATTAAATTTTATGTATTTTCAGGTATGTATTTAATAACTTGATTTTATATGTATACTGATAAAATTTAATTCATTACATAATAAATAAATGGTTTTTAGAGAAAAGCAATTGAAAGATTCTCTGGGGAAGTAAAACGTTTGTGTCATCATGAGAAAAGGAAAGATTTTGTTTCTGAAGCATATTTACTTACTTTAGGAAAATTTATCAACATGTTTGCAGTTTTGGATGAACTTAAAAATATGAAATCCAGTGTAAAAAATGACTATTCTACATATAGAAGGTAACTATTGTTTTTTGAATTTATTATATCATAAAACTCTTAGAAAATAACCATATTATTATTTCAGAGCTGCTCAGTTTCTTAAAGTAATGTCTGATTCTCAAACATTACAAGAATCTCAAAATTTATCAATGTTTTTAGCTACACAGAATAAAATTCGTGATACAGTAAAAGAAAATTTAGAAAAAATTCCAGGATATGAAGAATTACTTGCAGATGTTGTTAATATATGTGTTCATATGTTTGAGACTAAAATGTATTTGACTCCAAATGAAAAACATATGCTAGTAAAAGTGATGGGATTTGGTTTATTTTTAATGGATAGTGAACTTTGTAATATCAATAAGTTAGATCAGAAAAAGAAATTAAAATTGGACAGAATTGATAGAATATTTAAGAACTTGGAGGTAGTACCATTGTTTGGTGATATGCAAATTGCACCTTTTAATTATATTAAACGTTCTAAACATTTTGATGCATCAAAATGGCCATTATCTTCTTCATCAAATAATATAAGTCCACAAGCAGATCTTATGGTGCATCTTCCACAAATTAGAGAAGACCATGTTAAATATATTAGTGAATTAGCAAGGTGAAAATTAAAATGCCTGTAAAATTAAGAAAAACACTATTTTTAAATTTATAAAAATATATTTTTTTTCTATAATATAGATACAGTAATGAAGTAACTACAACATATAAAGAATGTGGCAGTGATGCAGAAAATCGAGAAACTGCAGAATTAGCTTTACGTGGATTACAATTACTTTCTCAATGGACAAGTGTTGTAACAGAACTTTATAGCTGGAAGCTTTTACATCCTACCGATCATCATATGAATAAAGAATGTCCACAAGAAGCTGAAGAATATGAGAGGGTGATATTTATTTTTTATTATATTATTTATTTTCTACTAGTTATACAATGTACAACGCATTCTCTTTTTATCAGGCAACGCGTTATAATTATACAGATGAAGAGAAATTTGCGTTGATAGAAGTAATTGCAATGATCAAAGGGTTACAAGTATTAATGGCACGTATGGAAACAGTTTTTATTGACGCAATACGTAGAAACATATATGCTGAATTACAAGATTTTGTTCAACTTGCATTGCGAGAACCATTGCGTAAAGCAATTAAAAATAAAAAAGACCTTATTAGAAGGTTCGTATGTTTTTTTTATGTAACTGTAATATAGTTTTCTTTTTTATATAAATATAGTTTCGTATAATTATCTAATATATAAATTGTTTATTATACTCTTTAGTATCATCGTGTCTGTAAGAGAAACTTGTGCAGATTGGCATTTTGGAGTAGAGCCATTAGGGGATCCTGCACTAAAAGGAAAAAAGGATCCTGATAATGGGTTTGGTATTAAAGTACCGCGTCGAAATGTTGGTAAGATTAAAAAATAAATATAATTAAGTTTTAAATAAATATAAATAAAGTTTTTTTTTGTATAGCACATTGTTATAGTTTGTCAAAAAATGTATTTTCTTAGGACCCTCTTCAACACAGCTCTATATGGTTCGTACTATGTTAGAGTCATTAATTGCGGATAAAAGTGGTGGAAAACGTACTCTGAGGAAAGATATCGATGGCCAGTATCTTGTGCAAATTGATCAATTTCATAAAACTAGTTTCTATTGGAGTTACCTCTTAAATTTTAGTGGTTAGTATAATTAAATTAGGCATGTTTACGTTTTGTATTAAGGATATATTAATTATGTTATTTTATTTTAGAATCATTGCAAGATTGTTGTGATTTATCTCAATTATGGTACAGAGAATTTTACCTAGAAATGACTATGGGTCGGAAGATACAGGTAATTAAAAACATTTTCAGAATATATTTCTGTTTCAAACTTTAAAAATATAAATAACTTATTAAAAAATGACAGCCTATAAACAGTGATGAATATTTTGTATTAATATATAAAGAAAAATATCAAATAGTATTTTGTGTGCTTGATTTCATGACTAGAAATGCCAAGTTCGTCACCAGCATAATGAAGAATGCAGCGATTTGATCACCATGGAGAAGCGTATTCAGGTATTCTGTTAAACCTGAGTGATTGTAGTAATTGTTTATGCTCGTTATTTATTGCAATGATGATCATTAATATGGTTTACTGATTTCATTATTATTGCATTATTTTTTATATTATAGAATGTTTATGTTGTTATTATAGAATTTTATATATTATACAAATTTTTAATAACATTATGCAATTTTATTATTAGTAGTTATAAGTTTATAAATTTATTATTTTACAAACAGCATGCATTTAGTGATGAAATCAATGTATGCCTGTTAAAGGATAGTGCAATTTTATAGTAAAAGTTAAAGGGTAGTGCAATTCTCATTAAAAGTATATAATATACATTAATATATTAAAATCTATAATTAATAATACGCAAATTATTTTATATTCTAAATCCTGTTTCAGTTTCCTATTGAAATGTCTATGCCATGGATTTTGACTGATCACATATTACGAAGCAAGGAGCCATCAATGATGGAGTAAGTAAAAAAAAATGTATCCAAGATTTAAAAAATATTTTATAATACAATATTTTGTTTCAGATATGTTTTATATCCGCTTGATTTATACAATGATAGTGCATTATATGCTTTGACAATATTTCGAAAACAATTCCTTTATGATGAAGTAGAAGCTGAAGTAAATTTATGTTTTGATCAATTTGTTTATAAACTTAGTGAACAAATTTTTGCTCACTATAAACAACTTGCTGCAAGTATTTTGTTAGATAAAAGATTTCGAGTTGAATGTGTTGCGTTAGGAGCGTATTTACTTCCATATCCTCGTGCTAACAGATACGAAACTTTATTAAAACAAAGGCATGTTCAGTTACTTGGAAGAAGTATTGATTTAAACAAATTGATTACACAACGTATTAACGCAGATATGCAAAAGTCTTTAGATTTAGCAATTAGTAAATTTGAATCTGGCGATATTACAGGAGTCGTGGTAAGTTGAATTACTAGATTTAATGTATTATACTTATAATATTTAATTCATATTCAATATGTATTTTATTAACTTAACATTTTGTGTATTAAAGGAATTGGAAGGACTTTTACAAGTGAATCGTCTTACTCATAAACTTTTAAGTAAATGGCTTGCATTAGATGAATATGATGCTATGTTTCGCGAAGCAAATCATAATGTTTTAGCTCCATATGGAAGAATTACTCTTCATGTATTTTGGGAACTGAATTATGATTTTTTGCCGAATTACTGTTATAATGCAGCAACGAATAGGTATAACTACGAATATATATAATGTAAAATAATTTCTATATTTCTCTAATTAAAAATAATGATAGATGTATATAAAATTTATAGTTATTTATATTAAAAATGAAACATATTTACAATAGGTTTGTAAAATGTCGTGGGCTTCAATTTGTACAAGCAGTACACAGAGATAAACCCCCACAAATGTCGCATCATTATCTTTGGGGAAGTAAACAATTAAATTTAGCATATAGTACACAGTATGGGCAGTATTCAGGATTTGTTGGACCACAACATTTTCGTACAATGTGCAAATTGCTTGGATATCAAGGCATTGCAGTGGTAATGGAAGAACTTTTAAAAATTGTAAAATCTCTAATTCAAGGAAGTTTACATCAATTTACTAAGACACTAATGGAAGCGATGCCAAAAGTTTGTAAACTTCCAAGATATGATTATGGATCTCCAGGAGTTTTGGGATATTATCATGCTCAATTAAATGATATTGTACAATATCCAGATGCTAAAACTGAACTTTTTCATAATTTTCGCGAATTTGGTAATACAATTCTATTTTGTCTTTTAATGGAACAAGCTTTATCACAAGAAGAGGTTTGTGATTTGTTACATGCAGCGCCATTTCAAAATATATTACCTAGACCATATTGTAAAGGTAATATTTTCAAATATATAAAAACATTATTTTAAAATATTATAATAATTTTTTTTAAGAATATTATAATACCTTCAATTTTAGAGGGTGAGAAACCAGAAACTAAGCAGAAACGACTTGAAGCCAAATATGCAGCTTTACAAATCGTCCCAAATGTAGATAATTTAGGTACAGCTAAAGTAAGTAGTAAAATGAATTGTGCAACGTACAAACAATTAAATGTACATAAAATACTTAATTGTATTGTAAAATTAAAATTATTTTAATCGTATAGCAAGCAATGATTGCCAGAGAAGGAGATTTATTAACACGAGAACGGCTCTGTTGTGGTTTGTCTATATTTGAGGTAGTGCTCAGTAGATTACGTAGCTTTTTAGATGATCCTATTTGGGTTGGTCCTCCTCCTGTAAATGGAGTAATGAATGTTGACGAATGTACAGAATTTCATAGATTATGGAGTGCATTACAGTTTGTATACTGCATTCCTGTTGGAGAAACAGAATTTACTGTTGAGTAAGTAATATGTATATAATTTTACTACTAGTTATAATACAAATTTTCCCATTAAATATTATTTTCGTTACAGAGAGTTATTTGGTGAAGGTTTACATTGGGCTGGATGTGCTATGATTGTATTACTTGGTCAACAAAGAAGATTCGAAGCTCTTGATTTTTGCTATCACATTTTGAGAGTACAACGTGTTGATGGTAAAGATGAAAACGTTAAAGGGATCGTAAGTATTTATATATAAATTGTAGTATAGTTTTTTTACCTATATAGTTAGTATGGTTTATTTACATATATATACTTAATCATTATTTATATTAAATAGCATTTGAAAAGAATGGTGGATAGGATTAGAAGATTCCAGGTGCTAAATTCACAAATTTTTGCTGTATTAAATAAATATTTGAAGAGCGGAGATAGTGATGCAACAAGCGTCGAGCATGTTCGATGCTTTCCACCTCCAATTCATCCCTCACTTGCTCATGCACAACAGCAACATTATCATACACCGGAATATTTACGTCAAATGAATCATCAGTGAAGTAATGTAGGTATTATAAACAAGAATATTTATAATTCAGTATAATGAAGGCTGAGTCTCATTTTTTAAATAACTTATAATAAGATTTTGGAGCATTTATCTAAAAATTTTTAATTAATATATTATGTAATATATTTCTCATTGAAATTATTTAATCTTTTTTTGTTTTTCTAAAGAAAAATATAAGTTCTGACATATAATTTATAATAATAGATATTTTTGTTTATGCATAATATATTGCTAATATTTAATATGTTTAATCATTAAGAATATTCATATTTCATCTTATTTTTTATGTAAAATAAAATTTTTATTAGTAATTTTTGAAATGTATACAAAAGTATTTAATGTCTGCAAAATATTTAATTTATATTCAATTTTAGATTTTTGAATCAAGAATTATTTAGTGTCAGTATTATTTATCATAACGTGACAAAAAATGTGCATTTTTGCATTATAATACATTTTATATATTTATATTAAACAAATTTCTTTTTTAAAAGTAAATGTAAATTATAAGAAGTGTCTGAAATATTTGTAATCAACATTGAATATGAATATTTCTTATTTCTTTTTATAAATATATTATTTAATAGAAGATTTAATTAAAAATAAAACTCTCCATTTGCAAATAATATTTTTAAATAAGAAAAAGGATTAAAGGATCAAATTAAGAAATAATTTTTGTATACTGTTATTGTAGTATCTAATTTTAATAGACAGTAACAAAATATTTATTATTTTTAATTAATTTATAAAAATATTTTTATGTTGTAATGAACATGTAAGAGTAAGTGATTATTAAGATTTATTTTCTTATATTTGTTTTGTAACATTAAAAATATTAAAAAATAATATCAAAAATGTTTTGATAAAGTTTTTGAAGTAATGTAGGTATTTGCAGTATATTTTTATGTTGCACAAAATTTATTAAACTTCTAAATTTTGTTAAATGTAATAAAATAATAGGTATAGCTGAAAATCTTCATATGTAATTCATTAAAATAATATATGCTTGATTATTCTTATCTTTAAAAAGTATATGTATAACTGTGTTCAATTTTTTATTATACATATATGATATGTATGTATATGTTATCTACCAATAAACATATTTGTATATGAAAATATATTATCTCAGCATTATAGATGGAGCATAATTTCATTATTTGTAAATTTATAATACATTCATAATAATTTATTATCTTCTTTATTGAAGATCCGAAAAAAAGCTAGATACATTATCAATTTTACTACTTGGAAGATTACGTTTTAATTGCTTCTGCTTCCCACCTTTCACGCGCTCATTAACATCTAAAGTTTCAAAATACTGTACATTCCAAAACTTGATATCGTTATCATGTGAAGAAGATGCAATTAAAGTACCATCGCTGTTAACATCAAGTGCTTCAATAGAAAGATTATGTTGTCCTACTATTCCAAGATGATTATGAGGAAACAAACTGCTAGCCCTATAAATTAATGTAACAAATACATATATCATTTTAGTTAATATACAAAAAAATTATACAATAAATTTTAAACTATACCTAAGTATTCCATCTTCTCCACCTGTTATCACAACATTTTCAGTAATTGGGATCATGCAGTTTATAGCTTTTTTAGTTAAATTCGGAAATTCATCTGAATGTAGACCAAATTCTCCCCAATTATATACATACAGTTTTCCTTTACTTGTACCCACCAAAAGTTTTGTTTCAGATTTGAATAAACCAAGACATGTCAGTTCCTCTTCATATTCTTCTGACTAATAAAAATTATAAATAGATAATATAATCTATTAAATTTATTTGCACTTACTTGGACATGCAGTTTCTTTCCTGGAATATTAAATGTTGTAAGACATCCATCTCCACTTGCACAAACTAAATATTTTGCTTCTCTGTTTGTTACTATAGCACTCACATAATCTTCCATTTTTTTTAATGTAAATATAGGTAGTTCTTTTGGATCTCGAAGATCCCATACTTAAATATAAGTACAATGGATTCAATAAAATGAAAAAGAAGAAAAAAATGATACAAATATAACTTACCTTTCACTATACCATTATCATCTCCAGTTGCAAACATATGTTCTCCAATTACTGTCATTGTATATACTGGTTCCCTAAAATAGATTAAATATTACTTAATGATAGCTATACTTCTTATTTATTTTAAATATAATTATATACATACTCGTGTGCATCTTCATAAAGTCTTATTAACTTTTCAGTTTGTACATCAGTGAGCATTATACATAAATCCTTAGCAGTTGAAAATAAAGTTGTACCACTGTCATTAAATTCTATGTCACGACATGCTTTCAGATGCAATTCTAAAGTTGACATCAACTCTGTTTCTGTATTGTTGTATTTGTATCTATCGAAGTATATTTATGAGGTTATTCAAAATTATTTTACAGCATGCCAATTATATAATGTAATATTTACAAATGTATATCTCCAACAATATTAGCTACAGCGATCATATTTGAATTAGGATGAAAACATATATCTACCACATGATCTTCTATTGTGATTGCTGGAGGATGATTTGTATTTATATTTTTTGATCTAATTATTGCTTTTACAACTTCATCTTCCTCCTCATTTGTATTTAATAAAGTTGGTTCTGTACTATCACCTTTAAAAACAAATATAAATATTATTTCTTGATAGCGTTCCATAAATAAAAACATTAATAATATCATTAAATTCTTGTTAATCGAGTTAATTAAGTTCCAATTATTTAGATATTAAATTATATAAAATTTACTTGTATGAGCATCATTCGAATCAGGAAGTTCTTTATCATCACTACTGCTCAAACTACTGTCATCTGATGTTTGTATACTATCATCACTCTCATCACTTTCTTCATTCTTTTCATTGTCAAGAATAAAATTACCTAAATATTACATATATTTTGTTAGAAATAAAGAAAAATATCCAATTAATATGAACAAGTTGAACAATAGTTATCAATTCTTGTCAAATGATTTAAACATGTACAAATAACATTAGAGAATAACAGTATGAAATAAATATTTACTTATATTAACATAACATTAAAAAAAAAAGCAAACATTTTTTTTATTTAAGAAAAAGTACCTAAATGTCCTTTATCTGAACGCATGTTGCAAAAATGCAAAATACAATTCCTAACCCTTTTTACAAACGACACAATCTGTGTATAAAATTTTTGAATAATAGATATACGTATTTACTATTTATTGAAATCTATGAAACCTATAAAAATTAATATTCCCTATAAGTTGTACTATGTAAAATATATAAATACATATTTCAGCTTTTAAATGTGGAGAAAAAAATCTTATGTAATATAATTTATTATATTATTGAAATTTTCATTAATTTAACCAATAATATTAAAAAGATATTTGATTTAATTATCATTAAAATTACTAAACTGTCTAGAAATATCGAAATCTCTGTTTCAGAGGGCGTCGCTGTGTAGGAAAGCCCGCCATCGAGTTCCTTACCTAACTACAGCAACTGTAATCAGAATAGATGTAGCATAGTGAATCATGGCGCTACGTGATTTGAGAAAGATATATTTTTCATAATATAAAAACGATTCTTTTTCGTAGCCAGTTTCATATTTACTTTAATTTTAATATGGAAACCCGAACGAACGAGCTACTAACAACAGGCCCTATAGCGACGATTAAAGAAGAGCCACTTGATCAAACTGGCGCGAAGCAAGATATGCAACAATCTCAAGTGCAGGGCGTTTGCATTGAGGAAGAGTGTGAACAACGTATCGAATGTACAACCGAGGGCCAAGAAAATGAGACACGAGCATTTTTATCAAAATGTGTATTCTGTGGAAAGACATTTGCTTTCGGCGATGATCCAAAACTTTTAGAATGTTTACATGCAGCATGCTCGACATGTGTTAATGGTAAACTCAACGATCATAACACGTCGGTCGATGTGGATGTTTTGTGTAAGGCTTTGCTATATGTCTGTATTTTGTAACTTTATTAAAGTTGAGATTTTTCTTTTCAGTGAATGACAAACTTCCTAGTTTAATGATATTGGATTAGATTAGATCTTCAATTAGATTCAATTAGATCTTCTTTGTGAAACGATTTACTAAACAGTGTTGTTAACTTTCTTATGGATGGAAAAGATAAAATGATAAAAACTATACAAAGATTTACTTGATTTTTCAATGCATTAATCAATCCGGAATTTAATTTCATTTAAAAATTGAAATTAATTTTCAAAAAATTAGTAATATTAATTTAGATCACAATATTGTTCAATTTTTGTTTATCTTTCTGTATAATAATATTCGTAAATGTTAAAACATCTTATTGAAAAACAGAAGTAACAATACATGTTTTCATGTTTATTTAAATTATGTTTTAAAAATATATTCATAATACATAGTAATTTTATATTAATATAATTCATATAATATTTTATATATAGATATATCATATAATACTTACATCATATCTTTACATTGTTACAGTGGAAAGTAATGTGATTGCTTGTCAAATATGTAATGTTACTACACAAGCTGAGAATTTAATTGAAAACCGATTCTTATCAAAATTTATAGAAGAAGATAATAGTCCAGGTACTGATGATGAGTCTAAAGAAACAGAAGAAGAGAAAAAATGTACCAGCTGTCATGATAATGCCAATGCTACAAGTTGGTGTGTAGAATGTGAAGAATTTATATGTCAAAACTGTGTTATGGTAATGAAAACAATACTTAGTAGTATGTTTATTAAATATATATTTTTTTAGAAATAAAATAGCAATTATTTTGAATTTTTCTTTCCTAAAGGCACATCAGAGATTAAAAATAACAAAAGATCATACAATTAAACCAAAGGATGAAGTTGCCAATGATAGAGATAATGTTAAAAGGAATAACAAAAAAATACCTGGCTATTTATTTTGTACAATTCATTCACACGAACAATTATCTTTATTTTGTCAAACATGTGATAAACTTACTTGTAGAGATTGTCAGTTAAGTGAACACAGAGATCACAAGTACAAATTTATTCATGAAATTGCTGCTGAAACTCGTGCTTCTGTGTCAACTTTACTTAAAGAAGTGAGGTAACTCTTCTATTTTTGTATTTTTCTTTAAATATATTTTCCATGAAAATTAAACTTACTTTTTTCTAAATTATTTGTACTGTTTATATTTTAAGTTAATCTATTTCGCAGTTATAAACGAGTTTTATTAAAAAGCGCAATGAAAGTCATAGAAGATAGACAGGTTCTTATTTTAGAAAAAAAGAAAAATTTAGTGCAAGACATAACACAAATGGTGGTGCAGTAAGTTATTATGAAGTTTATATTCCAAGTTTAAATTTGAAGTGTAGTTTTTTTTATGTAAAGATTACATGATATCTTTTCACACAGATTAACAAATGCAATTAATACAAGAGGAAAACAATTGGTTATGCGCTTAAATGAAGTTTGTGATCAAAAGCAAAATACATTAAATGAGAAAAAAGTTGCTTTAGATCAGTTATCAAAGCTTACTGATCATTGTATTCAATTTGTAACTCATGCCTTAAAAAAAGGGTCAGATATGGAATTACTTTATAGCAAAAAGTATGTATTTAAAATATTATATATAAATATAATATAAATGTAAATATTCTATCATTTTCTTGCAGATCTGTTACAAGTCATTTACAAAGAATAAAAAGTAGACGGGCTGATATTCCAAATCCAGAAATACCAGTTAGAATACATCTATCCTTGGAGAAAGTACCAGATTTGATAAAAGGTTAAATTAATAATAATAGGTGCTTAATTATATGTTATTAAATAGGTAGTTTATGGTATTGCTGTTAGTTAAAGCTATTTCATATTTTTAATTAGTAACTTAATAAATATTCGATTCGTACAGTATTAAATGTTTGATCTCCTCTTTTTTTTAAATTTTAGTGGTTTCGTCTATTGGAGCAATAGTAGTGGATGGTAGAGTATACCCTTCAATATCTCCATTGGGTGGAGTAAATACACCATCTATGTCATATAATGAAACACAGACAGATCAGAAGCAAACAACCAGTTTGTCAAATGTACATATGGATGGTTCTTCCATAACTGCACAATTACCTGTTGCAACACAACAATCTAATAGTATGCAACAAAATTCCTATCAACAAGTGCCTCTTCATGTAACGTCACAGCAACAGCAACAAACACAGTCGCAACAAAATTATATGCAACATTATCCTATGAATAACATGCCACCTCGGTCATCACCACAAGCACATCAACCGCGTGTACCATATCCAGTTAATTTTAACAACAGATTGCAACAACCAATAATGATGCAACAACGTCCTTTGGGAAGTTGCCATCAACAAGTAACGTCGTCTACGCATCCTCATCAACAAGTTCACATAGATCAACTTGGTCAAAACACAAGTTTACGTGGACTTCTTGCACATAATCCGCCACCTTTCCGATCTTCTACGAATCATGTGTCGTATCGATTACCACCTTATAGATATCCTTCGAACAATCCTCAACGACCAGTACCACCACCTGCATATCAACCAACAAATACATCCATGGTATCTGGTATGAGACTTCAACAATGCAATCCAACTTCTCCATCCACGCCACATATAAATTATCCTATGCAACAACCACCTACAGCTCGTTGGCACATTCCCCAAAATGTTAATCCTTGTCTTCCTTTTTATACTTCCCGTCATCAATCGAATACACCTGCTATGTCAGTTCCTAGTAATGATACTTACAAGATAACATTAAAAAATCAACAATCAAATGTAAATCAAAAATATAATACACAAACGACTACTGCTTCTGATACTCCACCACAATTGCAAAGTTCAGTGTCTGTTGGTCATACAGTTAGTTCGTCAGTACCTAAAACGCCTAGTCCCGTGCCTCCTGGAAAATCAGATGAAACTGAAAAAAGTTTAGACAAATTTTGCCAAAAATCTTTGAATGATTTAATGCTTACTATCGCAAAATTAGATAGTAATGGAATTGTAGTAATACCAGAAGCTCAACGAAATCAATTAGATTCTGCCCAAGTAGATAGTTCAACTGATGAAGGGTTGAATCCAATGACTGAGAATTCATCAGGTAGATAATAAAAATAACTGTTAACTATTATTCAAAATACCGTGCATCATACATATATCATACGGATAAACTATAATAAGTGTATTTATATAATTTGTGTTCAATAGATAATTCAAAAAATACTGCAGCATCCATGACAAAGGATGACCCCAATGAAGACTGGTGTGCAGTATGCATGGATGGAGGAGATGCAGTATTATGTTGTGATAAATGCCCAAAAGTCTTCCACTTGTATTGTCATATTCCTAGTTTAAAATCGTTTCCTGAGTAAGTATATAAATAATATAATGTAATGTTTATTGTTTAATTGCTAATATAAAATCTTTTGCACACTAGTGAAAGTGAAACTTGGCAATGTATGTTATGTACAAATGTACTAGATTGCTCAGATGATCCACCAAGTGAAAAAAGACCAAACGGAATGAGTGCAAAAGAATTACGAATTGCACAAAGAATTGTATTAGAACTTTATTGTCAATATGAGCAAAGTTTACCTTTCCGTGAAGTAGTATCTAGTGAGGTAAATTTATTTTATAAAAATTTTAAAAATATATGGGAAATATCATGAATATAAAAGTCATTATTTTATTTACTACTAATAGATAGTTGACTATCATCGTATCATAAAAAAACCAATTGCACTAGATGTAATTAGAGATAAATTGAAACCTGAGCATCCAGATAATTACACAGATTTGAGACAAGTAATGGCAGACATCAGATTGATGTTCAAAAATGCTTTTACTTATAATCCTGTAAGTTTTGTTAAAGAATTAGAAGATATAAAATTTTTATAAAAATAAGCATGCCATTTTTATAAAATCATATGTTTTTATTTTATTTAGGTTGAATCGCAAGTGTACCAAGAAGCACGAAATTTAGAAGAGTTTTTTGAAAAATTATTATTAAAATGGGCACCAAATTACGCGTATGACGATCCTTTTCTTTCGGCTGACAAGGATGAAGACGAAGAAGTGTTCCCTCCTAATAGAAAATACCGTCGTATACTTACAGACTAATTTTTACTTTTCGTAATTAAACACGTAAACAAATATATTATTTTTAAATTACATAGGAAAATTATATTTCAATATAGTGGACATTTCTTAGTTATATTTAATGTTGCTTTTTGCGTTTAATTAATTGATAAAGTACATTGATAAATATTGACACGTACTAACAAAATAATTGAATAGACATTTGTAATTGTAGTATAGACTTCTTCACATTTTACGTTCAGTGAAGAGAATTTCACTTTATGCTTAATATTATGAGCTTCTTGCATGAATTTATAAATTAAAAATGAGAATATTTTATCTCATAAATTTAGTTCATAAAATATTTATCATTTAATTATTTCATTAATTGAATTATTAAAAAATAATTACATTAATTTTACACTAAAATATTTCAGTAAATATATAAGTATTTTTTTATAAAGTATTACGACTATATATATATATATATACATATGTATATATATATATATCTTTATACATATATATACATATATATATATACACACACACACATATATAGATTGTGATCTGTATGTTGAGAAGTATTGCAGAATTGAATTGAAAATACAAACAATGGAAAAAAAAGATTTATATAAACATATGACCAATTGTTGCATTTTCAACTCACTTTTGCAATACACCTATATAGTACAGCATATTCTGTATATTTGTATCATCATTCTAACAAAATTCTAGAAAATAGATGTTGAATTGCTTGTTGATAAAAAGTTAGAGTTGACTATGTTATAGTAAACTTACTGACTGAAAATTTTATAAACCAATATCATTTTTAAAACATTTTGTTTTAAAAAAACTGTTCAAATGTTAATATTCTGACGTATTTAACTAAATACATGTTTGTTACACGACAGTATACAAATATCGAATTGTATTAACAGTTTCAACATTTCAATCTTTTTTATGCTTATGTCTTATTTTATTATAATTTTATTTAAATTGTCTTATTTCAAAGTATTTTAATTATTACATTTACTTGGCAGTATCAAAATGTAGATGTAAATTTAACTGTGTTAAATTTCACAGTATTGTATTACACCAAGTTCATGTATGACATACAAAATAATCTTGCATAAAATATACAAAGTGGAACTTTTTTTAATTTCATCATTGTTTCCATGATTGTAATTTTTAATAAAAATTATGCTCACGAAAGATTCGATATTAAATTATTTTACTATAATAAAAAGATTAATAATTTTAAAATATATTGCATCATAATTTAAAAAATATATCAGAATATAATTATAAAATATTATAAAAATGAAATTAATTCGTAATGGTTTCATAAATATAATAAATTTATGTAATATTGCACTATACTCTTATATAAATTTTAACAATAATAAAAATATTAAAAAATTAATAGCAATAAACATTATTGTCACATACAAATTTTTAAGTATATATTTAAATATTTATTCGTTATTTAAAGTGATCTTTTTCATTATGGAAAGATTGTAGTCGTAATTGTTTTTATATTTCTTACAAGTATATTAAAGGTATATCTTAATTGTTAACAATAATTTATTGTTTTTAAATAGTGTCAAATTTTATTCAATAATTTATTATTTTGAAGAGTTTTTTCTTTCTTTCTCTCCTCTTTCCTATCTCTATCTTACGCACTTTACTTACTTAAAATGTATATATGTATATATAAAATTTATATATGTACATATTATAATACACAATATATTTTAAATATTTTAAATAGTGAGAAATATTTGAGCATTTGAAATAAAGAATCATTGGTCCTTTCTATATTATGAGGGAAATATTTTTACGAATAACCAATCAGATGTTCGTAATCAGTGTAGGTAACTGTCTTTTTACGTTACAATTTAAATTGTGTTGTACCCACACATAACATATATATACATTACTTTTGAACTGTCAGCCGGTTGTAAGCAAATACTTTATTCAAAAATATATTAATGAATGTAACAAATTTAATTTACAATGTACTTTATATTACTTTTATAACTCTTTTTTATTTCAAGGTATATGAAAATATAAGTATTTTAATTTTAGTTGATTAATTGATCCTTCTTTGCGATATACATATATATATATATATACATACATACATATGTACGTGCGTGTAATTTTTCTTTTATTATAATTGAACATTTTTCAATAATTTTCATTATCTTACTTTATTATAATTTTAAACAAAAAATAAAACATTTTTTCTTAAGATGAATTTAAAAATATTAAATAAATTAGAAAGAATTAATAATGTTGTACTAAACTTATATTTTTAAAAAGATAAAAATAATCTTATACTTTTAAAAATGTCATAAAATAATTTATATTTCTGTATTTGTATGTGTTCATGTATCTTTATGTATATAAAGTATTGAAATATTTATATTTGAATGATATTTACTTGTTAAAATTCCATGCTCATTCAAAACATGGACTTAGAAGCATCTGTAGTTGAGCGTTTACAAAAATTAAGACAGTGGCAATTAGAACAACAAGAACGATTATTAAAGCAACAACAGATGCAAAGGCAAATGTTAACTCAGAAACAAGATTGTATATATAAAGCACTTGAATTATCAATACAAGAACTTGATCTTAACGAAGATATATTAAATACAAATAATTCAAATGAATTTGTTGAAAATACTGAGATTAATAATGAAAATTTAATTACGTTGCATGGCAAGTCACAAATGAAAGAAAATTATGTACAAATAGTAAATAAAACTGATTTGTGTCTTAATGAAAATATGAATAATAGTTTTAGAAATGTAATTTCACAACAAAAATCACCAACACAAAGGTTTATTGAAGATACAATTAATATTGAAAGTCAGATAAAAAAACAATCAAAAGATAAGACAATGTGTAATATAAAAAATGAAATAAAAGTGGAAAAACAATTGGAACAATTCATTATAGATGGAATAGCACCATTACAATCTGATAAAACTATTGTTAATTGTATTTCTATTGATGATATACCAATTTCCTCTCCAAAAAAAGATTTTCATACATTGCTTGAAGAAAGATTAAAAGACAGTGAAAATGAACATCTTGAAAAGTTTAATACTAATTTAGGGAATAAAATTAAAAAAAAACCATTTTTAAAAAAGGGAGAAGGTTTAGCTCGATTTAAATTGAATCAACAATCACAACTTTCCATACAAAAAACAAAATTGCATGCTATGTCATTTACTAACAATACAAAATCTGGATCTAAATGTTCTACAAATGAAAATAAATGTAATAGAACTCAACATTCAAAAAATGCACAGTTACCGAGAAAGACATATCATACAAATGCAGCCCAAAAACATTTATGTTTAAAGAATGTTTCATTACCAAAGAAGAAAGTTTGTACTAAATCTGAGTCCAATACTTCAACTACATATTTGAAAGATTATATCAATAAAATGAAAAATACAGTTGAATTAAATACTTCAGATTTTCATTCTGGAACCCAAAAAGAATTAGAAGAAGTACGAATATTTGAATTATTAGAAGAAAAAGCAGAGAATTCTAGTTTTTGTTCTACATCTAGTGCAGTTACTGCATTCTTGCAACAATCAACACCATTTAAAATAAGAAATGCTGGATATAAAACAGAAAATAGTTTGTATAATGCAAAACAAGTTGCTCCAAAAAGTAACATACCTAAAGAACAATTGGTTGTAAAGTCTAATCAAGTATATAAAAATATGAAGTTCAATAAGGATACTGAATTTCGTGATTTTTTACCTTCTATAGATCAGAAGAGAGAATTTTTACAAGATGCTAGTAAGGACGATAAAATAAAATCAAATAGAAATAGATATATTTTATTAAGGGATCAAATTCAATCTATGCATAATGAACAGAATTTTTTTAATAAAATTAATGTTCCTATCATTGATAATGACAAGAAAGAAGATGTTAGTCGTCATGTTAGATTTTCTGAATTTAATGAATACAAAACAATTGGATTAACAGATACATCAAGTATATCAACTGAATCATTAATAATAAAAAATTTTTCAGATGAAAAGATTTGGAGTGATTCTTCTGTAGAAACATCTATTTCAGAAATATTACCAGTATCTTTTGAAGCACCACAATCTTCTGTAGTAATGGAAAATAAAATGCACAAGACACAAATCTGTGAAAATATGATAGAGAACAATGATTTTACTTGTAACACAGATATGTGTCAATATGTTTGCCCTAAAGAATCATCAGATAATGAGGACCAAACTTTTAATGATGAAACAAGTAATTTGCATAAATGTGATCAAAATAATTTAACACCACAAAAGATTGATGACTTTTACAATATTGAAACATTAAAAAAACATACAGAACTTTGTGACAATAAAAAAATAGATGAATATGTAAATAATTATGATAATGTGGTTGAAGATCAAGAAAATATAAAAGACTTACAAGAAACAGATGAAACCATTTTTAAATCAGAGCTTCTAAAAAATCGTTTATTGGAACTTGAACAAGAGATCAATATATTTCGCAAAGAAAATACAGCTTTATCTATGCAGCGTAAAAAATTACGCGAAGATTATCAAAACTTACGTAAAGAATACGCAGATAAAGAAAAAAAATTTGAAGAAAATAAAAAACAAATAGAAGAACGTTTACAAGAAGAAAGAAAAAAGCTAGCACGTGAAAAATTTGCATTAGAAAATAGAATACGAGATTCACAAGAAAAAGCTCACCAAAGTAAATTAGGAAGGCAAGAAATTCGGAATCTGAAGCAAGAAATAGAAAAATTGGTGGAAGAAATGCATATAAAGGAAAGTAGATGGAATGCAGTACAATCGAGACAAAGGTGCCAAATGAGAATATTAAGAATAGAAAATTCAAAATTGAAACAAGAAATAGAAGAACTACAAAACTTAAGGAAAAATGTTAGAAATAAAGGCAGAACTGGAACTTCTATAAATACAAGAGCAATTCATCAAATTAATAAACGAATTAAAATGCAGTTTAAAGACTCTCAGAAAGTTAATGATGCTTCATCAGATGATGATCAAAAATTGATAGAACCAATACTTAATGATCATAATATAGATAATATAGATAAAGAAAAAGAACGTAATTGTAGTAGTGGTAAAAATATTATGAATGATAAACCACAAAAAAGTCAAATAACTATATCAGATATTATTAAAAAACGAAATCTATATGAAAATTTAATCAAAGAAGCAACATTAGATTTAACAGAAATTCCAGAAAAATTTGATACTCTTGAAAATTTAAATGAATCTAAGTCAGATCCAAACAATACATTGAAAAAAGATGGTCAAACAAATGCTATAAAAAGTAAATGTGAGAGATTACATAAAGAATGTGATGTATCTTTTAATCATAATGATGACAATATTCAATTACATATACAAAATGATTACAAATGTTTTGATGAAGATAATAAAAAAGACTTAACATCATCAACAGCAGATAAACTTAATCTAGACATAGATGAGAAATCTTCATCTTACAGAAATAATACTAATACTGATAAACAAAGTATGATACAGATTGAACACACAGATGGCTCTATTGAATATCGATTTACAAATGGAAATATTAAGAAGGTGTTTCCTGATCAAAATGTAACTAAATTAATGTATTATAATGGAGATGTTCGTGAAACTAATAGAGATGGAAGAATAAAGTATTTTTATGCATCAACACATACATGGCATACAACAATGCCAGATGGTTTAGAGATTTTAGAATTTGCTGAGTGAGTTTATTTTTATCACTTCATTTAATTATTCGATTGTAAATTTTAATGTATAAAAATTTATTATTCAGTAAGTTTTGTTATTATTATTTTTATTATTTGTTTTATTTAGTGGTCAAGTAGAAAGGAGATTACTTAATGGTACAATAGAGGTATCATTTCCAGATGGTTCAGTGCGAATCTTAGAGCTAGATGGTACTGAAAAATGGACATTACCAGATGGAACATTAATTCAAATTCTTACTAATGGTGAAAAAATTCTTACTTTACCAAATGGACAATGTGAAATACATACTGGTACTCATAAGGTAATAAGCAATAATATTTAATATTTAACATTTAACTTTAATTTTAATATTTTACAAGATATATGTACATATAAAATTTCTTACTTTTATATATGATTTAGAGACGTGAATATCCTGATGGAACCATTAAACTAATTTATCTTGATGGTACACAAGAAACACGATATTCAAATGGAAGAATACGTTTTAAGGATAAAGATGGTAATCTTATAAGGGATTTTTATCAATAAAAACTATATTACACTTAGTAAAGTTGAAAATAGCATGAAATAATGAAGTTTTATTTAATATATATTTTTAGTAATAACAAGTAGTTAAGTAATGAAAATTGTAATTAGATGTAATATTTAAAATATGTTGTATGTAAATTAAAATAAAAATTGAATTTTTTACTGTTTTACATAAAATATAATGTTGTTTCTAAATCGCAAGTATTTGATTGATAACCTTAACAGAACAAATCAGATTATATGGTCTGTAACAATGCTTTTGAAATTAATTAGCAAGATCAATCTGAATTATTCCACAGTCGGTTATTCATATACTAAACGTTATACAAGTTGATTTTAATAGAAAATAGTCAACGTGTAAACACTATCTAGATTCTAAATGTATACATTTAAGGTTTATATGAAATCCCACCTTTACGAAAATAGCGTAACGAATGTGCGAGATGCTTTTATAGATAACCTATTGTGTGCTTGGTTTCGAATAATGTTGATTTAAAAAATTTGATTGTTAATTTATTATAACGATGTCTAGACGTTCAAGTTTTAAGAAATGGATTGTAGGATTTGGTGCATTAGGTAGTGCGATGGTCTTTTATCCACATGAAAATGATAATAATAATCAATTGACACAAACGAATAAATCCAGGATATTTTCTACATCTTGGAATTACAACTGGGATAGGTTGTATTTATAGTTATTGTTATTATTATTATCAATAAAAATATTACTATCTTCATAATATAATTCTATATAATAGAATAGAATATAATTCTATTTTATTTCTCTTTTATTATACATCGTAAATAAATAAATAAAGAAACTTAAATGTTACTTGAATAAATAGTTGATGCCAAGATTAAAAACTTTTTTATTCATTTCTTCTTAAATAAATCATAATTCATTATTTCATTTGAGATTTTGACACTATTTTATTTAGATTATTAGATTTTTATCTATTTCATTTTTATCTAGAATTATTAAATTTTATCGCTATTAATAAATATTTGTTGTTCTTTATATGATGTTATATATCCTCTTTTTTTAAACATTTACTTCTAATTCATTACTTTAATTTTATTGTTCGACTTACATAATTTTATTTATAGGAGAGATCCAAAAAGTTTAGTAAAACCAATGAAAATAGACGATGAATTTAATCGGAATACATATAATAAAAAATTGATAAATAAAACAGCAAAAGCTATACGTCATGTAATTCTAATTCGTCATGGGCAATATAATACAGAAGCTAAAACAGATGCAGATGGAACACTTACAACTTTTGGTCAGTATCTTCAATATATGTATATAGTAAAATGTACTATTGTGACCATAAATTGTTAAAATGTTATAAAGGTAGACAACAAGCTGAAGCAACAGGAAAACGATTGCAAGAATTAGGTTTCTCATATACTTCACTTATACATTCAACAATGACAAGGGCACAAGAAACTGCTAA
Source organism: Tetragonisca angustula (assembly GCA_036937485.2). Classification (NCBI taxonomy): domain Eukaryota; kingdom Metazoa; phylum Arthropoda; class Insecta; order Hymenoptera; family Apidae; genus Tetragonisca; species Tetragonisca angustula. The sequence goes on from JAWNGG020000199.1 coordinate 173,862, forward strand.
AATTATAGAATCTTTTCTTAAAAACATAACAATAAAGAGTGATTCACTTCTTAATGAGGGTTCACCAATTCAACCTGAGCCTCCATCATCTAATTGGAAAGCTGAAATAAATGTAAGAATTATTATATATATGAATTTAAAGTTTTTATATATGTATTTTCTTTAAATTTGAAATTATACTTAGCTAAAATAATATTGAATAATATTAATGTATTTCAGTATTATATAGATGGACCTAGGATAGAAGCTGCCTTTAGAAAATATTTTCATCGTGCAGATTTCAGTCAAGAAAAGGATTCTTATACAATTCTTGTTTGCCATGCAAATGTTATTAGATATTTTGTATGCAGGTAAACTACTCGCTGACTCGTATTAAATGTTTAATAATGTTTAATAGTGTTTTCTTTAATAATAGTGTAATATTTATTTCAGAGCATTGCAATTTCCACCTGAAAGTTGGTTACGATTAAGTTTGAATCATGCCAGTATTACATGGATTACTATTTATCCTGATGGTATTGTGAAATTATTGACATTTGGTGATTCAGGACATTTGAATCCAAAATTTTTCTCATAATTGAATTAAATATAACATATCGTTTTATTTAATAAAATATGTTCGTGTCATCTATATTTTATATCATTCTATATAAATTTTACAAACATGTATTTTTTAAATACTAATTTTATCAGTGGAAGTTTATAATTCATTAATAAAATAATTGAACTATTAAAATCGAAGACAATGTATTTAAAGACAGATAAAAAATCATATATACATTTATATTAAGTCTTATTAGACTCTATCTAAACAAGATTTATATCTTTTATGTTCTCCTTGAAACAAAGTTATTTGCAAATAAATAAATCTATTTATTGTGATTTATTTTGTATATGTATATGCATTTTTTGTAAATGTATACCTTTTTTTATATACATATTTAGCTATGATATATCATTGTTAGATTAAATTACTTTAGCTTTTCGATTCATTTTGTTAGATTTTTAAAAATATTTTGAAAAAAACATCTATTCTAAAATTATAAATATCTAGTTTATTGTATATGTACATGCATATATGTTTGTGGAGTAAGGATAATTAAATTATGTTTTAATCATTAAATTTATAATAAAATATAATTTTAACTTAATATAAATTTCAATAACTTTTTAGTAGAATTGAATTTTTTTTAACAGAAAAAGATAATTGATTTCAATGCCAAAGAAATTATTTTAAATTTACCGGTAAATAGTATATAGAATACTAGTATATTATATTTGATTCGATTTTATTGGTTTGATCTTATCGTTAACATTGGAACATTCAGTTTAAAGATATTTAACATTTCTTTTTTCTTGGTAAAACATATTTACTTTTTGTTTTTAACTACTATAAAAAGAGACGAATATGTAGCTAACGAATACGCAAAATACGTTCTACACATGAGCAGTATTGGTTTAAATCTTTAAAAAAATTTAGTTGCGGTAATTTATTATAACAATGCCTGTACGTTTAAATTTTAAAAAATGGATCGTCGGATTTGGTGCAATAGGTGGTGCAATGGTTTTTTATCCAAATAACAACGACTATACTCAATCATCAGAAAAACAACATTCTTGGATAATACCTCCTTCGTCTTGGAGCAAATGGGACCATAATTGGGATAGGTTATTTTTTCTAATGTTATAGTCATTTATAAAAATATTGATTTTACGATTTAATAATTATATATAATTAAAATCCTTTTTTATTACATTGTCTTATGTTAAGTTAAATAAATATAACAAATAAAATTTTTATATTAAATATATTTTGTATATATACATATAGTTAAAAGAAATATAATTTCAATATTTATAAATTTTGTCTTTATTTACTTAATATCAATAACCATTTCGTGGTACAAAACATCTTAATCTGCTGTATTTATTATTTAAAAATTCAGTTTATAATTTGTTGTACTTATTTGTAGACGACATCCAGAATGGTTAGCAAATATAGCTAAATTGGATAATGAAACTGATAAAGAATCACGTAAAATAAGATCAACTAAGAAACAATCATGTGTGAAACATCATATAATTTTAATCCGTCATGGGCAATATAATACAAATGGCAAAACAGACTCAGATCGAACACTTACAACTCTTGGTTGGTATCTTTCATATATTATTTATATTTTATCATGTTATAATATTTTATATTTTATAAACATACTAAATTTTTCATTTATTGTACAAAAATACATGTTATAAAGGTAGACAACAGGCAGAAGCAACAGGAAAAAGATTGCAGGAATTAGGATTGCCATACTCCTTGATTGTACAATCAACAATAGTTAGAGCTAAAGAAACTGCTAAAATTATAGAAAAATATCTTAAAGATATAACAGTTAAAGAAGATTCTGTTCTTAGTGAAGGTATGCCAATTGCACCTGATCCACCAATTAATATCTGGAATTCCGAAGTAGTTGTAAGTATGCTGTATTATTACGAAAATTTTTACTTTCTTATCCATTATATTATAATATTATATTATATCTTAGGTTTATGAAGATGGACCTAGAATAGAAGCTGCCTTTAGAAAATATTTTCATCGTCCTGAACCAAGTCAAGAAAAGGATTCATATATTATTCTTGTTTGCCATGCAAACGTTATTAGATATTTTGTTTGCCGGTGATTAATCATATAAAAATGATATTCGCAATATTATCATGTTTGCTGCCGGGCTCGAAAATATTGCATGATCGTACATTTAGAGCAAAAAAATCATAAGCTCAATAGTGAACATATTAATATACAGAATTAATATATTTGTATTCTATGTTTTAGAGCATTGCAGTTTCCACCTGAAGGTTGGTTACGGTTAAATTTAAATCATGGAAGTATTACATGGATATCTATTCGTCCTAATGGGAGAGTGACACTAAGGAATTTAGGTGATAGTGGACATATGAAACCACAACTTATTTCATCTTATTAAAACTGAATGCACAACTTAATTCTTTGTTTCAATAAAATCTTTAAATTATGCAATTTACAATAAGTAATAGAAAAATATTTTTATTTATTCGTTTGTAGTTATTAATATTATAATTTCATCATAAAAAATTTCAAGGAGCATTTATTAAATACCAGAAATTATATATAAAATTTGAAATACTTTGAAAATTATGAATTATGTAATGCTACATTGTAATTATAATAAGCCATGATTTATTTCTGCACATAGAAATTTATATTCTATAATATTGATGAGACAGGCATTTTTCCGGAATACACTGTATTATTAATGCAATTTCTATATAATTTTATATCACAAATAATATATTAAAAAAAATTTTTTATATTCTATATTGTAAATGTATTTTTGTACGATTGCCGAAATTGTTTAATACTTAAGCACACACATATACACAATTTCCTCTTTTATACAATACAAATACCTTCCAATTATATTATGCAAGTGATAACCTCATGGATTTTCTAGCATAATATCTTTGTAATGCTGCTTCAAATAGAGGCCCAACTGTTCTTTTTTCCCAAATTTTAGATCTCTCCCTCTTCTCTGCTTCTATTTTTTCTTTTACATTAATACTTGTTTTTTCAGTTTCATCATCGTTTTTACTATTTTCTATTTTTTCAACATTTTTTGAATTTTCTATTTTGCTTTCAGCAAGACTTTTTTCATGTTTAATATCTTCAGTTTGATGCTTTTGTCTTTTAGCATTAGGTTCTACTTTTTCAGATTCACTTTCAACATCTTCATGTTTTTCAGATACAACAGTTTTTGTTTCGTTTTTCCTTTTTTGATGAATTTCATTATCTGTATCACTATCTTCTTCTATTTTTCTTTGCCTATATTGTCTATTTTTTTTTATCTCTTTATTTTTAATTTGTTCTTTGTTTGTGACATCTATTTCTTTATTTACATTTTCTGAATTATTATCTAAATCAGTTTTATAATCGTCTGTATTATTTTTAGTTTCAGATTTTTCTGAAGACTGAACAGTCTGTTCATACAAATGTCTATAAAATCCTGAAATATCCTGTTGTTTTCTAACATCTGCTATAGCTTCCAATCTATCAATTTTATTTTCCTCTTCTTCCATTTTCTTGAATTCTTCTAATTTTGCTCTATATGCAGAAGTAACAAAACTTTCTTTGTCTGCATACATTGTTCCTTCTGCTTCACGTTCTTTTTGAACCATTCTCTCTATTCTGTATTCCTCCTCCTTCTTTCTTCGTTCAGCAGCTTTTAAAAGATTTTGAATATACCTTGGCTTCTTTTTTTCATCTTTTGCAGTTTTAGACTGATCTTTTGTTCTTTCCATGTCATCGTATACTTCATCATATTGAAATATTGTTGGGTCTTCCTTCAAAGCCTTTTGCATATTTAATCTTACTTGTTTCTTTAATTTATTCTTTTCTCCCTCTGCTTGAAGAGCTTTTTTAACCCAATCTGTACCATCTTCTTCATCCGAATCATTATTGTCACCAAATACATTATTGACTTTTGGAGCAATACGTTGTTGCTTTTTAGGTAAAATCAAACCATATCTGAAATTTTTTGTAATCATTAGCAGTTTTCTTATTTTGCTACTTTCTTTAGTTTGCTATTAATATTTTAGATTATTTACTGTTTTTCTTCTTTGTTGTTAGACATTGCTCGATGTATTATTTATTAGAGTCTTATCAAATTTGCATCTCACAAGCAATCGAATAAATTTCTCAAATGCAAGATCATAACCTATCTTCGACAATATTTTTCAAAATAAGTTCCAATAAGAGGCAAAGCTATACCTAACAAAAGATAAGAAAACAATATTGATTAAACAATAAATTTAATGTGTATTTGTAAAAAATTTTAAAATATTTGGAATAAATGAACATGCACTTGATTTCACTTTATCAACCTTTCATTCAGTATTACTTTTCGAATCTACTTTGTATTATTTTTAAATGTCATTTAATTATAAATTTCATAAGTTATAAATTTTTAAAATTTTAAAGTTATGAATCCCTTACTGTCAATCCAACAAGCAACGAATTACCAGTTATAAATTATTTCAACTATGGATATCTACATGTATGTATTTCAGAAAAAGAAGAGAAAGCGGGAAATTATCATTATCAAAAGTATTATTTATAACATGGTATATAGATATGTAAGACTTAAATTGACTTTGTATTAAACAAATATTTTTATAATCTGAGTTTCTATAATTTTTATAAGAAATTGTTCCAAAATATATGTATGTAATATACAAAATAATGTATTAATAAATGTTTTTATTCTTAATGAAAAAATGTCTTTGTTTAATGCGAATGTGATATAAAGATGTATATATAGGTGCACATATATATATACATTATATATTAATAAAAACGATGTATGTAGATATATATATACATATATACATACATACATATATATATATATATATATATATATATATACATCGCTCTTGGTTTCCTACCCTACTCTGCCTACACTCGCTTTTGCGGACTTGCAGACGTCATCAGTCTTCAATATCTAAGTTATATTGACATTTTATATACTGATTGTGTAGATTGTCTCATTGAAATAAAAAAATTCATAATATTTTTACGTTAATAAACATTCAAATATGGTACACGTAGGTACAATCTATAACACAGTGCCGTTTTTTTTCTTACTCATTGGAGTTATTAATGGTTTTGTTATAAATTCTGAGAACAAACTAGATGAAGATTTTATCATTCCACATTACACACATTATGAAGAGCTTCAACAATTGTTTAATTTACTGGTTCTGAAATACCCAAATTTGGCCAAAGTGATTTCTATAGGAAAATCTGTGGAAGGTAGAGATCTGTTGGTTCTTGAAATTTCTGAAAATGTTAAAGAACGGAAACTATGTGAGCCAATGGTGAAATATGTTGCTAATATGCATGGTGATGAAGCTGTTGGTAGAGAATTATTAGTCTATCTTGCTCAATATCTTTTGAATAATTATGGAAAAGATGAAAGAGTTACAAAATTAGTGAATAATACTGATATCTATCTTATGCCATCAATGAATCCTGATGGTTTTGAAAAATCAGTGGTAACATTCTTATTTTTTATTTTATTTTTTTCTACATTTATATTTTCCATTTTCTATAAATCCATATGCATTGGTTTAATGTACTTTTGAATTTTTAGGAAGGGAACTGTAATTCCAAGGGAGATTTTTCGGGCCGTGAAAATGCGAATCATGTTGATTTAAATAGAAATTTTCCAGATCAATTTTACAAAAGAACTAATTATCTTCAAAAAGGAGGCAGTATATTGGATGGACGTCAAAATGAAACAGTAGCTATGATGACTTGGATTGCTACAGAACCATTTGTATTGTCGGGAAATCTTCATGGAGGTGCTGTTGTAGCAAGTTATCCCTATGATTCTGGGTAATATAATGTAATAAATATAATATTCATATAATATAATAAATAACTATAATGTATTTATGAAAATTTTATTATATAATGTAATAATAAATGTAAAATCATATAATGTTTCATCAATCATATACTGATTTTTAGCAGTGCACTTCCTTGTTGCGTTGAAAGTAAAAGTCCAGACGATGAGTTATTCAAATATTTGGCACATACGTATGCAGACAATCATCCACAAATGCGTACAGGTAATGCATGCAGTCATGATGTTTTTCAAGGAGGTGTTATCAATGGTGCATATTGGTAAGCACATTTTTATTTCTTGCTTTCGAAAAGTATCACTTGTAAAAGAAAATTACTAAATTTTATTTTTTTAGGTATGAAGTTATTGGAGGAATGCAAGACTTTAATTACGCTCGTTCTAATGCATTTGAAATAACATTTGAGCTTAGTTGTTGTAAATATCCAACTGCTTCAAATATGCCAAAATATTGGAGATTAAATAAGGAATCCCTTATAAAATATCTTGAGCAAGCCCATATTGGAGTAAAAGGTTCCTAAATATTTATTAATATAATTATTTATTAATAATTGTGGTATATATTAATTTGTGTTTTATAATTCCAGGTCTTGTAAGAGATACAAATGGTGAACCAATAGAAGCAGCCACTATCATTGTGCATGGAATTAACCATAATGTATCCACTACACATCGTGGAGAATATTGGCGTTTGTTACTACCCGGAACTTATAATATTCATGCAGAAGCATGGGGGTGAGTATAGATCTAGATAATGTAGTAATGAAACTGTTATTTTATTTAACAAAATCTGATTATGTAATTTTACATAAGATATTACATATTTACATATGTAATTCTTTATGATTTTAGATATCATCCAAGTGAACAAATAAATGTCACAGTAATATCAGGTGAACCGTCTATTGTCAATTTCACTTTAACACAGGACACTTATAATGATCAAGGTAATCAAGAAGTATCTTTTGTTCATATGTTCCCACTTCCTGATCAGTATCTTGCACTGTATAAACTAGTACCGTCCTATGATGATATGAATTACTAGTTTGTTATATATATATATATATATATATATATATATATATATATATTAAAATATTTTTCTTGTTTTTTTAATTTATTTTTTCATAAAATTGAAATGAAATTATTATTTTTTCTGTTTACATATAAATTTATCATTTTTTTTAGTGATTGTTTTATCATGATAATTTTCATTTTACAGCACTACTATGATTATACTATTATATCACAAGAGTATTTGATACTGTTATTTCCATACATGTTATTATTGTTTATCTTCTTGTTAATACAAACAAGTATAGAAAAGATACACACAAGGTATGGAGAAAAAGATCAAATTTTCTGATTCGCAGAAAAACCATGATTTACATTAAAAACTTATGTGTGGAATATGGTAATTGGAGCATAAAGATACACAAACATAATTTTTTAAATCGTTTTTATTATTTTTATATTTTTATATTTATATTGTTTCTTATTTGTTTTTTACATTTATTTGTTCTATATTGAATATGGGAAAAAATAAATGCAAAAGCATTAGAGCTTTATAAAGAAATGTTATATCAGTTATATATAGAAAAAGAATATAATAAGCTTATAATTTTAAATAATTGGTCTAAATGCTTTGTAAATATAAAATTAAATCATATATATATATATATTGTAAGAATCAAACATTACTGCATACCAAAAACATATCTTCTATAACACTTATATTTTTTAGCTGAATAATTTTTATGTTATTGAACAAATGGTTAATAGAGATTTATTTCTTGTTCGAATGCTCTCTTTTATATTAATGAACAGTTACAAGTTACAACAATTACAAGCTCTCTTTTATATTAATGAACAGTTGCAAGAACAAATAGATAGATAAAGTTTTTAAAAGTAATTATAAACATTTCGTTAGTATTTTTTTTAAATTTCATATGTTCATATGTTAAATGTTTATTTAAAGATACATGTTACGAAAATCAATGAAAATTAAATTTTATAAAGTCAAAAAGCTATAAATTAGAAATGAAAAGTTTATTTTATTTAGTTAAGTTTAAAAAATATATTAATCTTATTTTTATGAAATGAGCAAAATATATAAAAAATATATGAATAATGAAAAATATATCTAAACCTTTTTAGTATGCAATATAAATGTCTATTATGTAATTTTGTTAATATTAACAAAAATATGTAAAACAACAATGAGTGATGTTTATAATTATATTTGTAATTTGATGTATAGCATAATATAATCAAATTAAATGTATAATATCTAAAAAATTAAAAAATAAAGTATTATATTTGTTTCAAATAGTGAGTTAGTTTTCTTAAATATTTTCCAGCCTTTTCCTATATTTTTCATCCATCAAGTAGTAGTGTAACATTTTAAATATTATTATAATACATTATTTTCGTTTATTATGTTCTCTATACCTTGTGTTGTTAATAATAGTTGTTAATAATATTTCTGAAATTTTAAGTTTCGTATTTTTAATGATTTATTTTTTCAATTTATATAAAAGATTTATTAAAGAAGATACACTCGCAGATATTTTTTGTTTAACTAATAATTTTTATTTTTAGACTTTATTTTTATAATCTTAATAAATTTTATTGGTAATTTTTATTGTAACATTATGTTAATTTATAGGAAAATTAAAATCAAATGAAGTCGAGGAATTTATTAGACCCATTGACAAGTATGGTTTTTTTCATAATACGGAATTCAAACACCATAATTACACATCAATGGAAAATTACTTGAAGGAATTAAACTTAAATTATCCAAATATTACAAGACTTTATAGTATAGGAGAGTCTGTCAAAGGACGACAGTTATATGTTATGGAAGTAACAGAAAATCCTGGAAAACATAGTCAAAATAAACCTGAAGTAAAATATATAGGAAACATGCATGGAAATGAAGTTGTTGGTAGAGAAATTTTATTGTTGTTGTTAAAGTATCTTTGTGAAAATTTTGAAACTAATGAAAGAGTTACAAAAATATTAAAGAATGTGAGATTGCATGTAATGCCAAGTATGAATCCAGATGGTTACGAAATTTCTAAAGAAGGAACTATATATGGAGTTCGAGGAAGAGCAAATGCTAAAGGTGTTGATCTCAACAGAAATTTTCCTGATCAATATGAAACGAATGATGTATGAATTTTAATTTTAATTTTGTTTCATTTTTAATATATTTAGTACATTTTGTATGTTTATTTATTAGTTAATTTCATTTTAATTATTAGTTATATTTTTATATTTTGCAGTATAATAAAGAGCAAGAACCTGAAACAAAAGCAGTAATGAATTGGATTGCAAATATACCATTTGTACTTTCTGCTAATTTTCATGGAGGAGCATTAGTAGCAAATTATCCATATGATAATGAACCAAAATCCGAATATAATATTGAAAATCTAAGTCCGGATGATAAAGTTTTTAAAGCTTTAGCATTAGCATATTCAAATGCTCATCCTTATATGCATCTTGGAGAACCATGTCCTTCATTTTCAAATGGACGAAATACAGTACAAAGTATGCTAGAGAAAAGTTTCCCAAATGGTATAACTAATGGGGCTGCTTGGTATTCTGTTAGTGGAGGCATGCAAGATTATAATTACATTCATAGTAATGATTTTGAAATTACAATAGAAATGGGATGTACAAAATTTCCAAATGCAACTCAATTACCAGAATATTGGTTAGAAAATAGAGAATCTCTTCTACGTCTAATTGAAATGGTATATATTAGTATGTGTAACATGTGAAAATAATTATTTCTTTTATTACAATTAAATATTTATTTATAGTCTCGTAAAGGAATACATGGAGTAATACGTTCCTCAATTGGAAATCCTATACCTAATGCTAAAATATCTGTAGAAGGAATTAAACATGATATCTATGCAGCTAATAATGGAGATTATTGGCGTCTTTTAGTTCCAGGGAAATACAATGTTACAGTTAGTGCGGTAGGATATGAATCTCAAATACAAACTGTAACAATAACAGATGGTGTTAATATTGGAGAAGGAGAAGTAACACTGGATTTCACGTTAATGCGCGATGATCCTGAACATTGGTACTATATAATACATAATTTTATGATTTTTTTAAGAATAGAAAATACTTTAATACAATTCTTATAAGCATTACAATTTCCAGAATAATGATACTTGTATATTATTGAATGTTAAAAAAGGATTGTATATGATAAGGAGTTATAAAAATTTCATTTTATGAAGAAATTTAAAAGCTTTATGAAAGTAAATATTTTAATATGTTACAAAATATATAATAACTTTTATTTTATTATTTTATTTTTATAGAAACAGAACAGATTAGTAGAATGCTATAATAATTTAGTGCTTTTCCTTATCATTAAGTATTTTAATAAATAAATTTTTTAATATGCGTATTTGTTTTTTTATACTTCATACGAAAATATAAATTTTTATTCCTTAAAATTTGACATACATATATTTGTACTTTATGTATTAATTCTTTTATTTTAGGTCATCTGCTTATGATTTTCGATTAATAGCAAATTTACAGAATATTTATTTAAAAAATGCTGAGTTAAGTGCTAGATTTAGTCAATTAGAAAATCATCAACCAAATATTGCAGAATTTCAAGCTGGGGAATCATTAGTTAGTATGGTTATTCATTCTTTAAAAGTTACGTATAATGTGAGTATATTATTTAAATAATATATAATTTTATATATATATATATAAATAAATAATGTATATTATGTTAAATTTTATTTTTTTGGATTATGAAAAATGTTAAATAATTTATTATTATATAGATGGGTGCACCTGAAGAAAATAAATATCATATTGGTTTAATTGGAGGTTTATTTGCATCTCAACCAATGGGTAGAGAAATACTATTACGATTAGCAACTCATATTCTCATGGGAAATCAAATTGGAGATCCTCTTATACAGAGAATATTGAATAATTCTGTATTACATTTTGTGCCAGGCATAGATCCAGGTTTTGATAATATAATAAATGTTCAAGAATGTAATCCCATTGTAGATGATGAAATAGGCAAAAGACTATTGTCACACAATAATAATGTAACTTCAGATAAATTGGATGTGATTACCAATGCATTTAAAACAATGTTATCTAGTGAAGAATATGATGTGATAATAATATTAGAAAGTGGAGCACTTGAAATCGGGTAATGAAAATTTAAATTACTGCACAAATATATTAAAAGACAAAATCTAATTTAAAATAATATCTTATATTTTTATTTTATAGTTATACAGATGATAGTTTGAATGTGTATAAAACTCTAGCTAAAAATTATGAACATTTAATACAGAAACGAACTTGCAATTTTTTCAACAATGATGTTAAAAAAGTACAGAAATATATACAAAATGAATATAAAATACCAGTAGTAAGTAATATAATGTTCACTAATGTATTAAATAATTTATATAATTTGTCTATTATAATTTATTAATCTATATTTCATATATTTTTAGATAAGTATCAATATGGCTTGTTGTAAGTATCCATCTCCAGTATCTATTCCAACTATTTGGCGTGAAAATTTATTGCCCTTGAAACAACTTATTCAAAGCCTTACAACTGGTGTTCGAGCAATAGTAACAGACGTTGACTATGTTCCTTTAAGAGAAGCTGTAGTTACAATTGGAACCAATAGCTATCATGTCTCCAAAAATATGGCTTATTTCAAAATTATTCTTCTTCCTGGTGAATATTCATTAACATTTTTCTGTGACGGTTATATAGAACAATCTATAAAGGTTCATGTAAATGATCAAAGCATAACTGATCTTCACATTAAATTGACGAAACGTTATATAGAAAAAACAAAATATCAAAACTACGACAATGATCAAGAAACAAATATTATAAATCAAGTTTTGATTGATTTGAATAATAAATACTCACAATTATCAACTTTACATACGATTAGTAAATCACAAACGGGTACGCGAATAATGTGTTTAGAAATTGGAACTGAAAATAATTACAAACGCATTGGCCGACCATCTATAGCTTTTGTGGCTGGTATTTCAAGTGGTGCACCTGTGACATCTAAAATTTTGCTTCATTTTGCAACATATTTATTAGACCATTATCAAAAAGATACTAAAATTACAAATTATCTGGACAAATTTACGATATATATTGCACCAGATTTATCTCAAAATTCTAATGATAGTCAAACTTGCTCTTCATTTATTGTGGATAATTTGCAATTTCCCATTAATGACAGATTAAGTACTAAAGCAAGCACAATAATTACATGGTTTGAAAATATTAACGCCGTATTAGCAATAAATTTGAATATTGGTTCACAACATATTGAAATTCCATTTGCGGGAAAACATGGAAAAATATTTAAACAAATATATAATACCGATGATGATGATGTATTACAAGATTTAGCATTGTTATATACGAAATATAATATTCATATGATTTCTAAAAATCCACAATGTAATTACGATTTAAATGTATCTAATGGGATAATTCATGCTGGAATGGGTATAAGTGGTAAAAGAGAGCATTCTTTGATGGATTATCTTTATTTAAATACAAGTACTTTAATGTTGGATGTATATGTTACTTGTTGTAACACAGATGATTCAAGAAATATATGGGAAGATAATAAAGCTAGTTTATTAATAATGATAGAAAGGCTTAATGAAGGAATAAAAGGATATGTTCTTAATGAAAACAATGAACCGATTGAAAATGCTATTTTATCATACAATAAATCAATACATCATGTCAAAAGTGGAACAAATGGGGCTTACTGGCTTTTATTTCAACCTGGTACTCACGTTATAAGTGCTAGCGCATCCGGATATATACAACAGACTAAGATGTTTATCACACCAGATGTACATAGCGTTTCGCGCTTAGTATTTAAATTAAAATATAACGACAACTTTTTAGGGATGCCTAGAATTGTTTTTGTAATTCTCACAAGTAAGATGATCAATATTTTTGTTATTTTAATATTAATTATTATTTCATAATATATTATTATAATAAATCATATTTTTACAGGTATTATATGTTTGGCAATTTTTGCTTGTTCTATTTTTATTTGTACCAATTGTAAATCTTCTAAAAATTCAGAAAAAAGTAATTGGAATAAATATACATTTAGTCTACTAAAAGGCGGTACAAGCTTTTTTGATGATGATGAAAAAGAAATTGAAATATTTAGAAGACCATTAAACGGTAAATATCTGAAATGTAAAATCTGAAAATTGTACATATAAAAATATTTTAAATTTTTATATAAATTTTGGAAGTACTTATTTTTCAGTTTCTCTTAACTGAACTACTATGTTCTATTACTTTTGAAAGTACTATTTATTAAAAATTTACAATCATTGAAAATTACATGACGCTACATTCGCGTTATTATAGTGTTGTAATTTTGAAATATTTATTAACACACATATTTATATTATATTTTTTATAATTAATTTACATGTTTTTAGAATATATCCAAACTAATGAAGTTACGAAACCATATTTTGACGATGATAATATGTCAAGTTCGGAGGATGCCAGTGACTTAGAATTTATTAGACCAAGTACAGAATGGAAAGAAGAGACACCTAAAGAACATGGATAATTCAGTATTCACTAATAAATAAAATATTTTGTTATTATACTTAAATTATGAAAATTAGACAAAAAATTATTACTAGAAAAGAAAGGATAACAATGTACTTAACAATAGAGTGTACTTTTGTTTACTTAATCAAATAATATTTAGTAATGATATTTATTACTCGGTAAACATGGTTTCTACAAAGTGTTATTTTCTAAAACAGTTTATCAATCTAGAGCATGATAAAAAAATCATTCAATATAAAAAAAACGATTGTACTTAAAGTAATATAAGGATAAAACAGAATTATATGTATGTGTAGCTAATATACTGTGTTTTATATTTTTATATATAACACAAGATTAATATTTTGTATATTATATATTTATATATAATTTTAAATTTAGTATGATAAATTGATGTAAATTTTTAAATATATAAAATATATCTTTTATGCATATTATCACATTTGTAAAATCATATTAAATTTATAAATATGAGGAACATTTTATGTACCTCCTACAGAACTTTTGAAGTATGGAAATTTTTTTTATGAAAAAAAAAAATATTAATTATAATAATATATACTTATATATTATTATAAATAATTTTGAATAAAAAACATACTATTTACTTAAGTGATTAAAGTGATCTTTTAAATTATTTGAGTATATTAATTTGTATAATAAGTATCAATTTAATTTAATAATAGGTCATAGGTAATATATATATATGTTGTATATGTAGTATTATTAATATAATAAATTACGATTCTATAATTAGGAGATTTAATATATAATATCATTAAATAATATTTATATAAATTTTATTTACAATAAAATTTTGATAAAGAATATATAAAGAAAGATGTTAAATTTACATTTATACGATATTGAATTTACATTTTGTCCCATATTGCAAATTTGGTTAGGATGATGCAAGTTTTGAATGTTCATTATATGGGTTTTTTATTTTTGTATGTAATTCTTAAAAGTAGGCAAGTGTTAGTTTGAGAGACAATTGATATTTATTAATTACAAATTTGAAATATCATTAGCTCAAGCTACATTTTACAGTGTAATACCATTGTGATACTAAAGTTTCAGTAGGTAAACTATTCGAGATTACAGGTAGAATAGGCGTTGCTGTAGAGTGAATCATACAAGAATTTAATGATAGTTAATGTGAATAGTATTGTGTATTATTTAATTAAGTTAAGATATATATACATTAACATCAATATAAAATATTTTATATGCGAATATATTCAAAAAATTATGTACATAGAAGTGAGTAAAAATTTGTACCAGACTTTCGAACACGTGATATTTATTTGACAATTTTTCTTCATCTTCTACGTGCATTTGTGTAAACATTTTTTGAAAATAATTTTGTAAAATATTTTTGGATTAAGCTTTTCAAAGAGGTAAGTTTTATTGTGTGATTTTTATATTTTTTTAAGTAACAAAAATTTTAAGATACACATACTTTACAATTTTTATCACTTTTTATCACTGTATTTTCAGATTTCATAGATAAAAAATGGCAAAGAGAATACAACCATCCTGGGTACCACCAGAAAGAAAGAACAGCTCGGTTCTTAGGTTATACAATAGCTTAACTAGAGAGAAAGAAATATTTATTCCACAATTTGGAAATCGTATATTATGGTATAGTTGTGGACCTACTGTTTATGATGCATCACATATGGGACATGCTAGGTATAAAATTGCATATAAAATTATATATTTTAAGAGTACATATCTTATTCAAATAGCTTATTTTTATATTATATTAATTTTTTTCATCTCTCATCTCTGTATTTTAGATCATATATATCTTTTGATATATTAAGGCGTGTGTTATCTGATTATTTTGGATATGATGTTTTATACGTGATGAACATTACTGATATAGATGATAAAATTATAAAAAGGGCTAGACAAAATTATTTATACGAGAAATATATAGAAGAGGATCATACTCTTGATGAAATTCTGGATGATGTGAAATATGTAATGTGTATTTTTGAAGATACAGTAAAGAACACAAATGATGCAGATAAAAAATGCATGCTAGAGATAATGTTGTCCAATGTGGAAAAAGCTATTGGAAATCTTGAAAATGCAGTAAAGCTTAAAGATGAGGCTAAAATAAAGGAATATCAAGAAGTACATATATATTTTTTCATATTGTTAGAATATAAGTTATAAGTTTATAAGTAGTAATAATATTATTAATTTTATATTCACGACAATAATATTATTAATTTTATTTAATAATTTATCTAAAGATACTATCTTTGTAACTTCTATGGATACAGTTATTATTAAAAGTAGCACGAGATCCTTTGGCAGAATGGTTGGATAAAACAAAAGGGGCTACTATTACAGAACATTCAATTTTTACCAAATTGTCACAACATTGGGAAATGGAATTTCATAAGGATATGGATTCTCTAAATGTAATATTAAGTATATTTTCTTGATTTTAATTTTACATACTTATTAATTGTATTGAAAAATTTATAATGTTTTTTTTAGGTATTAAGGCCAAATGTTTTGACAAGAGTTAGTGAATACATACATGAAATTATAGCATTTACTGAAAAAATCATAGAAAATGGAGTTGCATATGAAAGTAATGGTTCTGTATATTTTGATGTCGCTACCTTTGATAAACAGGATCAGCATCATTATGCTAAACTTGTCCCGGAAGCATATGGCGATGCATCAAGTTTGCAAGAAGGAGAAGGTAAAAATTCATTTTTTTCTTTTTGAAGAAATAATTGTATTAAATTTAAAATAAAAATGTTTTTATTAGGAGATTTAAGTAATTTGGAGGTATCTGAAAAAAGATCACCAATTGATTTCGCGCTTTGGAAATGCTCAAAGGAAGGAGAACCTTGGTGGGAAAGTCCTTGGGGCAAAGGACGTCCAGGTTGGCATATAGAATGTTCAGTCATGGCATCTATAATTTGTGGAGAAAGTTTGGATATTCATACTGGAGGAATAGATTTAAAGTTTCCTCATCATGATAATGAAATAGCACAAGCAGAAGCATACTATAATAATTCTAATTGGGTTAGATATTTTCTTCATTCTGGTCATTTGACCATAGCAGGATGTAAAATGTCAAAATCGCTAAAAAATTTCATTACTATACAAGATGCATTAAAAAAACATTCAGCAAGACAACTTAGGCTTGCGTTTCTTTTGCATTCATGGAAGGATACATTAGATTATAGTGATGATACTATGCATATGGCCATTCAGTATGAAAAGTTTCTAAATGTAAATATAAATATTTGTGTTATATATTATTTGATGAATTCTTAATATTCAATAATACAAAGTACGTAAGACTTTTTATTTGTATTATAGGAATTTTTTTTAAATGTAAAATGTAAAATTAGGTCTTTGGGTTCAGAGACAAACATTAATACTTTTACTAAATGGACGAAGTCTGAGGTGGAATTAAATGAAAAATTTTATCATGCCAGAGTTTTAATACATAATGCATTATGTGGTAAGTAAACATTTATAAATATTATGTATTGTAATTGTATATTAAATATATAATTTATTGTTATATGTTGAAATTTGATTGTAGACAATATTGATACAAGAAGTACGCTTGATGCGATTAGAGATCTTGTGACATATTGCAATATTTACATGAAAGAAATTAAACAACCAAATACATTATTGCTTAGAGATGTCGCAGTTTATATTACAAAAATGTTTACTATATTTGGTGTCATATCATCGCACGATAATATTGGTTTTCCAGTTGACAACAGTACTACGAATTTAAATGTACGTTTTATATATTTTTATTTCCTTTTTATTTATTTCTTGAACTTTATTCACGAATTTTATTAAAGGTTGAAAAAGTTGTTATCCCGTATCTCGAAATTTTGGCAAATTTCCGTGAAAAAGTTAGAAATCACGCTAAAGACTTAAAAGCCAGTAGCATTCTCAAGGAATGCGATACATTACGTGACGATATTTTACCAAATATTGGAGTTCGTTTGGAGGATAGTAATGAAGAAATTTGTAACATTAAATTGGTAAATAGAGAAGAATTATTAAAAGAGAAAATGCATAAGAAGCAAATGGAGTTGGAAAGAACGTTGGAAAAGGAAAGAAGAAAAGCGGAAGCTGCAGCAAAAGAAGCGCAGAAAAAGATTCCTCCTTCCGAAATGTTTAAGTTAGAGAAAAATAAATATTCAAAATTTGAAAGCAATGTACGTAAATTTGTATAATGATGCATTCCTTTTTATAATACTTAAGGAATTGTTTTGTTTAGGGTATACCAACGCATTATATCGACGGTACAGAAATCAGTAAAGGACAGATGAAAAAGTTGCAGAAATTGCAGCAAGCGCAAGAGAAGAGATACAACGAATATCTTGCATCCATCAATGGTGCTTAAAATTTTTATCTGTATAGTATTAATCTTGTGCATTGGAAAATTGATTATTCAAGAAAAATATTGTTATCATTTTTCTAAAATATTTATTTTCACTTTTTTTTGTCATTTCATTATTTATTAATTTATTACTGTTTATGAACGTAATTACATGATATTTATGTTTGCGTTTGTACAGTATTTAATTAAACAAATTTATTTTATTTTAGTGCAATTTTCAATATTTTACAAACTGCCTATTTATCGTTAAATGTATTTCTAATATTTCTAATCATATGAATTTCTAAATTATATAACAAATAAGTTTGATTTAATTTGGAAGACGTAATTATAAAAAGTTAATAAATTAAATCTCTTGATCAATTTTTTTGCTTTGCAAATGAAAATTGATCTTTTTTGCAAATTTGATTTATGGACATTGAAATGCTAGCGCCGTATAGTGGTGAAACTAAAAAATCTATTGTTGTACATTAGTGCATTCCTTGTTTGTCAATGATGTTGCCGTCTAAGCGTTTTCCAGATCCGTTTAGAATTAAAAGGATAAAAGAAAAAAATCTAATAGATGGCAGCACATAACTACGCTTATAGATAAAGAGAGCAACAGTGCTTAATAAGGACAGTAATAGTGATTAGTTGTCTTATTACCGATACGTGGCGCTAGTATTTTGTGCCCATAAATCGAGGAAATTTTTATTTGGAAACAAAAGAATTAAAGCGATTAATTTGTGAATCTTTGCAGTTCCTTTCTTCTAATAATGCGTTCAACTTTGTTCTTATTTTCTACTTAACTTATGAAATGAGTGATTTGAAAGATTTTCAAATAAATCGAAGAAATTTTTATTTGAAAACAAAAGAATTAAAGCGATTAATTTGTGAATCTTTGCAGTTCCTTTCTTCTAATAATGCGTTCAATTTTGTTCTTATTTTCCACTTAACTTATGAAATGAGTGATTTGAAAGATTTTCAAATAAATCGAGGCACTCCCAATAATTAAATATCATGAAGTTAAATTTAATTGTGAATTGTATTATACAGTGTTTTTCCTTTAGAATGATCGTGTAAGTTAATCCTTTTAATGAAAATACAATTGATTTGTCATTTATTTTTAATCTTTAATCATTTTTCTTTGTATGTTTCAAAAACTAGGATAAGCGAAATGTTGAGAACTTCAGAGAAATTTTGTTCCTTTATATTTAAAGAGCAAAATGTTGAGAACTTTCGAAAAATTTTGTTTCTTTATATTTAAAAAGGGAGTTGTAAACAAACAAAGAATGAAAGAAGAACGTAAACAAAGGAACAAAAGGAGAAACAAAGGAAAAAGTAAACGTCGTTAAAGGAATAACACTTGTAAATAATAAATGATCGTTAATCGTAGGTCGTTGTATGTCTAGCACATCGATTGCCGCGCAAATTTTATAGATTTAAGTCTCAAAATATTCACAAGAATAAGTGATGGATGATTGAATTTGAATTATGGTAATTTGAAATTGTGGCACGTTCATTGGAAATAACTTGTAATAACTTACAAGTTACAAAGAGTTACGAGAACAAGTTTGGCGAGGAATTTTGTGAAACGGGAGGGCAGAGAAATTTTTATTTCTACTCCTATGTTAGACAAACGTATCATCGTTTCAGAATCTGTCAACAATGTTTACTAGCTAGAACTAAGTAGAATTAGCTAACTAAAATTAAAACTCATACATCTTACGATATCCTATGGTGTTTCACGACAATTAACAATAATTTATTCATTAGCTAAGGATTCATCTGCAATTCAGTTTAAACATCGAATGACATGATGAAGAGAATTGTGCGTAATTTATACTGGATTGCGCAGTTTCTAGTTTGGTATCGTTTTTCAAACAATATAGTACAGTGTATATTAAATAGAGAATATTTATTATAATACACTATATACACTATAATATATCTATTATAGTGTATATTAAGCAGAGAATATTTATTCCGGATATTAATTTTAAAACAAAATGATATCAATTACCAGAAATTATCTATCACAAACAGCATGGTTCCTAATATACAATATGAATATTGTAAATTAACATCTACTATTTATCGATTAATAATTATTATTACATTTCGATCACTTCATGAATCGATTTACGTTCACACTGAAATGATTCAAGATGATTAGACGTAGATCGAGATAATTACAACAGAAAAAAATATACGAGCACAAAAGGTTATGGAAAATCAATCCTTGGTAGTGACAGTGGATGACTTTTGTCTATATTTCGAAAAATGATTTTCCCATTACAGCAATCAATAATTTAATAAATTTACAGTTCTATTAATTTATCGCAACAGTAATAATTTATACAATTCGTGTAGTTTAGATATTTGTACTAGCTTTTGATTTATTATTAAAGAAGAATAAAATTACTCGTTGTTTCGTTAAATTCCCTAGTTTCGATTCCGACCACTACATATGTTGTGGTCTCGTTCTGGGCTAAATCGGTAACGGTGGGAATGATATGAAAATGGTAATCGACCCCGGAAGTGCCCCGATACAAAAATGTATTAAGTGGCGACAGGTCTGTAACCAGGACATAGTTTTTAACAACGAGTTGACACGTCCAATTCACGGTGAAATTAGCGGGGATAGAGAATAGTTGAAAGATACTTTATCGACGTTAAATTGCCAGGCAGATTTGCTGCGTAACAGATAAAATTACAGTTTCAGGATCGTGCAGAAATGTTTTGCGACGCCGTTGGCCATTGGATACACCAGAGTGCCTGAAACAAAATAAACTTCGCACCGTTTCCATCCAACCGGATGAATCTGACACGTGATGCTGTCCATTATTAAGGCATAATACCCCTTTCACAATGACGCGTGAGTCGGTGTGTGACAGCTTTATAAATGTAAAAGCGATATAATGCCCGACTTGCGGCGAACCAGACCGATATTCATCCCGCATTCAGAAACTGTGAAAACGCGCGGTGTGGCGCGGCGGGGCGAGACGAGAAGAGGCGGGAGAGGGAAACGGGTCGTGTATCATGCGCTTTTCCAACTCAGGAAAATACGGTTGTCTGATAATGTCTCGTATCAAAAACTTGGCGGAATAATTAGAAAATATCCTTCTTTGCTTTTTGTATCTCTCTGTGTTATCGTCGTGTCGTTCGTACTTCCATTTTTAAATAAAGAGCGTTCGTGCTTTTAATCGTCATTTCCTTTTGCAGAAGAGTAATTTACAGAAGAAAAATTGGAGCTAGTTAAAAACAGAGAAAGACAAAGTGGAAGATACAAATTTATGATTCGAAACGAAATTACAAAATTCCCGTCCATCCAGTGTATTACTGGATTTCGCCAGACGATATTCTTTTCGTTGCGACGCGTGGAGAAAAGGAAATGTGGAGACGCGCGCGCGAGCGAGAGAGAGAGAGAGAGAGAGAGAGAGGCAAACGAGAGAGAGAAGGTAGAAGGGAAGAAATGAAAAAAAATGAGTAAGTTGACGTTAACAATGCGTGACGGTTGGCGCAAAAAATATGCTCTCGAATATGAAGTCAAGAGCGGTAAAAAAGCAAACAGACTTTTCGCTCGAGTTCTTTCTTTTTTCTCTTCTTCTCTCTCTCTTTCCTCTTTTACACCTCATCTTTTTTTCCACTGATGGCGACGTGAATGAATACGTAAATTTTTTCGGAAAAAGTCCGATTTCCGCACCCCAAAGTCGAAAGGTCTCGATTCTTGATTGACACCTGAATGTTCTCGTATGCATATATAAAGCCACCCTCTTTCTCCGACTTTCACCCCTCCTTGTCGCTCGCCCGATACACGGTGTCGTTTCGTTTGTCGGTTTCTCTCTCTCGCTGCGGAATCGGAGTTCGGTAACTGTTGTAATTTAACGAGCACCACTTTTCTCGCTCGTTTCGCTAGCCGCGTGTTCATACACACGTTTCTTTTTTTCCTTCTCCCGGTCTCTTTCACGCGCTGCCACTTCTTTCTCCCTTCTCTCTCTCTCTCTCTCTCGCCACTTCCGTAACGCCGCTGATCAGAATGCTTCAGAGTAACCGAACGACCGATAGAAAGAGCTTGATAAAAGAACAAAAAAAAAAAAGAAAAAGAAAAAGAGAAAAAAATACATACAGAAAACGATGGAAAGATGAAACGCCATTGTATCGAGAGATCGACTTCGTTCGGTTGAATTGAATCGCGTTAGCAAATTAGAATAGTGCACACACTCTGTAATCTGAACGACCAGTAGGTACGTTATGTTGATCATTCGCAACGGTTTCCCTCGGATTCGTTGCGAACTGAATTTGTTGAAAACCGATCTGAATGGACGATGATGAAATTAGTGGAGGAAGGGGAGAATGAATTCTCCGGCTGAACTCGATCTCGCAGGAATATCGATAATATCCTACAAGTTTTCGATGAAAATAGAAACACAATAACTGTACCAATAATAATGAAAAATCGTCAATAATTCAAAACTGGCACAAAACTTCGTAAAGGAAGGTCCATTCGTTTTGATCTCGTTTTGAAGCGCGAAGCTTTTAAATCGTTCGTTCTTTTTTTCTCGAAAATGATGTTACGTCGAATGATAGATGGATAGGTGAAGGTACTTCTTCGCCAAAAATTGTCGAAATTATGTCTGTGATACAGTTATGATCTTCACTGTAGATAAGTTTCTAAAATATATTATATACTATAATGGAATTTTATTATTTATTATACCATATGTACTGTATATACTGTATTACCATATATACCATATTATATTCTATAGTGGACTTTTATTATTTATTATACTATATATACTATATATATTAGCTACTATAATGGAATTTTATTATTTATTATACCATATATACTGTACACATTATATACTATAATGGAATTTTATACTATATATACTATACATATTATACATATTATATACTACATATACTATACATATTATACATATTATATACTACATATACTATACATATTATACATATTATATACTACATATACTATACATATTATATACTATATATACTATATATGTTGTATACTATAAAATAGATTATATACTATATAATGGATTATTCTGCGAATGTCGCGACACACTTACTTGTTCGCCACATTTAATTTGTACCTCTCGGCGAAATTCAATGTTTCATCGATCAGTGCAGGTATATATACGTATCGCCTGGTAATAATAGATTAGAGGAGAAACGTCGATTCATTGGTATCGCGAGCGAATTCCGATGGCAGGAAGATAACTAGGAGGCGGACATAAATAATGTATTGTTCGGTATTCGAGGACAGGCATCGTAGAGCGTGTCAGCTCGTGTGGTATCGGGGTGCGTTGGAAGTGGGGTGGGCAGGAGGCCACGGAGCCCACTTTTATAACTCCATCGACGATTTTCAGCTACCCTCTCGTCGTCGGTTTTTCGATTTACACCGCAGACTTCCACCGTGCACTCTTATCCTTTTGTTTGATTTATATTCTCTTCTCCCGCGGAGGAGTGATTTTCGAAACTTTCCCTCTAGCCGGCCGATTATTGCTATTGTTGCGCCCTTTCGACTGATCGGTCACGTTGAAACGTTCGGTAAGTCGATGACAAATTGCCGATAGACCTTGTTCATCGTCGCTTCAAATTGCTCGGCGACGAATTCTTCGCGTCTCTTTTGCTCGTCGTTTTTTTTTTTTTTTTTTTTTTTTTTTTTTGTTGAATTAGACGTGTCTATGGTATTTAACATACTACATTACCGTAGAGCAATGATGGCGAACCTATGACTCGCGAATCAGACACTGACCCACGTAGGCTTTTTAAATGACCTACGCGTTGAGTTTTATAAACTTATCATCATATATATATAAAAGAATTTTGTTTAATTATTTTTCGAACCCCTCTTTTCGAAAAATGTTAAGGAAATTACAAGTGTTGGGTTAGAGCTTAAGAGTGAAAAATAAATGCATAATTGTGTTTTATGGAGGATTTACGACTTGGTTATGTATACATATAGGTATTTCAAGTCTTAAATGTTGTATACGAGTTACTTGTGTCCAAAAAATTTTATATAGCGCTTACGATTAAACACTAAAAAAACACACTAGATCCCATTCTCAGAATGGGTAACTCTGCTAGCTTTTTATATAATAAAAGAGAGAACGGACAATAAAAAATATCAAAAAATAAAGTATATATATATATATATATATATATATATATCTAATGTATAGTGCAGGGGTGACTGGGCACGATGTCACCCCTTTCATATCAATTTTTTCACGTCGACATTTATTTTTTGCTCTCCACTTGCAAAAGCAAAAGTTGTAAAGCAAAAAGGAAACGTAAACTTTTTAGAGGATTATAAAAGTGAGAACCAAAAAAAAAAAAAAAGTAGTTTTCAACCATCCTCCCCTCCCCCTTACTCACTACTAGCCAGTACTAGAAAAAGATAATGAACAAAATTTGACCTACTTCTCAAAAAGGTTCGCCGTCGCTGCCGTGTAGCATGTTGTATCTAATGACTTTTAAATACATGATACTTGATTTCTAGTTGTATTCAGAAATGGAACCTGCAATCGCGACGTTCCAAAGGATATTTCAGTTTCACCGAGTACAACGGCGTAACAATTCGCGAAAATATCAGCAGAAGAAGCTACGCGATGAAACCGATCACCGGGCATCGGTCATAATTGCTCGGCGATTGCTTTGCAGCAGCTATAGAAGTTGCTCGATCGTCTGTATCCGATCGCACGGCCGGTGTGTGTTTTTCCAGTGCAAAAACACCGTATAAATACAGCTTGTTAGAGGAGCTCGCCTCGAATCCGATTGCGTCTCGCGCCGTGTAATGGCACCCTTTTATGTTAATCGGGTAACCCTTCCGCGTTTAACCAGCTGCGCTCGCGCATTGTCTCCGCCAAGTTTTTTTCTTTCACGTGTTTTTTTCCTCTCCTTTTTTCCTTCCCTCTCATTGCCCGCGTGTTCTTCACGAGGCAAAACGCACGCACGCGCTGCGGCTCACCCAGTTCAGGCGTTTCGGGGGGGTCAGTTTTTGCTGTTTGTGGGCCGCGATCGTAAGGATCGGCAAAAAAGGGGGTGGGGGGGGTGGGTCACCGGGAGGAAAGATTGGCGGAGGGTGAAGATTGACTTGAATTAGAGCGGCGAGAGAAAAAAAAGGAAGAGAGAAGGGGGTAAAAAAGTATCGAACCCGATGAGAAGTAAGAGCGGTTGCAAGTCCGTAGTAACGCGAATTTTCGTCGGTCGTAATCCGCTCGACCCTTCTATCCTCACGTTAATCCGCTTAATCGTGAAAGGAGTGCGTTTTCCTTTCTCTCAATGGTTTTTAATCACAGTCTTTCGTCCTTTTAATCGATCAGTTGCTCTTCAATTCTTCTTGCCGCGTGTCGATAATTTGTAATTTTAATTTCCCTCCTCTCGTTCTTTCGATTCGCGACTGTAAACGTCACTTTACAGATTCGTCAAGGAGAACGAACAACTGTGCGAAACAGCTTCGAAACAGCTTTTCCCTCTGCATCTCGAACCAACAAATCAATGTCAAGAACGGCCCCAAAGCAGAATTTCGAGGATGGCGAAAATCCTACCGAAAAATATCATACACGTATCACTCGAAAATGTGACGACGAAGGGCGCGACGATAATTCGCTCAGGGTGGGTGGAGGGAGGGGGGAGAGGGGTGATACACGCCGCAGGAAGATATCCGAGATCGCGAAGACCAGCCTTCGGGAGCAAAGGGTGGGCAGACTTTAACCCTTTCACCCTCGAAGGCATGCGCACAGGAAAGTCTGCAATGCAACCTCGGTAATTGCTGCATCCGAGACAAAATGGTAGACGCTGGCGGTGTAGCGATGGCGGAGTCGTTTGAATCTGTATCGTAATCGTCGCCAAACAGCTTCGAAGTACCAAAACCGCGTCGCCGTTTTCATCGAGTGCGTCGCGAGTCTTTTCATCGATCGCCGACGTACATACGCGCGACGCCAACAACTTCGGAATTCGGTTTGACTTTCCTGAGTGGTGGCCGCCGTCTCGTTCGTTTTCGTTCGGCTTCCGATACGAATACGGTCTCTCTCGGTGTCTTTCGTGGTTGCAGCGCGACGCGTAAAGTCATGCTTCGTTGAAAGGAAGCAATTACCAGAGAGATTTAAGAAGGGCAAAGAGGATCACGACGTCTTTCCTCTTCCCTTTCTTTCACCCCAGGCTTCTCCCTCTTCCCCCTGCCCCCTCTTCTTCCGTCCAGTCTTCTTCACCGGGGTTGATGGCGCGGCTTGCTCCGTAGTTAGCGGGGCGTGTCTTCAGTTTCTTTGAATTAAACATCATGCCTGCTTCAATCAGCCCATCCCTTCGCCTCCTTTCCTTCCTTCCTTCCTTCCTTTCGCCCGGTCCACCAGGCGAATCCTCGGCCTCTCCTCTCCTCTCCTCTTTCGTCGTTCGTTCATCTCCTCTCTTGCACGACGACGGCTCGTCTTCGTTCGAGAAGAACGCCTCGAGCGACAGGGTGAGAGGTCGAAGAGGTGAATCCAAAGGGCAGCGTGGCCCTCCCCTCCCCCGAGACACGCATCGCGATATATATATATATATATATATATATATATATATATCTCTTTATAAATTTGCAATCAGTTCCTGCAGTTCTACGCTCTCTTTCGCGGTTAAGCCACGGTTTCATCTTCGTGTCCTCGGATGTTTCCTGGCGCTGGCGAAAATTCGGAGCATCGTCGAGGCGTATTTATCTTTATCGGGTTTCGAACGTTTTCGTACCACGGATCTTCGTACGATTTTGCCGCTTTGAAAATTTCACTTTGCCATCCGAGAGGAAACCAACGTGTCGAAACGAACGAAACAATCTACATGCGTATCCTTTCTCAAGCGTATCTCTGTCGCGGAGACTCTTGCCCTTTGTCGAAACGCGTTTCCTGTGTTTCCGCGAGATTTCGATGCGACTCTTCGTTTCCATCGGGGAAAAGAAAAAAAACCACAGACATCCAAGGAAGAAAGAATCACACTGCTCTCCTCTCACCGATGCGTCGGTATTAATGCTAGAGTTCTTATAATTTACCGCGAGTTGTAGGTGCTTACTTGCGGCACACGCTCTCGGTGGCAGAATGGAACCGTGTACGTAAATTCAACGTTAGAGGTAGGAATGTCCTTTCGCAGGGCGTACATAATTCTTGGACTCAGGTGGCGCTGGCTCGACAGCGTGTTCATACCCGCGAGCTTCTGGCACTTTGCTTTTACCGAAATTTATTCTCCAGCGCGTTTTACGGGGTGTCTTGTAAACGGGACGGGATGCGCCCCGCCAATGTCGGACATGTCAAAGAGTGTAATATACCGGGGTGGTTTGAAATTTAGATAGCCGATCCGAGTGGAAAGAATCTTAATAGATGTTGTGGCTGTCGGAGAATTTCACGACTTGATGATACAGATGTTCAAACTGAGAAATGTCCTTTTACCGTGTCCTTCACTGCGCTTCTATGTACATGATACGATATTTCGGTATTTTATCTTAATTTCTGCGTGTTTTTTACGAACTTAATCGACCAATACGAACTAACATCTTCTTCGCGACTAATGATTAGTAGATTATCGACTAATATGAACGAACATCTTCTACATACAGTATGCTGAAATACTCTGAATAAGGAAATCGTTATTTTGATATTGGAAAATATATATATTTAATGAAATTAATTATATAATATATATATGTATATATATTTATTTAATATATATGTTATTGGCAATTAGTATTTAATATATAGTATTTATAGTATATTAGTACATATAGTATTAGTATTTAGTATATTAGTATATATAGTATAGTATATATTAGTATTTATATTATTTATTAGTATATATTATAGTATTAGTATATATAGTATTAGTATTTAGCATATTAGTATATACAGTGTTTAGTATATTTATTATTTAATATATATATGTATTATTAGTATATATGTATATTTAATATTATACATTTCACGTGCAAAATATATAGCGGAGGAAAAGCAAGGCAATCTTACACGCGCTGGAAACGAAAATATGCATAAAAGGAAATAATTTGAAAACTAGTCTACGAGTAATGTCGACCATCTTCGAACATAACTTTCCGATATTTAGTAAAAAGATTCGTTTAAACCACCAATTTAAACACATTGGAGACATTTAATAACGTAATAACAAAAGAGCAAGAGTATCTTTGTCAGGGAAACAGGAAAGCAGATTCAGCGTGGCCGACGATTGTCGAAATACTGTAGAGCAAATGATTAGCCGCGTCGACACGTGTTATGGAGATGAAGCGTCACGAAAATGATTTTCAGGGTGGCTTTCGAGAGGTGTACGCTTTCACAGGATATCAGGCTTTTTGTGTCAAATCGATCCGCACTCGATTGAGCGAGGGTGTCACGGCGGTGGACGGATACATAACACTTGGGGCGTTCCAAAAACGATGTTAAAGGGTGTCTGTTGCCGCTGTGTGTAAATTTTGTTAGGACTATACGCGTAGATTATCGTGCACGCACACACACACACACACACACACACACACACACGCGCGTGTATACCGCCGGTTCATCGATCGGCTCTTTGTCGTTATAGAATTTTTAAGCGGCGATCACCGGTTCAATCCTTGCGGGGATAAACGACGATATTTCACTCTGACGAGTCCTGTCAATTTGTATACTTGTCGCGAGAACGACGGTGCGAACAAAAATACAGAAAAATAATATACTGTTGTTGTGAGATCAATCGAAACTCTATATTAATAAACCTGCCTGCTTGGATATTCAGTACGGCCGTATTTTAAAATAGCTTCTCATCAATCTTTTATTAAGGGGGTATTCTGGTAATCCGGCTTGAAAAGAATCGACTTTTCTGCGATTTTTTTCTAGGGAAACCATGGCAAATTTTGGTATGCACTTTTCGCACTTAAAGAGTATTTACGATGTTTTTTCTAACGAAATTAATTAAGAGTTGTGAAAATTACATAGCCTTAGGTAAAGCATGTTTTTAAAACTGGGTTCGAACGGCTGACGCGATTTCGGTTACTTGAAATCGAGTTACTTGAAACTAAAAAAACCAAAACGCATCTTAATTAGTATAAATGTGGCTATCACGTGAATCAGTGAAATTTTAAAAATTAAAAAAGTGGCAGCATTTTGAAGTTAAAATGTCGATTTTTCCTTGTGCTTTTCGTCTTTTGGGTGGTAAAAAAAATAGAAAAAGAACATCAGATTTTGAAGGTGAAGATCTCCTCCAAATTTCAAGTCAATCGGTCAACTAAAACGTGAGATATCTCGTCAGCCAGTTTAAAAAATATGGATTTGAGAAAACCATATTTGAAGTTCTTGTTACCGGTTGTACAAAAATATTCATACTTACACTCTCAATCGAGCAGTACAAAAAAATAAAATATTATAAAATAATAACAATACAAAAATAAATAATAATATAAACAATAATATTATAAAATAAAATATTTTTTAAGAAAAACACATTTGAAGTTCCTGTTATTCGTTGCTGATTATCCTTGCTAATTCTACGAATTCAAACAAATCCTTTCACATAGACACTTTCGAAAGCATACATACTTTGAGAAAATGTAAAAAAAAAAAAAAAAAGAAATTGACCTTTTTAAGCCGGATTACCAGAATATACCCCCTCAAATATAAATATCTCCTAATCACACAAAATTCCAAAATATCTTATGCAACACGTAAAACGTGCATCGGAGTTAGAAGAATAATTTTGCTTGAAATAAAACAATTAACGATCTCCGAGAGAAAGCGAGCTGACACATTGCACGAATTAACATTAAACGCATCCACGTCCGTATGTTACCATCGACCATTCCCATTGATAAAAGCCAGTGGCAGTGGAGAGCCTCGCGTGAAGTTCGACGAACCCTTCTCGACGGAAGCGGCAAGGTACAAGAAGCAGCCACGAGGCGAAAGGATTCATCCCTTCCAGGACTCACGCGCGGGATCCGTGGCGCGGAGGGGTTGGAAAAAAAATGGGTTGGGTGATCGTGGGTGAGTCACTACTATCGGCTAGGGTGATAGCGGCCTAGGGTGGGCGCAGACTTTTTATCTATAGGGATTTGCAGTCGGAGCCTAGGTCCGGTTGCACCCTTATACCTAAACCCCCGCGAGCTAACGGCCCGATCGACCCACAGAACCCGTGCTCGGAGCGAAAGACAAGAGAGAGAGAGAGAGAGAGAGAGAGAGAGAGAGAGGAAAACGGACGGACGATGAAATTATTCATGAGATGCGCGTAACTGCTGCATCTCTCGATCGGTCGCCGATATCGGGAAGGGTTGCGGGAAGGAGGAGCAAAGAGGGAGAGAAAGAAAAAGAAAAAAGAAGGGCGGGGGGGGGAAGAAGAAATTTGTCACAGGGACGTAGAAACATCGTTGCATCGTTACGCCGACACGTTGCAAAAATTCAAACGACGCTTCTCCAATTATCATATAGATGGAAAAAGACTAGAAGCTGGCCGCTGCGCTGCGGCTCGTTTAAGGAAGAGAAAGGGGAGGAATTAAAGCTGTAGTCGCGCGGCCTAGAGGGCTTCCCCCGTGCCAGCCACACAGTACGAAGCCAATGAAATTAACGAAAGAGAAGAGAGAGAGAGAGAGAGAGAGAGAGAAAGTAAAAATGAAAATCCTGGCAATGATCAGCGAAGGGTGGCAGGACGGAATAAAGAGGATCAGAAGAGGAGGCTGGCCGTGATTGCCACTTTCCGCTGACCCAGCCGATTCTTCTACGACCTTTGCTCCTGGGCCAATTGCCGGGCACGAATAAAATTTAGATGAGTAACGAGGTCGACGATGCCGTTTAACATTTTATAATCAGAAGCAATCCTCCTCGCGTCTCTTGGAAAGGACCTCGGCCTGCGCTCACCCGAACGACCAACGAAAACCAATTCTCCCCGTTACTTCTCCGCGAGGTTCCTTCTCTTCCTTTAGGTTAGATAATATATTCTATTCTCGCTCGGTCACTGAAGAGAGAAAAGAAAAGAAAAAAAAAAAGAAAGAAGATCCCTAGACGATAATTCAGGCCGTGAGTTACGAGCATCGGCTGAGATGGGCGCGAACCTATGCCCTGGACAGCATCGAGGCGCTGGTCGCTTGGTCTCGTAAGTAATTTCGCTTGAAAAACGTAATTAGCGTGCGTCGAGATGGGGTTGAGGAAAAAAAAATCGTTAGGGGGTAGCGGCGGAGTTTTTTTCATAGCGCTTGGGGTGCGGCAGACCAGGCGCTTCTCGCGGAAGGCCACCCTCCGCTTCGGACGAGAAACTAGGGGAACGCCACCCCTCGCCCCTCGAGCGCTACAACCCACCCCTCCCCCCCTTTTCGACCCTCCCTCCTGCCCGGACCCACCCGGGACCGCGTATCTCTTTTTTTTTTTTCCCTGATCAAATCTTTGGGGTGGACTTCTCGAGTGCTGCGGAGCAACTCGGCCGTAGGGTATCGAGCCGTACATCTTCTCGCTGCTCTGAAGAAGTTGAAAGGATAAGGAGAAGGAAGGGTGAAAAGTGAAGAAGAAGAAGAAGAAGAAGAAGAAGAAGAAGAAGGATAGCGGATTGATAGGCAGAGAAGGAGCGAAGCGTTACCGGGGAATGGGAAACGAACCAGCTTCTTGCAGATAACCTCCCCGTGTTATTTATATTTGACTTTGTACCTCCAGCAAAGAGAAAATCAAAGACGCATAATGCGTTGTGATTATGCCGCGGCTTGCGAACGTATTTCGATAGGATTGGAAGAATTCGATGCGGATAGATAGATCGTGCATGTTGTATTAAAATATTTCGAATTATTTTGTTGTTACACGTTGTGTTTAATAAACGAGAGACACGGCTGTCACTGTCATATGATCGGAGAGATCAAAGTGAAAAGGAAAGAAATTAGAATGTTCATATTATTTTCTTGTATTATAACTTGGTGTAGTCGGTCGCCCGTTAAGATTGTTACGACAGCTTACCTCTGGAATCTATACTTTTCTGACTTGAAACAGAAAATCAAATGGAAACTTGAACAACAAGTGGAAATTCTCGTGTGAATCGTGGCTTGTAAATAAGAATCGAATCGAAAATGAATTTTTTTAAGAAGACAGTTGCTCGGTTCTCGACCGAGACACGATCAAGGTTGTGTCGTAACGGGCCATGATGATCAGACTCACCTATCAGTATCTCTAAAGAAGATCCCTCAAATTGTGATTTGTGCAAAGTTCAATTGACAGTGGAACATATTATTGTCTAGAAAATACACCGGGAATAGACATCAACTAAACAGAGATCCTTCTCTGACTAACAACTTGGAGGACAAAGAAGCAGTCCTAAAATTAACAAGACAGTCTAACCTTTGTAATAAATTGTAATACTTAATTCCAAGTTGCTAATAACCCACACAAGTGGTTCATGCGACTATAAATAATGAAAATCAAAAAAAGAGAAAAAAAAAAGAAATAGACATCAACTAAACACAAGTCCTTCCCTCACTGACAACTTGGAGGATAAGGAAGCGGTTCTTAAAATTAATATACAGTTTAACAAGACAGTCTAACTTTTATAAAAAAATTGCAAGATTTAGTTCCAAGTCGCTAATAATCTACACAAGTGGTTCATGCGACTATAAATAATGAAAATCAAAAAAAGAGAAAAAAGAAAGAAATAGACATCAACTAAACACAAGTCCTTCCCTCACTGACAACTTGGAGGATAAGGAAGCGGTTCTTAAAATTAATATACAGTTTAACAAGACAGTCTACTTTTATAAAAAAATTGCAAGATTTAGTTCCAAGTCGCTAATAATCTACACAAGTGGTTCATGCGACTATAAATAATGAAAATCAAAAAAAGAGAAAAAAGAAAAGAAATAGACATCAACTATACACAAGTCCTTCCCTCACTGACAACTTAAAGCATAAGGAAGAGGTTCTTAAAATTAATATACAGTTTAACAAGACAGTCTAACTTTTATAAAAAAATTGCAAGATTTAGTTCCAAGTCGCTAATAATCTACACAAGTGGTTCATGCGACTATAAATAATGAAAATCAAAAAAAGAGAAAAAAGAAAGAAATAGACATCAACTAAACACAAGTCCTTCCCTCACTGACAACTTGGAGGATAAGGAAGCGGTTCTTAAAATTAATATACAGTTTAACAAGACAGTCTAACTTTTATAAAAAAATTGCAAGATTTAGTTCCAAGTCGCTAATAACCTACACAAGTGGTTCATGCGACTATAAATAATGAAAATCAAAAAGAAAGGGTTTGTTTAAAAGAAATTCAAACTGAAATGAGGAAATATCGACGACTGACAATCGTTATAAATTCGAGATGACAGAATTACTTGGAAATTACGTGGAAGTTGTATCGATCAAACGAGTGCGGTTGTCGAATCTTCGGTTCGAAGGTATCCATCGTCGACGCGAGTGGGAGGTGTTTGTAAATTTCTGACTGGCAGTCAGTCGGAGATTGTCGTTGAATCAGAGGCAAAACCGCGAGGATAAACGGCAGGGATCGAGAGAGAGAAAGAGAGAATGCCTTTCGAAATCGAAGTGAAAGACGGACGAAGTGTTCTATAATTGAACACCTTTTGTATCTACCTTTAGGATACCTTTACCAAGATATCCGCTAATGGACTCTCATCTGACCTCGCTCCGCTCGCGTTACTCCACCGGGGTTTATTATTCATGGCCCGTTACTAAACCGTGAATATTTCCTCTCTGCCGTACCCTTTTTCGGTCGCGAAAGCGGGCGTCGCCTTTTTACGCGCGCATTATTTTTTATGCCTTATGCCGAGCACTCTCTTCACCCTGTTCTGTCGCCATCGGCTCACCCCTCACCCTCCCACAGCCTCGTCTTTCTTCGCTGCTTTCTCGTTTGTCTCTTCCACTTCCGTCTGTCCCACCCCTCCGCCGCCACCTTCTGGCTGTTTTCATCGCCTAAGCAGCCACCCCGTTCACTGGGAAATTGTAACTTTAATTTCGTAACCTCCTTTCTTGTCGATTCCGGCGCGGCGTTCGCAGTGTCGCGAATTTCGTTCGTTTCGCCCCCGTTGCGCTGGCAACTGGCTCGCGGACCATAACGAGAGACCGAGCAATAATTCGTCGCCTTCTTTTTCGACAATAATTCGTCGGTATGATATCGCTGGACTAGGAATTATTGAGAAGTAATAAATTTGTCATTTGTTTGGGTTGCACTTGCAATACACTTAAAACTGAGAAAACGTTGCAATTCTGGCAAATTGTTTGTTTCGCTTGGATTACACTTACAGTATACTTAAAAACTGAGAAAACGTTGCAATTTTGGCAAATTATTTGTTTCGCCTGGTTCGCACTTGCAATACACTTAAAAACTGAGAAAACGTTGCAATTCTGGCAAATTGTTTGTTTCGCCTGGTTTGTATTTGCAATACACTTAAAACTGGAGAAAACGTTGCAATTCTGGCAAATTATTTGTTTCGCCTGGTTCGCACTTGCAATACACTTAAAAACTGAGAAAACGTTGCAATTCTGGCAAATTGTTTGTTTCGCCTGGTTTGTACTTGCAATACACTTAAAACTGAGAAAACGTTGCAATTCTGGCAAATTGTTTGTTTCGCTTGGATTACACTTACAGTACACTTAAAAATTGAGGAAACGTTGCAATTTTGGCAAATTATTTGTTTTGCCTGGGTTGCACTTACAATACACTTAAAAACGGAGAAAATGTTGCAATTCTGGCAAATTATTTGTTTCGCCTGGGTTGCACTTACAATACACTTAAAAACTGAGAAAACGTTGCAATTCTGGCAAATTCCCGAAACGAAAGTGGAGTAAAGTGGAGAAAACAAATCTCGAAGGGTCGAAGCGAGCAATTTACAATTTTCGTAATATCTTATAGACGTAGAACGGAGTGCTTTGAAAGATTAAAATCATATTTCGTAAAATGTACAAATAGAAGTTCGCACTATTCTATTTCTCCACGTCAATCTGTCTCCGATCGAAATTTTATTTCAATTTCGATCGTCGTCGGATATGATACTCCCTTCAAATCTGGAAAACCATATGACCCAGGATCATGGAAGCGCGCGAATAGAGACTTGCAGCATAACGCGTGGCAATCTTTATTTACAGTCTGAAGCAGCAAGCGAGCAAGTTAACAAACTAATTTCGTTTCTTCTTTCGATCCGCGAGGCGTCTCTTCTTGTCGTCCGTGCTGGCCAGGGTGAAAGGAGGAAGATTACTCTCTGCAAGTGGACGAAAGGAGACCGAGGAGGAAATATTTCGACCGGGCAGAGCTTGGCTGGCGGGTGTTCTCTCCTCTGGTCCCTTAGCATCCGGGGGGAGGTAACGATACGACGACGACGACGACGACGACAACGACGTCGACGACGTTGGCCTGGCCTTGCAAGTGTGGGTGGTTTGCGCGCGAGAGGGTAGACGAGAGAACGAGAAGAAGGGTGAAGAAGGAGAGGGAAGGAGAGAGAGAGAGAGTGAGGGAGGGAGGGAGGGGAGCGGCACGGTAGCACGCGCGATTCCCCCTTCGAAGAAGTATCTTGCGTAATTAAGCAACGCAGCCGTAATGTATCCAGTGTGCAGGGGCGGCGATATTGCCCCCGGTGTGGGCCGACGAGCCGTGGAGAGGGAGGTTGGAGGCCGCGCGAATCGAAGTACCGGAGGGTTGCTACCGGGCAAGAGAGAAGAGATGGAAGGGTGAAGAGAAGAACTCCGCGGAAGAAGCCGAGCGAGACGAGAATGGACGGAGCTCTGGAGATACAGATGGGGAGAGAGAGGGAGAGAAGCAGCGAGCAAGAGAGACGAAGAGCTAAATATACAGAGAAATATAGAGAGAAAGACAGACAGACAGAGAGAGACAGAGAGAAAGAGAGAAGGAGCGAGGGTGAGTGGCACGGAGGGTAAGGGGAGGATCGTTGGTTAGAGTGAGGGTAATGATATGCCGGAGCACCAGCGACGACGCCGACCCTTCATCGGCCGTAGTAGGAAGAGACCAGGAGGGGCCGTAGTCGCAGGCTCGTTTCAGCGGCTTTTCCTTTTCTCCTCGATCTCGTCTTATTTCCTCTTTCCTCGCTTTCTTCCCCCAGTTTTCCCTTTTTTTTTTTTTTTTTTTCTTTTATTTAATTCGGCAGCAGCAATTACAGCCACGAGACACTCGTGCCGCGCGATACCCTTCGTCTTACCTTCCTCTCTTTCTTCTTCCACCCCCCTCCCCGCCCCTCCGCCTCCTCCTCTCTCTCTAGCTTCCCTCTTGGTGCATTTCAATTTCTTCGTTGTTTCTTCCCTTGCCTTGATCTCCTAGCACAGGTGTGACGATCCTGGCGTGGAGTCATCGTCGAGTCATTCGACGAATAACTGTGATCAAAGTTCCTTGGTCGTACGGGTGGATCGTGGAACGAGATTTGTTTCGAAGCGATCGATTACAGAGATTTCGATCGAAATGTGTAGAAAGAAAGAAGTCTCGGCTCTGTCTACTTGGCTGTCTCCAGCGCCGTGAAAAAGAAAAAGAAAACAAGAAATCGGAGAAACGACTAAACACCCGGGCTAAAATCACGTTCGATAACACAGTTTTTCGACGCGTCGCGTGTTCCACTGACTGGCCGAAGTGAAATCGAACGTCGACCGAATCGAACTGATGGAATCAGTCACCAGCTGCAGCAGCGAGTTTATCTAATTTATGAGGCTGTTAAGGGCGGTGATATTTAAACGAGGACCGCCATATTCGCTCGTTCGTCGTGTTCACTGAATTAATCTCGGAATCATTGGGCGTGAGAGGCAGCGTCGAATCGAGTTACATCTGCTCGTTGCCTCGACGGGAATAAATCACGTCTCTTTTTGACTCGGGTTGAAATTCGTTTGCATATCGTTAATTATGTCGGATTAATCGCGCTCGGATCGCGAGGAACGGTTTTCGGGTGGCGTGGTTTTCGCAAAGAGGAAACGCGAGGAAATTGCCGAGATGTACGAAACATAGGAACACGCCCGCGTGCATAAATCACCGATGAGCCGCGGTTTTTCGTATAGGTGCGTGTGTAAGTCGTGTGCCTCGGTATCGGCCACTATTATGTAAATCAGCCGTGGCACACCGTGGTACCCACCCATAAACGATAAAATATCCGCTATACAAGCGTTCCATTGTGAGGAATTCATAGCCGGTCTTTCCAAGTATAGCGCTGCACACGAGATGTGTGTGTGTGTGTTTGTACCGATCGCTTGCAAATCACGATGGCTGCGAGAATTCCGTTTTTGACGAGGAAAGAGAACTTACAGCTCTACCGTGGAAACATTCGAATATCTGCAAGACACGCGAGAACTTTTCGTTCCTTTAATCGTCGCCGAGAGTTTGAAAATTTGCGACGCTCGTGAAACTTCGTCTCTAACCGTCGTTGTGGCTGAAAGTTTATTGTTTTTAATCTTTCGGGGGGAGAGGGGGAGTTGGAAGTCCCGAAGGGATCTCGAGCTGAAACTTGAGATTCTCTTCATCTTCGCGATGACTTCATTTCCCTTCGTCTTTGGAGAAAAACTCGAACCTTGTTCCTCCTTGCAACACGAGAACGATCGACGATTCCGCGTTTCGATCGTCGAGTTTTAACCCCCCTCGGAGAAATTCGGCAAGTTTTAGTCTCTCTGGGTCTGGAAATTTGACTCTTCGATAATTTCCGATAATTCTTTATTTGCCATTTGAAGAGCGAACGAGCCTCGCGAGAATTTCGCGAATTGCGAGTCCATCGTGCTTGAGGAAAATTTTGGGCGAAAACTTTCATCACGCGAATAACGCACAGTGAAATCGTGCGCAGCGCCGGGTAGGATCAGGTATATTCGCTGGCTTTACAGACCCAGAGCGGCGGCGGTTCCGCAGAAAAAAAAATCAATGGCATCAATTCCATCGACATGCACAAATGTGTTCAAGTCCAAGGTCAACAGCCGTTTTGAAATCAATCTCCTCGGCGAGAGTCGCGCAAGGAACGTTCTGCTAGGGACGTTTCCCTTTTATTTCAATATTTCATACGTTCTCCCCCTTGCGATTTTATTTTAATAACAATGGTGGCGTTTCATCGAGTAACGTGTCAAACGTTAAAATTTCTTTCTTTTTTCTTTTTTTTTTTTTTCATTGATGGACGCGTAATTTGATTACATATTGTTTTTCTAACACAAAGCTCTCGGTATTTTTAATGCATTAGATATTTTAAATATGCCGTTGAAATTATTACAACGGGGTGAGCGTTTGAGATTGAAGTTGGAGAGTTTTCAAAGGGAAATATCGCAAAGTGAACGTCACCCCTTTTATAGGTGGACACGCGTTAACCATTCGAAGGTTGTTGTTGTTTTTAAAACCGGCGCTCATGTCCTTTGTTCACGGCCCGTGGCTTCGAAACCATGCCAATGTCGAATGAGAAAAACAATGACCTGTATTCTAAAAAAAACAATCAGTCAGAATTATTCGACGTGAATAATAACTCGTAGCTAGTTAGAAATGTTTAATACATCGTTGAACCACGAAGCAAACTTTCCTTAAGGTAAAAGGGTGTACGATTTAAGCGTGAGAAGAATTAATAAAAATAAAAACACAATTATAACATTGTTTTTTTAATACTGAATACTAGCTACAATCTGTTGTACCTGAAACCACAATCTCTAAATAATTATACAAAACCAACAATCGAGTTTCTCCATCGGTGGCTGCCATAAATTTACCAAAAATCAGCGGCATTTAATTTGTTATAATTTCGTAACAAGAAATCATGGAGCTCACAATTCTGAATTTACTTTTCGCAAAAATGCTATCATATCATGTAACAAGTAGAAAAGATACTCTTTTTCCTTGAGAGTGACATAAATTCGTTAAATTTATTATAACACGTACAATATTATAATTATTATATGTATGATATCATAATTATTTATTACAATATATATAATATTATAATTATTTAGAGATTGTGGTTTCAGGTACAAAAGATTCCAGCTAGTTTCAGTATTAAAAAAACAATGTTATAATTGTGTTTTTTCGAAACACTGGGAAATTTTTTTCACAATTGAACTCCGGATAGATTCGAAGATTAAAGATTTTCCCTTTACGACGTGCCCCTAAAATTTACCGTACAGTTCCTCTTCGCCAAGTTGTTGAACTTCGGATATATCCAAAAACGATGAAAATAGAAAATTTCTTCAATCTTCGTCGTTTAACCCTACTGTTTAAAGTTCAATAACTTGGCGAAGAAAAGTTATAAAGAGGAGGCTTTAATCTTCAAATTCATGGTAGATTCAGTGAAAACAATTTTGTTTAATATTTGAATCCATAATATTTGATTTCTATTGATCTCTACAATATTATTTAAATATCGTCAGAAATTGACATCTCGTTGCAAATTGCAATATTATTTAAATATCGTCAGAAATTGACATCTCGTTGCAAATTGCAATATTATTTAAATATCGTCAGAAATTGACATCTCGTTGCAAATTGCAATATTATTTAAATATCGTCAGAAATTGACATCTCGTTGCAAATTGCAATATTATTTAAATATCGTCAGAAATTGACATCTCGTTGCAAATTGCAATATTATTTAAATATCGTCAGAAATTGACATCTCGTTGCAAATTGCAATATTATTTAAATATCGTCAGAAATTGACATCTCGTTGCAAATTGCAATATTATTTAAATATCGCCAATTTTTCGTTTTATTTTGATTCAGCGTGCATGATAAGTTTATGGCTGCCAACTAATGCTAATTCAAACGAACTTCTATACTTCTATACTTCAACAATAAAATAAAACAACTAATCTTTACCGCTGCATTTGTTAAACACTGCATTTTATTTAAAACGCCATGCGAACGCGCTCGTAGACGAACCTATAGATTCCCCGAGTTATAACTCACCGGAGCAGATCTATCTGCTCCTTATTTCTTCCAATTTCTCCCTTCACTAGCGGCGAACATTCCATCGACGAATAAATTCGAGGCAACGTTCGAGAGACCGCACGAGGAACAAGCAGCAGCTTACCGGTGAAAATTTGCATCGTGTTCGTGGTGTTATACCTATCGATGAGGCGAGGCGAGGCACCGCGACGCGGCATCATCCCCCCGTAAACATAATCCATAAAAAGGATGCTCGAAGGGAACGTGCAGCAAGGAAATAGATCAAAACTAGGCCACGCGTGATCGCCACGCGAATTTACTGCATATTGCCTCCTCTCGCGTTCTCCTCTGGAAACGAGGCGCTCTTCTCCTCGCGCAGCGTTCGATTTCGAGGCCCCCTGACCGATTTGCTTAGCGATGCTCGTTCTTCAAGGTGGAAACTCAAAGGCCGGGGTAGTTAGTCGTTGGTCAACCCTGGTAATTGCGCGTAACCATGGAAATGCCTGTTTGTTTGGGGGCTCTTTTGGTCGTGGAGGCGAGGGCGCGCGCAGGGTGAAAGGGTACCGCTTTTCGAGGCCACTGAATGCAAAGAAGGGTTGCAGAGGGTCGGCCGCGGAAGTCAAGGACGCATTCACTGACTTCAAGAAACTCGGCCACCATTCTGCTCTCATTTTTTTTTTTTTTTTGCTTTTTGTTGCTATTTTTTTTTTTAAGGTTGACGCGCGTGAACGTTAGGTGCGGGACGACTGTGTGTCGCTTCCACCTTCTTT
Organism: Tetragonisca angustula; assembly: GCA_036937485.2. Taxonomy (NCBI): domain Eukaryota; kingdom Metazoa; phylum Arthropoda; class Insecta; order Hymenoptera; family Apidae; genus Tetragonisca; species Tetragonisca angustula. The sequence continues at coordinate 215,020 of JAWNGG020000199.1, forward strand.
CCCTTCTTGCGTTTAAAGATTTGGCAAGATCAGAGCTGCCTTCTCGAGAAAGAAATTTTCTCAATTGCGGATCTGTTTTTGGTCACTGGGTTCTTTGGACTTTCAGACTTTTCAGTTCAGTGATATGGAAATAGAGTTTCTGTCGTCGTTAAGTTTAATCGATAATTTAAAAGTAATTTTTCGTAGAAAAATCGAAACACCGGTGAAAAGTTAGAACTTGAAAGAGAAATTTAATGAAATTCATTACTGTCTCGCGGGATTTCCCTCCAGGAAGTTTTTCAATTGTTTGAATTCACGAAACACGATACTCGCGAACGCTTAAGAGAGAGCTTAAAGTGTTTCAACGTTGAAGATATGTCGTACGAACGCGAGTTTACGACTGTCCTTCTTGACGTTTAGATCACTCGATGCAGGGAATATTCGCTGAATTTTTCAAACGCGAACATCGGAATATCTATCAAAATAACAGGTCTACTACATAATTTAAAGCATTTAAGGAAATTTTCTTCTATCAATAGTGCGATAAACGAGGTACTCGAGCGTAAACAAAGACGCAGATGCACGTGTGGTTATTTCATTTTATTTATTTTACATTTTAGAAAATATATATTCATATATTTTATTTATATTAAATAAATAAATTAAAATATATATTTCATATATTTTTATTCACACTTATATTATTTTATATATATTTCATTTATTAGAAAAATAAGAAACGAGAGCAAATTTTATTTCGTCAATCTTTATCTTTACTATTTTCCGGCATGCTGTTAAATCACCATCCTCAATGCTATCAAACACGTGTTATTGTCTACACTACTCTTTCTCTGTATATATCGAAATAAAATTTATCTCTTCGATATTTGCAGAAATTTGGCGATTCAAATCCACTGTCCGTCCAGAAAACAGAATTTCCTTACGTCGACTAAAGGTGTGCGAGAACCCGAAATATCGGATCGGGTCGGGAACACGAAATTTTTTCAGGTTCGGGACGAGGATCGGAAAATTTCGAGATTCTCGAAAGAGTCGGGATTTGGGAGAGGATTGGGAACAAGCTTAAATAATTCGTTAAAGCCCACGTCTTCAACTGTATCGAAAGGTCGCAGATCTAGAACCATCGTTCGAGCAATTCCTTCTGTTGATTTAACAATCTTTCGTATATCGTTTTGTACACGCGACAAATTTTATATTCGATTCAGTTTCGTTTCTAGCACATATACTAACGTTTGGATGCATATGCTTCAAATGGCGTGATAAACCAGTAGTATTTGCATACTTAATTTTAAATTCATCTTTCATCCGCCTTTCTGTCATCTTTTTCTTGAAAATGTACCCAAACCAGAGCTTCTCTTATCTCCTGCCTCTTCTGCACTACTTCCTGCTACCACAACATTACTCTCACTATCACTCGACATTTTCTTTTAAAGATTTTATCGATCATTATTAAATTCACACAGATTTCGAAATATACGTCTGAACTGCCCGAATTTCTCAGTGATACTGCTCAACGGCGTACATAATGTCCAAGTGCCAAGCACGCGGTCACACGTTTGAATACGTCAGGTCGCACGATTCTTAGAATCCGTGTTTCCAATAACTTCACTGGCGAAAGAGATTGAACTGTGTATTTACATATTTCGTAGGCTGCTATACAGCGTTGTCGAGTAGTTCGAGAAGCGGTAGCCGGGTTTCCGAAATTTTCGAGGATCTCGAAATTTTCGAGAACCCGACTCGACCTCTTTTCGTCCTCGCACACACCTCCAGCGTCGACGAATTCCCACAACAAGACTCGCAAGAGTTGAGACCACTCTTCGAAATCCCACTTCCCGCTCGTCGCTTCGAAGCGTCGAGGTATAATCGTCCAGGAGACGGTGGTGGTTTCACGCGCGAAGGCCGATGAACATAACGAGCGTATCGAAGGAAAGCAGAATTATCGGAAGAAAATGGAAGAGAATGCCTCGGTGCCTCGTGCTCGCTAATTTCGTATTCGTGCTCTGTTCTCGGGCTGCGGAGGAACAAGGAAACGCGGAGCGTGTCGTTGGCGGGACGAGGAGGGCTTGTGAAGGACCATTGGAAGGGTGAAAAAAAAAAAAAAAGAAAAAGGGTCGAAAATGTGTTGCCGCGAGTAAGGGAGAACGACGTTGAGAGAGAGAGAGAGAAAAGGTTGGGAGAAAAAAAAGAAACGACACGAAAGAGAGAGAGAGAAAGAGAGAGAGAGAGAGGGGTAAAAACCGAGGCATCCCCACCCAGTGGGCCATCCGCCCCTGAAAAAAGAGTTAATATTGATCCGTTTTTTTATTTGAGTCACCCCCAGGTTTTTCACCCTCGCTATTTTTTCTTCCCTCGGCTGCAGGGATCGCCAAGCGTGGCCCGCTGGCACCGACAGAGACGGAATTAGTGTTTCTATAGCAACTCTCTACCCCGTCCGTTCGTTTCTACGTCCGTCCGTCCGTCAGTCCGTTGGCCCGTTCGTCCGTGGAACGTCCGCTGCTACGAATTATCCCTCCTTGATTCTGGGACATCCTTGCCACTCGCGTTTTCCGACGCGATAAGGACGCAGGCAGGCGGCGAAGAAATCGCGGGCTCGCTGCTTGATCACAGGCACTTGGTGGATGATCACGTCGAAACGATCGAATCGTGGCAGATCGTTACGAGAACGGTGCGATCGATTGCTCGTGATTTTTCTAGTATTTACACACATTCTAATTGACTGTAAATTTAACGTAAATTCCGCTCTTTACGATCTGTGCCTTCTGACATATACTCAAGTCCGACAGTTGTTTACAATCTGCTGATAATTAAATGACGAGTGTATGTATTTGGTACTATGTGACGGCGATGTATAATGTAATGTCTGAAAATATATATATGTAATAATAGCTATAATAAATATATATATATATATAATAGCTATAATAAATCGACGTAAGAAGAAGAAAAAAAATTTTAGAGGAAGGTAGTCCCAAGTCAATTGACACTTCGTTGGAATAATTCACATGAACTGGACTTCTCATTGCTTTTTACGAAAGTCTAAAAAATGATAGAGGATATTATTTCTCCACAGATTGAAACTGTGTGTCATTAACTCTTGTATATTACAGTTGTTCGTAGTGTACGTCGATGATTGATTTAAATTTAAACGATATCATATGTCAGAAAGATAATTTGAATGATTATTTCCAATGCTATTGTTGGATTCCGTGTAATGGAGTCAACATGCTTACAATTTCGAAGAGTTTATTCCTTGTTACAATCGTGGTCGTGTATGATGTAGGATGATATAGAATGACATAGAATGAATTATGCTAAGCTCAGCTCTTAACGATATAGAATGATGATTTAGGATGATATAAAATGATGCTGAGCTATGCTATGGTATTCTGTACTCTACTGTAGTATTCTAGTCTGTCTCTCTATTCTATTCTAAAACATGTCCTTATATATATTTGGTTATCATCGTCAAGTGGAAGGGGAAGGAGCATAGATGACCAAGTACTGGATTTTGCCCTTATGACTAACTATTCACAGTCCACTTTTATGTGGACTGTTACTAGCTCGTTGTCAGTATTTGCATAAATTCAATATTGTCTGGGTTGGTCATCTACTATATCATTTTATTTGATGATGCTTCGTAAATAAATTGCTAATAGACGACACAAGAAAAATTCCACGAGGACAAAATGCTAAAACACGTGTATCTAAATTTTTACAAAAGAAATACACGAAAGATCGAATAAGATCTGCCACTTGGATGCAGAATCTCAAATTTTGTGTTAAAAATCGTTTGAATGATTATTTCCAATGTTATATCATTTTACTTGATGATGCTTCGTAAATAAATTGCTGGTAGACGACACAAGAAAAATTCCACGAGGGGAAAAATGCTAAAACACGTGTATCTAAATTTTTACAAAAGAAATACACGAAAGATCGAATAAGATCTGCCACTTGGATGCAGAATCTCAAATTTTGTGTTAAAAATCGTTTGAATGATTATTTCCAATGTTACATCATTTTACTTGATGATGCTTTGTAAATAAATTGCTAGTAGACGACACAAGAAAAATTCCTCGAGGACAAAATGCTAAAACACGTGTATCTAAATTTTTACAAAAGAAATACACGAAAGATCGAATAAGATCTGCCACTTGGATGCAGAATCTCAAATTTTGTGTTAAAAATCGTTTGAATGATTATTTTCTAAATTGTTTTTTTTACAAAAGAAATACACGAAAGAAATAGGATCTGCCAGATGGATGCAGAATCGCGTAATGCAGGGTAGACGATGAGAGATAGCGATGAATTACAGGGCCGTCTGATCGTAATACGCAATACGGGATCATTTCTAGGGACTGATGGACACGCTGATGGTCGATTTCACCATACACGGATATCCGGGTACGCGCGTAGCTTTCTTCCGGGTTGGAATGCGAAACCACTCGCGACTCGCGCGGCAGAGTTAAATTCACCCTAAATCAGGAAATATGAAGCTCGCGCGATCGTGCTTTTCGTATGTATCCTCGCGGGAGGGTTGGTTCCATTGGAATATCCTTCAGACCGGTAAGTCGATGCATATTTCAGAGACTCAGCCACTCTTTGTTCCGGAATATGCTCTGGGCGAGCTTGGTTCTCCTCTTCTCCTTCTCTTCTCGTTCTTTTGCATTCCCTTTGACCAGGCTCCCTCCCAGCCTAATAACACCCTTTTACCGATCTCTTTCTCTTTCTTCGCCCTCTCTCTTTCTCTCTCTCTCTCTTTCTCTCTCTTCGTCGCTCCGGTGCTCGTGGAATCTGTTTAATGCTCACGATATCGGCTCCACGAACGAAAGCAGCCAGCTTTCCGAGTTTCTCAGTTCTTCGCGCAGCCCGCAAAATCTAATTCACAAAGGAGAGGAGATAACCTTTTAAGCAACGCGTCGAACCCCGCGGACCAGTGTCACGTCTCTCTGTTTGCATATTTCTCCGTCCTCGCTCTCTCTCTCTCTCTCTCTCTCTTACACACACACACACTCTCTTTCTCTCTTCCTTTCCTTCCTCGTTCTGAGAATCAACACTCGAAGCCGAGATCTGCCACTCGAAGCTGTTTGTGTCGTTAATTGCGAAACAAAGAGGGAAAAAGGTAACCAGGTCTTGTCGGCCTGTTTGGGACAAAAGGAGGTTGCAAGGAGACGCGGCGTAGTATCGATTGACGGAGTCAACGTGGAGGCCGTAAGGGCTCCTCCGAGGAATTTTCGGACGGACTGGATCGGATCGATGGGAATTGGAAGAGAACGGACAATGTTGGGATAATTCGTTTTTCCTAGACGATCGAAATTTTTACTATTATTGTTAACCTCTTGCGCTGGAACAACGTCGAGAATATTTGACCCAAAATTGCAATATCTTCTCAGTTTTAAGTAAAACAAAATAGGCGAAACAAATAATAAATTTATTACTTCCCAATAATTTCTATTCGGCGATAATATACCGACGAATTATTGTATACGACTTGGTCACTCGTTATGGTCCGCAAACCATAGTTGCCAGCGCAAGGAGTTCAACTGCTGTAATAAGAAGTCATACAGCGATGGATCGGAAGCTTCTAGTTTGACAATTCTGGATTCGCTTTTCGCGGGGATGTTTATATCGTGTAACAAATAGGAAAGTGAAGAGCTGCTCTTCCTCGAAAATACGCTGTCATAAATGACGTACGTCGTTCAAAATATTGAAACATTTTTTTTCACAACTGATCCAGCATGGATGCAAACATCACTGATCCCCTAAATTTCCGCTGTACAATTTCTCTTCGCCAAGTTATTGAAAATGACGAAAATTCGACGAAATCTTCGGAATTTCTTCAATTTTTGTCGCTTGACTCTACTAGTCAAAGTTCAACAACTTGGCGAAAAGAAAGTCGTGCAGCGAATTTTACGGAGGGCTTCGGTCTTTAACCACGTTGCGCTGGTAACTGATTGCGGACCATAACGAGTGACCGAACCGTCTACAATGATTCGTCGCTTTCTTTTTGACAACAACTCGTCGGTATGATATCACTGGATAGAAGTGATTGATAAGTAATAAATTTCTTATTTGTTTTGCCTGGGTTATACTTAAAACACACTTAAAACTGTGAAAATATTACAATTTTGGGACAAAATATTCTCGACATGCGTGGCACGTCATTCCAGGGCAAGAGGTTACAGTCGCAAAGTACGTTCATTTTTAGTGACTGTGGAATTTTAGGACAACTCGAATTTATGGAAAAGAAGATATTTTCAACGCAGTCGGAATGATTGACCACTCGCGCTGGCAACTGATTGCGGACCATAACGAGTGACCAAATCGTCTACAACAATTCGTCGCTTTCTTTTTGACAACAACTCGTCGGTATGATAAATTATTGAGAAGTAATAAATTTATTATTTGTTTTACCTGGCTCATACTTAAAATACACTTAAAACTGAGAAAATTTTGGGACAACAAATAACAAACTTATTACTTCTTGGTAATTTCTATCAATGAACTCAATCGTGAATTCAAAAAGAAGACGAATCATTGTATACGGTTCGGTCACTCGTTATGGTCCGTGAACCAGTTACTAGCGCAAGAGGTTAATCATCCCGACTGCGTTGAAAATATCTTGCTTTCCATCAGTTCGAGTTGTCCTAAAATCCCACAGACACTAAAAATGAACGTACTTTGCAACTTTAACCTCTTGCCACGCACGTCGAGTATTTTTTGCTCCAAATTTGTGACAGTATCCTCACCAGTTTCAAGTATATTTAAGTAAAACGAAACGGGCAAAACAAACAATCATAATGTCATACCGACGAGTTCAAAAAAAAAAGAAAACCCGACGAATTATCCTATATAGTTTGATCGTACTCGTTACGGTCCGCAATTCAGTTGCCAGCGCAAGTTGTTGAAAAAAGAAAATCTCTCGGTCGATTCTCGGTGTTTTCCAAGTCTACCGAAGAAAGGGACGAGTGGCGATTGCTCGCGAAATCTCTATTCTGGCCCCCGAAAAATCAAAAATTCCACCGTCGACGTACGAGGGGTGGAATACCGGCAGAAAAGTGGACCGCGAACGCGGAAAGAAGTTACGGAGAAACGAAATGAAATTCCGCATGGTAAAACGCGGGTGTCCAGCGTTGGATGTGTGGGCGTCTGGCGTTGGCTCCCGGGGAATTCGGTTAGTGTAACGCGATAAAGGAACGCGTTGGATAAGTCCCGTCCATTCGGTCCCGATTCTTACAAGGGGTCTCCTCGCGCGTAGCCGTCGGTGAAACGTCGGGGCATTCCGGGTTGCCGGCTGCACGGGGTGGATCTCGAGGGGTTTGACAACCCTTGGCAGCGCCGATGTCACACCTAAGCGGTGAACACTCTTGGATCGTTTCATGTTCGAATCCTCGTTTTTTACGAGGGCCGAGCTTGCCTTTACGCGGAACTTTACGCGAAAGCCCGCAGCTACGTGATTGCGTGTGCCAAACTGCGACGTAACGCAGCGTCCGGGGATGTGTTTAAAGTGTACGTCTTTACGACGTCTCTCTGGTTGTTTCGAGCCGGTAGCTCTTCGGTTGATTCGTGTGGCGAATTCGATCGAACCACTACGAAGCTTTAAACGGAAGACGGATGTACCAGGGGGACGCTGTATTGTTTTTCAATTTGCTTATATATATGTACGTCTGAGTGTTTTTTGAGTTACTTAACAATTCTGCGGAGAGTTTCAAAATGGACGAGTATTTAGTATTTGCATGGTTTTCTATGATTCCTGTTGTTGGTGAGTATTAAGGGAACATGATTCGGTTATTTGTGAAGTGCCTTGTCATCGCCACTTGCAAGAGGAATGCGACAAAGAGAGATAACACGAACCTAAGCGATACTTTAAAGAGGGCAAATTGTAAAAATCAACGTGTTTCAAAAATAAACATTTGACAAATAAATGTAATTGCAATTATAAATTATCAATATTAATGTGATAGTAATTTAATTATTATTAATATTGTTAATATTATAATAATAATAATACATTATTATTAATTAAATTATTACTAATACCAATTATAAATATAATTACAAGAAATATAAGTATAATTTGAAAATAAGAACAAATCGATGAGTAACGACTCTGTAAGCAATATCGAAATTTTAGTATTCGTACTATTTTTACTACCCCTCTCCAGATAATAAGAAAAGATTGTTCGTTTAATTGTCAAGTTCCTTGACAACAAGATGACGCAAGAAAAGACGAAACCTATTATTATACACAACAGAATAGAAAGAACTTGTCATCGCGGTTAACAGGAAACTTCAGCTTATGCTTTCAAGAAACTGCGCAGAAACAACTCTGCTTACAGTTAGCGAATCAAGACCATCCGAAAATAAAAAAAAAATTCTGACGAGTTGGCGAATCGACGGAAAGATGGAAAGCAAGGAGGATCTCTCGACGAGAAACTGAAATTAAAAATAATCGACAGGATTGTTTATTGGATAACGGTTCGAAAGGGCATGCATCACAGACGAACAGTTAAATACCTATTCGACGATGCTATTTTCGATTCACTCTGGAGAGAACGTGGCACCTGTCACTTAGAAAGGTGGATTCTCCGCGGGCATTAGCGGACAAAGATGACAGGCGATAAACGCGCACACGTACGTGCATAAACGAATGCATCGGTGAAGATAGGAAAGCAGGTGAAAAGTAATGGACTGGCGTTTCACCCGATTTTATCGGATGAATTTTCTACGTGAAAACGGGAGGGCGCGCGCGCGCTTCTCTTTAAAACTAGTTTCAACTCGCAGCGAAGCTGCACCGATCATTTCGAACTCAATTTCCTGAACAGCCATCCCCGCTTTCGCATCCGAGCCATCGAATTTTGCAAATCGACGTTTCCTCGACCTCGCGGACTTCTCAACGCGAGTTATCTCGTTATTTACTTCGTTAACTCTCGTGGAATACTTCCTCGCTGAATTAAACATATTTCCCGCGAGGATCACCCGTGTTTTATTACATTCTCGTCGTTGTGAAAAATACAGTGCAGCGAGGAGCAACCAGCGACCAATGGGGAGAAAGCTAATAATTTAAGCTGTAGGTTATACACCTACAGTAATTAAAAAGATGGAAATTCTTGATGAAAAATTGCGTTAATGATTAAATGTTACGATGTACGCTAACATTTCTTGTATCTTGGAATTTCTCACGAATAATATATAAAAAAGTCTGCCAGTCCAGATTGGATAAATAATTCGGCGTCTTGTATCACGAGTTTAATTAATACGTGCAAAGTTCAAGATGTCGAAGTTTTGCTGACCGAGAATTCTATTGCTTATTTACAAAGATTACAATATATGGGTGTCATGTGCATTCTTGTACCTTCAAATTTCTCACAAATATATAAGAAGTTCAAGATTCAATTTCAAGGTGTCGAAGGCCTCGGTGTCCATAAAGTCTCTTTACAATTTCAAAAATTTATTACGAAGGCAAATGAAGAGACAGACGAGTGGAAATTATTGCAAAATGGGTCGTATACATTTAAGTTTTCTCTTATTTAATATACCTCTATATGGTACTCAATTTCTTACACGATCGATGGTTTCCTCTTGACGTTCTTGGTCGTCCACTCCTTCCATTATCGGGCACTGTCTTCATAAATTTCTTGCGCCATGCACGAATTGATGAACGTGACGATGGATCTCTTCCATAGTTCTGAAGATTCGATTTCAATAAACCATGATACACACTGTGCCTTCTCTCGAAGAGCAGCCATTTTTGCAAGCGGTTCATTTAACAGTGTCTTATTCATCAACAGGATAATGGAATGTGATAAAAATCTTGATAACCACCGAGTACACAGAACAAATCTGATGAACATATCTCACCAATTGCCTTTGTAATCAATTTTTGACATTGTAAAGAGACTTTACGGACACGCACGTGTGGTTATGTTAAAGATGTCGTCTATCGAACAAAGGTACGCGACCGAATCGGTATTACGGATATCGGTAAAATACCGGTATTTTTACGTTACTATTCGATTGCGTTTGATGAAACCGAAATGGTGCGAATACCGGTGACAATGCTATCAAAACGATGTCAGGTCGGTAGATGTATTTCGGTATAATACCGGTAAATAAAATATTAATATATCAGAAGAGGAAAAGGAGACAATGATGTCAAATGTTTTCATAAAACTGCCGATAGTAAATCTGACGACGCTTGTACGCGTATGCTTTGTTATTTCTAATACTAATTCATCGTTGCATCTCCGTACAATATCAGCCACGATACTCTTGCTTAATTTTAAAAGATGACCGATTTCTCGATACTGGTTTTTCCGTTTTCTCGGTGAAAAATGACTAATTGTCGTACGCCGATGAATCGAAAGAGGGAGTTGAAACAACGATTAATCGTAGAATGGAGGAATATTCCGCCAAATTAAAAGAAAATTACTGGAAATGTGCCTAAGCGTCTGCGATATATTATTGAAGTTAAGGGCTACCTAACAAAATATCAATTATTGTTTATGTTAACAATTTTCAGGTTCAAATATTCTAGTTCTTTAAATGTCCGAATATTTTTGCCACGCTACGTTTCGACATGGTTCAGTTTATTGTTTGATATTAAAAAAAGTATGTGCAACGAATAAATAAAATTCATGTCACTATAAACTGTAATGAATCTTCCATTATATCATTAAAAAATTAATTCGAATTTACTATTACAAACAATCGAAATCCACAGCAATATTTTGAATAGCACAATGTCCGAATATTAATAAGAGCCATTGTACGTAGAAAATGAAAAATGTGTTTTCGTCGGTAAAACAGTACCGTGCAAGTGTATGTTTCGGTATTTTTACCGTTGCAGACATCAAATACCGCATGAAAATACCGGTACACCCTTATACCTGTATTAAAACCGATTTCCCAAATAACGGCTATATTACGATAATATGAGAGCAAATATCTAAACGTTACAATATTTCGGTCTCTAGGTATAATACCTAAAGCTCAAAATATTTCTGAACGAGAGTGTGCTACGACGAACGTGGCAAGAAATCGAGTACCGTTTTGATGTGCTCCGTGCAACTAATGCTGCCCATATAGATGTGTATCAAACTTAAACATATACGACTCAGTTTGCAATCATTTCCACTCGTCTGTCTTTTCATTTGCCTTCTGTAATAAATTTCTGAAATTGTAAACAGACTTTACGGACATAATCTCATTGTCCGACGTGTACGATGTTGGTCTCGTTTCGTGACGCAAGGTCCGTTCGAAGGTCGCGCGACTTGGTGCCTGGCGATTTTGATTGGTGGCAAAAGGATTCGCCATATGGTCTTCTACTTATCGTTAGATGTGCCACGAGAGAAGCCAAGGAGCATTCGACTGCCGAGAGGCAACGGTGCTTTCGAGGAACGGGGCCCATTTATTTGGCGTGTGCTGTATAATTAGGACTGGAGACCGAGGGCCTCACCGGAGCAGCTCATTGTTCTTTTTTCTCTCTTTCTCTTTCTCCCTTCTTTCCTTTTTTTCTTTTCTTCCCCTCTCCCGTTAGCTGGAAAACGAGTTTCGAAAATATATTGCTCGACTCCCCGTGCGGTCGTTCGAATTCGGATCCGCCACCTCTCCATCGTCCACTCGAAACGTATTTCCGGAAGTGTCCGGTCATCCAGCAAATGAAACCATTTCGACGGAAAGTGTATCATTTCTTTCTCTTCCTCCCCACTCCCTTTTTTCTTTCCTCTTTTGAAAGCCGCCACTCACACAGCAGTAGAGATATTAAAAGAAAGTAAAATAACGAACGAGCGACAAAAATATTGAAAGAAAGAGAAAGGAAGAGAATAGATACAGAGTTTTGAATTAATTTTGAATACAATGTAGGCTGAGTCTATGCAACTTGCACGTACGAAATAACTTTGAAATTATGCGTCCAATGAAAAATTGTTTGTTACAAAAGTTGTATGGTTTTTAAAGGGAGGCAAAATATGGCGTCAATCAATCATTTTGTGTGTCTAGGAGTTTTGAAATTTCCAAGGTCGTCTTTCTTCTCCTTTCTAATTGGATCATATATTTCGTTCGTATATTTTTTCCATGTTATCGTTGAATTTTATTACAACATTTACGCGCACTGAATTTAAAAATTCTGGTAATTTTCGTCGCAACGAGAGATCGTAGGGTTTATTTATGCAAGTCTGCATTCATTTTTCACAAAATATTACGTGGTAAGTAAAGATACTACTTTTCCACGAAAATGCTATAAATTCGAACGTCTCTGAAAACATTGGACAATTTTCTTCATAATTGAATCTAGCATAAGTTTAACCTATTACGTTGGTATGATGTGTCGAGAACTTTTTGTCCCAAAATTGTAATATTTTCTCTAAGTGTATTTTAAGTATAAGCCAGGTAAAACAAATAATAAATTTATTACTTCTCAATAATTTATCATACCGACGAGTTGTTGTCAAAAAGAAAGCGACGAATCATTGTAGACGGTTCGGTCACTCGTTATGGTCCGCAATCAGTTGCCAGCGCGAGTGGTCAATCATTCCGACTGCGTTGAAAATATCTTCTTTTCCATAAATTCGAGTTGTCCTAAAATTCCACAGTCACTAAAAATGAACGTACTTTGCGACTGTAACCTCTTGCCCTGAAATGACGTGCCACGCATGTCGAGAATATTTTGTCCCAAAATTGTAATATTTTCACAGTTTTAAGTGTGTTTTAAGTATAACCCAGGCAAAACAAATAAGAAATTTATTACTTATCAATCACTTCTATCCAGTGATATCATACCGACGAGTTGTTGTCAAAAAGAAAGCGACGAATCATTGTAGACGGTTCGGTCACTCGTTATGGTCCGCAATCAGTTACCAGCGCAACGTGGTTAAAGACCGAAGCCCTCCGTAAAATTCGCTGCACGACTTTCTTTTCGCCAAGTTGTTGAACTTTGACTAGTAGAGTCAAGCGACAAAAATTGAAGAAATTCCGAAGATTTCGTCGAATTTTCGTCATTTTCAATAACTTGGCGAAGAGAAATTGTACAGCGGAAATTTAGGGGATCAGTGATGTTTGCATCCATGCTGGATCAGTTGTGAAAAAAAATGTTTCAATATTTTGAACGACGTACGTCATTTGTGACAGCGTATTTTCGAGGAAGAGCAGCTCTTCACTTTCCTATTTGTTACACGATATAAACATCCCCGCGAAAAGCGAATCCAGAATTGTCAAACTAGAAGCTTCCGATCCATCGCTGTACGACTTCTTACTACAGCAGTTGAACTCCTTGCGCTGGCAACTGGTTTGCGGACCATAACGAGTGACCAAGCCGTACACAATAATTCGTCGGTTTTTTTCTTTTAACTCGTCGGTATGATATTATCGCCGAATAGAAATTATTGAGAAGTAATAAATTTATTATTTCGTTTTACTTAATTACACTCAAAACTGAGAAAATGTCGCAACTTGGGTGAAAAATATCTTCATTTCAGCGCAAGAGGTTAAACGTCAGTAGTTTCTTCGGAGTGCGGCGCCTTTCAAAATCAAAATTGCCTTTTTACGTTCGCTGGCCGAAAGTGGAAACGACAGTTTCGTGCAAGTGACTAAAAATACACGGAGTTCCCGAGTGTTCGTGGAAGCTCGTAATGGAAACGTGAAATCGGAATATATTAGTGGGAGAGCGCGGCGTCACCCTCTCCGCCTTCTGTTTCGGCTCGCCACCTAAATTCCGTAAACAGCCTAAATTTAAATGACTTCCCCGACTTTACGGAAGTCGGCTTTATTCCCCGACATATGGCCGAGCGACAATGGAAAAAAACGATCGACGCCGCTGTTTCGAGCATCGCACGAAACGGCGCGGCCATCTCCTTCGGGCGTGACTTCCATCTCCGGGCATTAGGTTCGATTCCCATGCAAACGATGCCACAGAGAGAACCAAAAAAAAAAAAAAAAGGAACAAGAGAAACGAAAATTGGCCAAGTTTTTTCGATCTTTATTGGCCCGAATTGCTTGTCGAATGCTACCCCATATACCTGTTAAATCTGCCGTTATCCTTTCCACCGTGTTACTCCGAATGAAAACTTCATTTCAATGGAGACACACGCTGACAAAAATATTTAAATTTCTCGCTTTGATTTAAATACAGTATGATACAGTGAAGAGCGTAACCTGAATTTTTCTTGAGAAGTAATTTTTTTTTTTTTTTATTGTCATTTACAGCAAAGTAGTAGTCAAGAAATAAATGTTACGAGTGTGTTTTCGCACGATTAACAGCAAGGGAAATAATTTTTTTTTTTTTTTTTTTTTTAGCCGCGAACGTTCTCCTGTTTATCTGTAACGAGAACAAGATACATTGTTACAGTTTTTGCACCATACTGTATATGGGAAGTCAAGTTCTAGTAATGTTTACGTTTTGGTAACGTTCTCATTTAAATAATGTTTACGTGGGTCTTGTATATACAAAGTTTAATACGAGGTTTAATCCGCCGTTTTTGGAAGAAATAAACTGAATCTAGTTCCGCGTGGTTGCACCACCAGATTGCAAAGAAATGTACCGTGTGTCGGTCATCACTGTGCAACGAATGTCGTCGAAACGTAATACTTTTAGCAGAAGAGAGACCAAAGAAATTAACAGCAACTGGAGAGAGAAAAATTGCAAATTGAACGAGAAATAATATACGACCTCGAGTGAAGCAAAATTGACAACTATGGTAGTAAAATTGTGTATTACATACACTGTATATTACACGCGTTACGTAGAACATTTTCAAATTTCATTAACAGTATAATCAATATAATTATATAGTATAATATATTTTACAATATATTACATATAGTATAATATATTTTATAATATATTAACGTATATAGTATAATATATTTTACAATATATTACATATAGTATAATACATTTTACGTAATATAGTAATTAAAATATTTTACAATGTCTCCTATTGGTATTTCGAAAAGGAAAATCGTACGACGGGATTGTGTTATAACTTGAAGCTTCTATTTTCGAAATGCATCCTCCTTTTTATTTACAAGGCTTTTATTACAAAGCTTTTGCGCAGCAGATGAGAAAGTGAAAATACTTCTCTTTTCGAAAACGCTATGAATTGTGATAGTACGTAAAAAGTACAATTTGTGATTCTCTTTTTACAGTTTTATTGAACTTTGAATATTAGATTCAGATGACGAAAATTCGAGTTCGCCAAGGTTCAATCAGTTGGATTTAAAAATTGTTGTAACCTTCGATTTTCAAATGACAGATTCAGCCATGAGAAATTTTTTTCATTGTATTCTACGTGGTATGACAATTTACAATATTTTGGAGAATAGTAGTACTTTCATTTTGTCAATTGTTACGTGATGCGAAAACATCTTATTGTTAGAATGAAATTTGAAACGCTTGAAGCTTCACAATTGAAATCAAAAATTCACTGTCGTGCGATTTCTTTTCACGAAAATTAAAACGAGTTTCGATACCTAGTGTCTGTTGTATGTTGGTGAAGAATCGAAATCTCCCAACGATTTCACTGAGTGCAAAGGCCGTCCAAATATTTCGTAATTCATAATTCTACTGACAAAAAAAACAGTTAGTACAAGCATTCGAGGAAAAGACACGCGCAAAAGGCACTTGGAACATCCAATAAAACTTAAAGACCAAAAAAAGTGTTTCCCGAAGATTAAAATATTCTGTTTCACCAAGTGTCTCTCATCTCTTTCACCAAGAAGGAAGGATAGTTGATGTCGAAACATCGTTAATGGAGGTCCCCACCGGCGACATTTAAAAAGATCGACGACGATCTTCAAACTGACGTTGATGGAGACAACTGGAAATGGAAAATTTTCGGTAACAGCGCGCAACTGGTTCGCCATAAATTTCCCATTGGTACATCGATAGACGGCGAGGCATTGGACAAAGACGTGAAATAATGACATCGTGTGCACGCCACGCGTCACGATGAAACGAGAGAGAGAGAGAGAGAGAGAGAGAGAGAGAGGGAGAGAGGCAGAAGGAGCTGCTGGTAGCCCCTCTTCCGCCGTTCCATCGGCGTGCCTCCTTGTTTTTTGTCTTTCTGGTAAAAAAAGAAAAAAAGGAAAAAAAAAAACGCTCCTTTATAGCGGGGCAAAAGCGCGCGTGCTGCCACGAAGAAAGAGGGATGAAAGGGATCCTGGACTGGTGGCACCCTCGTCCCCTTAGGTGGCCCGACGTTGACAATGCGCCAATCCGATGCAGCGCCCTAAGAAACGCGATACCATTTACTTTCCGGAGAAACCCAAAATTACGTGAAATCCAGGCACGCATGAAAGTGTACCGTCCACGGCTCACGGGCTTGCGATTATTTCGATGATGGAAAAGCGGTGCCGCGGTGTAAGTTTCCAAGAGCGTGTCAGTCGAAGAATGTCAAAGTTGTAATTGCTATTCGTTTTCTAGTTTCTAGTTTCGAGCAGCGCGGTGGAATTTGAGAATTTCTCTTAATTTTTTTTTAATTTTAAAACACGCGCGTCGAGAACCTTTTGCCCCCAAAATTGCAATATTTTCTTCGTTCTAAGTATATTTAAGAAAAACCCAGGCGAAACAAATAATAAATTTCTATCCAGTGATATCGTAGCGACGAGTTCGAAAGGAAACGAAAGCGACGAATCATTGTATACAGTTCGGTCATTCGTTATGGTCCGCAGTCAGTTGCCAGCGCAACGTGGTTAAATAAAATGAGACTCTTGGAAAAAAAAAAACACTCTGGAGTCAGTAGTTTTAATATTTCTTCATCTCGTCTCTCACGATTATTTCGAAGGTGGAAAAGCGGTGCACAGAGTGCGTTTCCAGAATGTTGTGAAAAGAAGCTATAATTGATACTCTTTTTCCATTTTCTAGTTTCGAGTGTCGTGCTAAAACTTGGGAATTTTTCTTCATTTTTTTGAATTAAATGAGATAAAACTCTAGAAAAGAAAAACACTCTGAAGTTAGTAGTTCAATATTTCTTCAGCCTGTTGCTTACAGATGGGTTTACGATTATTTCGAAGGTGGAAAAGCGGTGCACAGAGTGGGTTTCCAGAATGTTGTGAAAAGAAGCTATAATTGATACTCTTTTTCCATTTTCTAGTTTCGAGTGTCGTGCTAAAACTTTGGGATTTTTCTTCATTTTTTTGAATTAAATGAGATAAAACTCTAGAAAAGAAAAACACTCTGAAGTTAGTAGTTCAATATTTCTTCAGCCTGTTGCTTACAGATGGGTTTACGATTATTTCGAAGGTGGAAAAGCGGTGCACAGAGTGCGTTTCCAGAATGTTGTGAAAAGAAGCTATAATTGATACTCTTTTTCCATTTTCTAGTTTCGAGTGTCGTGCTGAAACTTGGGGATTTTTCTTCATTTTTTTGAATTAAATGAGATAAAACTCTAGAAAAGAAAAACACTCTGAAGTTAGTAGGTCAATATTTCTTCAGTCTATTACTTACAGATATGGGTTTTCGATTGTTTCGAAGGCACACAGAGTGGATTTCATTGGAATATGCAGTTGAGAAATACCGTTGCAATTGCTATTCATTTTCTAGTTTCGAGTAGCGCGATGGAATATTTGCAGTAGAATTTGAATGTTTCTCTCGATTTTTGGAATCAAATGTAAATATAACAATATGGATTACTTAATATTTCTTTAACTCCCGGGTTTGAAAGAGTCACTATAGTCCTGATAACAAGAGACGTTTAATCTTCCCAAAGTCGAATCGAATGATAAAATCTATTAAATCGGATCCATCCTACGTTCAGTTTAACCCTCTATGGGCCCGTGTAACTTTCAGGTCACATGCTAATATATCGACATTTTAGTCTTTTCACAAGATGACGTCTTAATTATATAACATCTCTGAGATAACAATGAGAAATATTGACAGAGGACGCTGCAAAAGCCAGAGAGTAAAGGAGTTTCAAAAATAAAATGTTCCAAATGCAACGTACATTTATGTTTAACGCCAAGTGCAAACTGTTTCATGGAATTTTTCACGCTTGAGCTTTTACGCACAGGAAGTGCAAATATTGCAAAACCGTTGTTACTTCGAAGTTACAAAGCGAATTAATTATAATAAAATTGTTTAAACTGTGTAAATTTTGTTTTCTAATCTGCATATATAGGTTCATAATTGTTGCATAAATTTTTTTACACTCAAGAAAAACATTCGACCCACAGAGGATTAATCGTAAAAGTCGACGACTCGCGTTTATTGTCATCAGTGTGTAGTTGTTGCGGTACAGTTTGAGTATGTTTACGTACTTTATACTGCTCCAGGTAGCAACATAATGATCCAGAGACCTTCGAGTTTTCCGGGATCTGATCTCGAAGAACAGTTTTTCTCTCTCGATGAGCACTGAAAAGAATGCTCGGCTTCCATCTTGGAATTTTCTTCATATCGCTCTTCACAAAAGCTTCGTACGGTCAACCAGTCTGCTGGCAGGAAAGGTACTACTTTTTAACAAAAGATGCGATAGAAAAGAAATGGAGATTCGAGCTAAGCGTTCATTCTTTTTCAAATGACGATTAGATCGTAATCATAATCATTTGTTTATTATACTACGGTCGAATTCGTGGATACTGTATCAGACTTAGTCGTATTGCGGTGAAAGCGATGTATTTCTTAATCCGCTACAACTGCAACTTTGCTTACTAATGGGACAGGAAATTACGAATGAATCGAGTTTCTTAATTTTAGCCGCGAGCGAGAAGCCAATGATTGCTATCATGGTACGACAAGTGGACAAAATTGGAGTTAATATAGCTAGCTGATCTATAGGTAATATCGTTTCTTACAAATTTGATGAACATTATAGATTAAAATTACAGTAACTGTTAAGCAAGGTAATATTTTTGTACAGCGAAACGACATCAACTTATGGGTACTTCTACTAATTTCTTGGTTTATATTAATTGTCAATTTACTTCCTAATACGTTCCTTTTTGAGTTTTGTATCTTTGTTCCTCAAATCTGACCGAACTGCATCAACTTGACTCTCATTGTTAGTATACTTCGCTTAACGACTTTCTCGTACCAAAAAAAAAAAGCGAAAAAAATTCACGATACGGTTGCGTGAGAAACTGTAAAGTCTCCGAGTGTCTAAAAATTTGAATTCAATTCGTCTCTCGATATCTCTCGTTTACGAGTCGACGTAATTAATATCCGATTCTGTCCCTCGGCCACGCATTAAAGTGTCGTTTAGAATTCCCCCCCCCCCCCGAGGGTAAGCAACGCAGAAAGCGCGCAACCAAACGAAAGTGAAACCAAAAAGCAAACGAGAAAGAAGTCTGTCGACTCATCGAGTCGACGTTGTAAGAACGAACGAAATATCCGTCCGGACAAAACGGGCGAGCAACACTGGCGAAGGAAATTCCGCGCTGACGGATTTTCATCGAGCCAGACTCGATCCTTTGCATCTGCCACGTGCCCCCACATTATGGCATAATGTGTCACTGTGCCACGGTCGGCCCCTTCTCTCGAGCGATTTTAACTGTGCCAGCGCGCAGCCACTCTTCTCTCACGAACACACACACACACACACAGAGAGAGGACCTCACTCGTGTGTGGAATCCTAGATTTTGGAAACTCGTCGAATTGAATGGAGCGCTGCGCAGCTGAATGCGTCTCGTGCAACGTTTCGTTGAAAAAAAAAAAAAAAAAAAGACGAGAAGAGCGGAAGAGGGAGAGAGAGAGAGAGTGCTTCTTCACGGGGGCAGTTTTTCAGTATCCACCCCTTTTCACCCTCCCTCCCTCCCTCTGCGAGTTTTTTCTCTCTTTCTTTCTTTCCCCGTTTTCCTGCAATATCGGGGCGCAACTCGCCTGTTGCAAGATGCAACCTCGGATGAGTTGTGAAAATATTGACGCTTTGTGGGCCGCGACAGTTTATTCGGGTCCTCGCGGTCCTTCAGCGGGGATAATAGACTCCGGATTTTTATTGATGCGCCCCCGGGAAATATCGATGGATCGATGCTCTCCACCGGGATATCTATCAACTTCGTCTGTGTGAAACCACGCGTTCGACCGCTACGAATTTTAACGATCGGGGAACGTGACGACTTCCATTTGACATTCGGAAACGCTGGATGGTCAAACTGTTTTTACAATTTTGTAAAAGACGATCGCGCAGCAATGAAACGTGGGCTCATCTCGAAGCTCTTACTTTCGACGATGTTTTCACGCTGTACAGCGGTGAGAAGGTAATAAAGGAAAACAAAGGTGCTGTCACATTGTCAGAGTAAAACGTGAAAACGTTGGAAAATGCTTTCCCACGACTGAATCCAATTTGAAGAACGAAGCTTCTTCTTCTCAAACCTTTGATGCACTTTGTTTTCTTTTCACCACTTTATACAAATTTCGAATGTTATAGGGAATTTTGAATTTAAGGGATCGTTTTCACATCGTCACGTTCATTTTCGAAGCTCGATAAATCGTATGAAGTTTGGAGCAGTCGATCTTCAAATTCACTGTACGTTCAGTCGTGAAAAGAAAGTTTTTCAACGTTTTTACGTAGTACGACGATTTACAACATTTTGGGAAAGAAAAAGTCTTCGCTTTATCATCTGCACACAGTGTGAAAACATCTTGGAGTGAAATAAACGATAAAATTTGAAAGTAGAAGCTTCAGGGTTTCAGATAAAGCGACTTTTTTCTCACAAAAATTATGACAGTTTCAATATCTCGAGTCTGAATATTAATGGGAATGGTATTGATGTGCGAGAAAAAAATGGGAAACTTCAATTCGACGATCGCGCACTTTACATGAGAAAGAATTTCCTATATTTACAGTATATTTGTGTAAAAGTATTTGCAAAAATTACAGTACTTTGTGCAAAATTTTAACAAATTTTTCCAAACGTAATACTCACTGTCATTCGCTGGTTTGCTTGCTTTCCTTCAGTTCTACGCTGTGACTCCCATTAACATTCAAATACACTAGATATTTGAAACTAACCTTGAACAAAGAAAAATGACACAGTGATTGTAGGGGTGAGGCTTCAAGCTTTGGAAACGAGTCCGAGTTACTGTGCTCCTTTTTACAAAATCCACAACAGTTTCAATATCAAAGTTGGGAGTTCATGCACCTGAGAGATATACAGAAAAAAAGAAACAGATTATCGTTCAATTCTTGATTATTATTTTTGTACGTACCTGCGGGCTAGCGAAAGGCAGCGATCTTGACGACTCGGGATCACACGGGTGACGTGCGAAAGAGTAAGAAAGGAGAAAGCACGAGAACGATTGAACAGTGAGCTTTTAATAATAAAAATATTTTGACAGACCAGTCAACTTGATGGGAACATTCATTACAATGAGTGGCGGTGTATGATTCGCGAGAAACCGCGGCATAGACTTCTCTCTTTTTTTTTTTTTTTTTTTTTTTCGGTGAGAGTTGAAGAGGGGGCTGTCTACGCGGGTAATCGATAAAATTCCAAGTAAACACTGTATGATAGAAAGAATCTCTCCTTTATCTTTCGTTTCTCTTATTCCTTGTGCAGGAATCCAACGATTGGCAGCGAATTAGCGCGATCATGACAACGACGATGATAATGATAATGATGATGACGATGACAATGATAATTAATGATGATAATAATAATAATAATAATAATGACAATGATAATAATAATAATAATTAATAATAACTACAGGTAGAATACTATGATTAATTATTATTACTTAGAAAAGAAAACGGTATCTATATTCGTATTTGTACGCGTAAATATCTCTTCTTATAATAACCCTATTTCATCTTTCTCTTTCTCCTCGTCTCTTTCTGTTTCTGTCATCTCTTATCTCCTTCCATTTCTCTCTCCTCTCGCCCTCTCTTTTTCTCCTTCATTTCCCTTTTTTCCTTCTTTTCCCCCCTTATCTATTTAGGAATACTATTTAAAATCAGTCTTGTGGTTGAGATATATTAGGTGTCTGGTGAGGTAGTGTCAGTTTCATAGTATACATCGAGTGCCACTTGATTCGTCGATACGCCACGTGTTTCTTACTTTGCTTTCTTTCTTTTCTTTTTTTTTTTTTTTTCTTTTTTCCTCTCCCCTTCGCTGAAAATCACATAAATCCTCGATCGATCGTACACGACGGTCCTAACGATCCTCTCGCGATCCTGTTTGCAGACGTGTGTATGTGTGTGTTTGCACGCGCAAGATTTTAACAAACGAATCTCGCAGATTTCCGGAAGGGAATCGGTTTCGCCGGTCGAATCTTCAAACGATAACGTTGATTTACGTGACTCGAGAGTGACGACAAGAGACAGAGTTATCACATCACTGTCGAGTATTAATTAATCAAATGTAGCGTGACCTCGAAATAGGACAGCTTCGGAAGTTTCAGTTTTGAAAATTCGTCCGGAAATCTCGTGTGCCTTGCATACATGTCTGCAACGTTACTCTAAATTGGTGTCGTTGGGTAAGACGAGATAGTGACTGATTAATCAACGACTATCGATATACAACGACGTACGATACAAAGGTAAATTAAACGAGATCACCATGAACGACGATCGACGATCCAACGACACCAAAGATCCTCGCGACTCCGCCGTCTTTCGATCGGAGCGGAGATCGGACGTCCGCATGAATTAGGGACAGGTAGGCTCGAAACGTTCGAAAATCTCGAAACCCGCATGAAAGTTTCGGTAGTCTCGAGAATTCGGAACTTTGTACTCTGCTCGCGGAATCGAGAAACTCTCGAAACTCGTAGGAAGAGAGCGTTGTAAATAAAATCAACGAGCGAGCAGTCGCGTTCGAAAAAAATGTTTGCGTACTCGGCTCGAAGAACGCGACTTTTCGTCTTCAACGTTAATTAAGCAGATCGATCGTGAAACTAAAACTACAGGTGATAAATAAAGTATATATCAAATTTTAAAGGAAAAAAAAAAAAAAAGGAAAAGAGAAGAAATTTCATTGTGTACGGTCGACGCGCGCAAAAAGAAAAAGAAAAAGAAAAAAAGTAGATGTCAGCGTGCTCGAACAAAAGAATCTGGGTTAGACGTGTTTGTCCGTGGCTGATAAATATTCTCACAAAGGTAAACCTATCTCCCAGTTTTCGGGAACGAGAGGCGCCTCTCGGTGAAATAAACTCGCGTGAAACTTGCAAACGAGAGTTTTCGACAGCCCGGAGAGTATCGAGATCTCACAAAGTTTCAAACTTCGAAACTCTCCGTGAATTGAAAAAAAGAAAGAAAGAAAAGAAAAATGAAGAAAGAAAGAAAGAAAGAAAGAAAGAAAGAAAGAAATTAGTCCCGAGCCACCGGTCCGTAGCGAGAGCCGTGCACAACAGATCGACGAGTGTGTTTCGAACGCATCGAACGTCACATCGAGTTTTCAAGCAGCCTTCTCGCACGTTTTTTTTCTTTTTTTTTCTCTCTCTCTCTCTCTCTTTTGTTTTCTTTTTTTTTTTTTCAACTAGAGTAGCGAGAATAATATATCGTCCGTAAATACCGCGGAACACTGTTTCAACCAACGTTCTCAGTAGGTTCATAGGCATTAAAATTTGAATTTGTACCGTTTGCGTGTGTGGGCGACGTTCGCGTGCGTCTCTTCTTGCACATTCAACGCGGAGAGAAACAGAAATGAAAGACGGCGTTCATACGTTTCAACACCCCGCACAGAGGGAGGGGGGAGTGGATAACGAGATATAACAGCCGCGGACATAATAACGAGGAGCGCGTCTCGCGCGAGAGCAGCTTCTTCTTCTTCTTCTTCTTATTATTATTATTATTATTATTATTATTCGAATTTCGCGCGCGAACGATCGACCAGGCTCGTGCATACGTGATTAGCGTTTGCGTTGACTGTACAAAATTATAACTATATACGTATATAGCTCTAGTAGTTACATAGATACAGAGAGAGAAGTATACACCGTGTAGGTACGCAATTTTCTTTTTTTTTTTTTTTTTACGATCGAGCGTTCGAGCGAGCGAGCGGCAGTGACTGATGCACAGACTCGAGTACTCGCTCTCTCGCTCGTGGTTGGTCAGCAATAATAATAATAATAATAATAATAATATCAGCATTCGTCACGTAATAAATTAATCGACGATGATATAATAATCGTCAATAGAGACTCCATCGTTAAGAATCACATTATAATCGTGACGATTATCATCATTTATACCCGATCTCTCTCTCTCTCTCTCTCTCTCTCTCTCTTTCACTCTCATAATGTGCACAATCTGTATACATTCGACTCGAGGTCTCACCTCTTCACACCGTGTCATTTTCACCGATGTTCTACACACCTAACGGGGTAAAACACATTCGTTATTCGACACAACGTTATAATTTAACACGAACATATAGCAATTATATGTCTACATACGTTATTCCTTTTTTTTTCCATCCCTTGCACATTAAGATTAAAATGACAACAACGATAATGATTATTACGACAGTATGTAAAGACAAGCGATAATTCTATTTTTTTTTTTTCATTTTTCTCACATTTTTTTTTCCTCAATACAAATAGGTACTCGACGCGAGATTTCCGTGTCTTCTCCTTTTTCTTTTAAAATCCTTAAAATCGTTAATACTCGCCCCTATTAGTCTAAATATCTTCAGCCATTATTTATCTTCTCGGGTGATTCTGGTCTGTTTATATTAAAGAAACATAGAAAACAATTGGGCCCACGTACGAAACGAACCGGGCCGACAGGAACGTAATTTCACCAGTATCATTTCGGAACTAACAACCATTAACTAGGAATCGATCTCTTTCAAGGTACCATCGTTTCAGAAATCGTCGTCGAGTAGAATCCATCGTCCACGAACGGAAATTGATTTGGAAAAAAAAAAAAAGAAAGAAAGAAAAAATAGAAAAAAAGAAAAAAACAAAAACCAAAATCATTCTGTCGTAGTTGTCGACCTCACTTTGTTTCCTTTCTTTCTTTCTTTTTTCCCTCTTTAACGTCACTCTTTTCATTCGGATCTTTTCTCTCCATTCGTCGATGCAGATTTTACAAGATGACGGCGGTGCGTATATAAAACTAGAAATAGAGCGCGGCTCTGTCTCTATTGAACATCTATTGAACATCCATTTATAAATTCGATCGTTCGAACTATCCGATCGATGTCGTGCGAGACACTGTCAACACGAGCGTACCGTGTGCTTCTGTTCTTCCATTTGAAATATCGAAAGACTAGTTCTTTTTTTTCGCGAATGCACATGCACATGCACGACAGAGATCCACTCGATGTACGTAACGAAGGAATGTAACGACACACGTGAAAAGTAAATACGGTAATCAGGAACATGACATTGTTGCGGCACTGCGTAGTTGTTCGGTGGAATCTATGTTTAGCGCAACGTTTATTTTAACATGTTCGACTGATGCAAAACTGGGGTGAAGATGACTTCGCGATTTCACCGAAATACGTATTTCGATTTTTTTTCGTATCAAATTTCATCACTATATCTTTCGAGAATGGAGGACTATCAATGTTCTATAAGAATCCGTGATAACGAAATAAAAGAAATATTCCTTAATTGAGACCTTTCACAAAGAACTAATCGGAACGTGTTGATAAAAATTGTTCCCTAATCTCATCACACATTGCTAGTATAATAATCATCCGTGCAGGTGCAACGATATTTCACTTTTTCGTTCGCTTTTCGAGGCAGCATCAAGTCAAGTTGAAAGCTCACGTTGGTCCACGATCGGTGAGAAATTATTATCGTATTACTGCGAATTTTCTACGCTCTGCGTATATTTTTATGAGTGAAAAGAAAAAGAGACGAAACTTGAATAAAAAAAATGTCTATCTCGCGCGCCTCTTTGAACTTTATTCGTTTAAACGTGTTTTTACGCGAACGCGTGTTTGAAAATTCGCAGTTCAAGTATCGTCGAGTGAGTAACTGGTGCAAGTCGATCGAAAAGCGAGTCGAAGAGTCTACGGTACGCTCGTACGCTGCGCGGAAAAAGAAAATTTGCGTCTTACGATAATTCCTTTGTCTTCGTTTTATACCGAGGATGGGTTTTTTCTTTTTTTTCTTTTCTCTATATGTACAATATATTATACCTGGGATTATTCAGGGGTGGTTTTCGCTTTTTCTGCCGAGGTACGAGGTACGGATTCTGCTGACCTCTGTCGCTCTGCTCGAACGTCGAAATCAATCAACGCGTCCCCGAAAGAATGAACGAACGAACGAACGAACGAACAAAAATGGAGAAGGAAAATATATTTTTTATTTGAAAGCGAATATTCGATCGTGACACGGGCAAGGGGGAACACGATCGTGAAAATTACACCGGACAGCTCGATCCGGTCTCGTAAATGTTTTCGAATTTCGTTTTGTTTTCAACGTAAACAGAAGATTGCCGATTAATCTTTCAAATGACAAATGACGGAGCTTTTCCTCAAACGAAGGTTAACACTTCGAGGTGGCGATTTTGTTGGCAGCTCGAAATTGTTTCGCGATGCATACGAAATGTACTTTGTTCAATTGCACCGTGATTCAAAGTGTAAATTAAACGATCTGTGCTTTCGATACACACGTGATTCTGCACACTGAGACCGCCACTCTGTAATTAAAGATTACAGAAGCGTCGCGTCGCTCGTCCACAACTCATACGCGCAATCATGATAATTACGATAATCCCAATCTGTAGAATCCCAGAGTGAGAAATTAAAATAATAAATACGTTCTACGTATGCAGAGTAGTTTTTCTTGTCAATTTTCTCTTGTCAATCTTCGCAGAGAGTGAAATTTTCGGTGGATAGGAAACAAGAGCGGGAAAGGATAGAGAGCTCGAGATGTGTCTCCCAACACGTGTATAACAGGACGAGAGCAGGCAGTTCGAAGGAAGGGAGGAAGAGGGGCAAGTGGGCTGGAAAATGCTCTCGAAAGCCCGGAACGTGAATAACGAGTGAAAAGTGCGGACAGAACAGTCCGGGTACCATTGCGAAAGAATGTGGCGAAAGTGTAACGCAACGGGGGACGACGTTCTCTGTTTCTCCCCCTCCCCCCCTCCTTGACGCGATATTTTCACTTTCGAAGAAGAAAAATCCATCGATTAATTTCTAAACCTTCGATTAATTTCTTTCATCGTGTCGGCAGGTTTCTGTTCTTTTCACATTCTTCTAAAAACCAATCGATTCCACTTTTCGTTAACACTTTTGCGAAAATCCCACGTCGTTTCAAAATTGGCGCCAAACATCTCTTGTCAAACATGTTAAATTGTCACTGTGTTTTTCATTTACCGATGTATTTCATACTTCGAGTTGTTAATAAATACCACACGAAATTGTTATGTAAAACGAACATGTAAAAGTGTCACTGTAAGTCAATGTAAATTTTTCTACACGCATTTTTACGAATTTTCTAAAATTATGAACAACAAGTGATATGAGTATCATATTGGGACGTAATATTCATTATACCTGCAAATGTCAGAATCTTGTCCATCAACTCAGCTACTAGACTTTTGGAAACTATACTGCCATGTTCAGCTAAGCGTTTTGTCCGGCTATCGCGAAAGTGTTAACATTATCAAGGTCAAGAGTTTGACCTTTCGTCACGAGACAATCGCGACGACTGTCTGAAATTAAAATTACCGGAATGCTAGAGTTCTTATCTACCAAACACCTGAAAGGCAACCAACCGTCTTCCAACTTTCCTTCGTTCACACCGTTTTTGCAATATTGACTCGAAAGTTACGAAATGAAGGCGAAAACGAGGGAAATTTGTGTGCAAAACTCCAGACGAGGAGAACGTTCCTCTCTCTCTCTCTCTCGTTCTTTTGTGCGATCGAGAAACCGATCCCGGAGCAGTTCATGTACACATCGGTTACTTGTACTTCTTTCTCTGGCTCAGAAGAAACACGAAATGAGAAACGGGAGAGACAGCAAGAATGAGAGAGAGAGAGTGAGAGAGAGAGAGAGAGTTAGTGGGAGGCAGTTAGACCCGGAAGAGAGAAGCGAACGACGTTGCTCGCGTCACCGAGAAACGTCCTGGGACTGACCCATGGATGGAACAATGAGGTAAAATGGCCTCGAACCACGCCGATGAAATTTGCATGCCGGCCGGCGAACATAAATCAGAGGGACCATTGAGACAGAAGTCGGGGCACATTGGTTCTACCCTTCGGGACGAGAGTCAACGACGGGACACGAAGGGACCACGACCGCGCGCTTCTTTATCTCGTTTCAGTGAGACGACGACCACCGGCTGCGAATTTTCGGCACGCGGCCGTGTATCATTGCGAAAACTGGTTCGCGCGAAACAGACGGTCCCCGGCCAACAAAAGATCGTCTCCTTCGAGCATAACCGGCTGGCCCGTTAGAAAAAAGACGGAAATCGGAGAAGAAGACACGGGGGCTGGGTCCTCCCCGATTGTGCCGCGAACGAACGAACGAACGAACGAACGGACAGGAGAACACACGAGGATCCTTCGTTCTCGCAGGTCCCGATCATTGTACGAATTAATGCGAAACGAGATCTCACGGATGGAAGAAGATCGCCTTACCGGGTGGTTGCTTGTGTTTTTCTTTCTTCTCTCTTTTTTCTTTTTTTTTTTTTTTTTTTTTTTTGCGAAGGCAATCGCGAGTGAATCGAGTTTTCGATATACCTCGCGAGAGATGATGCTCTTTTTTTTTTTGAGTGCGCACGTGTAAGATTCTCCGGGTGTTCGTGAATCGTACCACTTCAACCCCCTTTGTCTTTCAATTTTCGAAGTGTTATTTATTTAAAACTGTAACTATTGCTCCAGAGACTAGGCATCAGAAATATTCTAGTGTGATTTTCACTTGTTCCGAAAATTGTAACTAATTTAACTGCAAATTGCAACCATTATTTTAGACACAAGGTAATGGAAACGTTCTATTGTAATTTTTATTCGTCAACGTTCAGTTCGAGGGAATTAAATTTAAAACACGAATTCGGAAATTCCGTGGGATTACAACGTTTCTTTTTTTCGAAACAAAGCCTACCGCGATCTAGTACCACGAATGTGACTCGATATTATAAGACACAGGGGTCAAGTATAAAAATTAATATTATACAACGACAACGACAGTAAACTTAATCAAACTTCAATAACTATACAAACATCGGATGCGAGTCTTTTTGTTTCACTTTTCTCCTATTTTACTGAATATCAATGTAAATCGTCAACCTATTAATGAAAAATGTTAGAGAAACGTGACACCTCGAGCTCGTTGCCAGTGATGCAAAATCATGGTGAACAGTGTTGGAAAGCGCGAGTCTGAACGAACTTGCCCGCACGATGGCGTTACAAACGAAATTTTCCTAATAGGTAACAACACGGCACGGCCAATCGCCGTGATTTCCATTTCCATATCATAGGTGGGGAAAAAATAAAAAAAGAATAAAAGTGAAAGGAAAAGGGAATAAAAGAGAAATTAATAGTCGATTCGGCAATCGTAAACGATAAAGAAAAAAATAAAAACGGAAGCGAAGTGTAAAAAGAGAAGAGGGAAGGGGGGAAAAAAAAGAGGAAAGAACACAATGGTGTTGTCGACAGTTTGACAAATCGGTGAACCGTAAGAGCGACAGAGGACCGACGAACCGATATCACTCCCCCCCTCCCTCCCTCCACCCCCACACCTCCCCCGGCTACTTTTACTGTCAGAGGAACTTGTATACCAATACATTCATTCCGTAGCTTCTAATTTTATTTTTCCGAATCCCGTTCGACTCAATCACGCGTGTACGTATGTACGTGTCGAGGGCAATCACATTTCCATTTACACGGAACAAACGTATGTGTCAGCAGATTACATAGATTATTCTTCGTTTGGCTCTCTATCGTTCCGAAACTATGTACACGTTGTGTTAAACAGAAAAGAAAAGAAAAGAAAACAGAAAAACAATTCCGGCTTCGCTTGAATCTATACTCGTACGTGTACATGTATATATATATATATTTATACGAATGGTGCTGTTGCATAGTTTTTAGGGTAAGGGAGAGACAAAGAGAGACCAAACGGAATTTCCATTGGTTTGTACATACTACGGGTAGCAAGCTCCGGCGAGCTCACAGTCTCAGAGAAAGAGAGAGAGAAAGAGAGAGAGAGGGATGTTCGTGGTCCTACCGATACGCTCTCTCTCTCTCTCTCTTTCTCTCTCACTCTACCTAATTCCTCCTCGTACAATAATAATTTATAATCATCTATCTATTATAATACTAATATATATATATTTATAAAAAGCATCTTAACAATAGTGACTGTGAACCGGTGCGTGGAGGATTCAGCGTGAGGATTCAATTCGATTTTCGCGAGTTCGCCGGAGCTCGATTCGAAGCTTGCTACCCGTAGTGTGTATAAACCAATGGAAATTCCATTCTGTCTCTCTCTGTCTGATCACACGCGTATTTGCCTCTCTCTTTTCTTCTCCCTTACCTTAAAAATTCTGCAACAGCACCGTTCCTCCTCCTCCTCCTCCTCCTCCTCCTCCTCCTCCGCATTAGATAAACGCGTCGAACCGAGCGAAAGTACATCGTGGCTTCTCTATACGTGGCTGCGTCGTCTACGTACCCCTAAATATTCCACTAGGACGCGTGGCCGATGTTAGCCGCGGTGGTGTTTCCAAGAGATGCGAAGTGATGCACGTAGTTGTTGCGGTGATTCCGAAGGAACATCGTGTTCGAGCTGGAGGTTTCCGACGTGTCCTCGTCGTCGTCGTCCTCGTGAATAGTGTCGCTGCTGGGGCTGCGGCTTAGGGGTGAGTCGCCGACGCTGTTCGACCTGCACTGCGAGTGCATGCCCGTGGACATGGACAAGTCCTCTGGTTCGGTCTGTTCCGGCAGACTCACGGGGATGCCAGACAGGTTCAACGGTACTGATATTGAGGTGGTGACGATGGGGCTCGGTAACTGACGATGCGCCGGTCGCACCGACGTGCTTGTCGTCTTCTTGTTGACGCGCAACGACATTGCCTCCGGTTCCTCCACCTCCACGTCGATATCAATGTCAATGTCGTCGTCGAGATCGTCGCTGGCCAAAGACGGCGAGGCGACCTGCGATCTCGACATTTGCCCGGGATTCGCGTTCCCGGTGCCGCACTTGTGGTGCATCAGATGGTGCCTTCGCCTGAATCGCATCTGACAGTGCTCGCACTCGAACGGTTTCTCGCCTTTGTGGATCAGCAGATGAGCCTTCAGCTGGTTCGAGTCGCTGAACTTGGCCGCGCACAACTCGCACGCGTACGGCCGCTCGCCGGTGTGCACGCGCAAATGGCGGCGCAGATTGGCCACTTGGACGAATTGGCGGTCACAGTGGCTACAGTGGTAGGGCTTCTCGCCCGTGTGCAGCCGCATGTGGGTTTTTAGGTGATGGTCCCGCGTGAACCTGCAACAACGTCAACAATTTCCTTCTTAGCGTTGAACTTTCTGCAACACGCCTTTTCCCCCCAAAAACTGCAACATTTTCTAATGTTTATTAAAATGCAACCAAGGGCAAAACAAGTGACCAGCTTATTACTTCTTGATAATTTCTATCCAGTGATACGACGACGAGTTCGAAAGAAAAAGAAAGCGACGAATTATTGTATACTGTACGGTTGCCAGCGCAAAGGGGTTAAAGTTTTTAAAGGCACCTTTTCATAGAGTCTATTTAATCGCTCGAGGTGCTGCTTCGTTTTTCGGACGACACGAAAGAAACAACAGCTGGTGGAGAAAGCAACGTGGCGTGGAATTTTGCAAGTACGAAGAGAAAAAAAATTCTGGCGCAAGAATTGTCGAGAGTATTTGACCTTTGATCAACGGAATAAATATCTCGATACTGCTTTCTTCAAAGCTGTTACTACCCTGACTTTTATCCGTAGCCCGTTTCTCAGATACGTTTCAAATGGAAATATCGTGCCCGCAGATTTGCATCTTCGGCAGTCTGAATAAAGAACAGTGGCACAAAGCAACGCGAGGAAACAAGGGGGAGGAAGACCATCGATAGGACGGAATTCACGGTGAAGTTTACTTTCCAATGACTTTAAACTCCCCCCTCCCTACCCCCCCCTCTCCCAGTCTAGTCCGTTTTTATCAAAGCTGGCAAACTAATGCCGTTCGCGTTATCTCGAAGAAACACGAACGGAATTTCTACGCGTCGTAGGCAACGCTTGAACTTTCTATCCGAGAAATATATTCCGTTCAATGATACAACACACCAGACATCATCAGTGCAATACGGCAATCGGTATATATAGATGGACATGGCTCGATGCAACTCACCTCTTGTGACATTCCGGGCACTCGAAAGGTTTCTCGCCGGTGTGGGTGCGTTCGTGATTCTGCAGTACGTGCTTGTAGCCGAACGATCTGGAGCAGACGCCACAGGTGAACACCTTGTCCCTTGCGTCCTTGTTCGCCTCGGGGCTGATCGAGCTGAGCGGGCTAAGAGGCGCCGCTCCCTCTATCGGTTGCTGCACGCTCTCCGCCTTCGATTTCGTCAGTTTCCTCTTCGTCGATCTCTTCGTGATTCTGTCGCCGCTGCTGCTCACAACGTTGTTATTATTGTGGTTGTTGTTGTTGTTCGTGACGTTGCTGGCGCGTCTGGACGTCGACTTGGTGCTCAACGCCGGCGACACAGGGCCCGGCGAGTGATGAAGCGGCAACGGAGGCGAGGACGCGGTCGGCGGGGCCCAGCCACCGAACAGAGTCTGATGGTGCCCGTAGAGAGACGGGCTGGCGGCTAGAGTGGCGTGCAGCGACACGGGAATCCCTGCAGCCATCAGAGCCGCTGTTCTACTTGCAGCCAACAATTGCTGTGGCGTGAGCATAGACAAACCTGCCGGCGTGTTACTCATCCCATTGAACACCATTTGCGACCTGTTGTTCAAGGACGGCGAGAGCGGCTGCTTCTCCGATTCTTGCTTCATGTCGAGGTGTTGCCCGGCCAAGAGTCCTGCAACAAATTTCATTCGTGCGTGGAGAAGAACTCGACAAAGAACAAAGGAATTTTGCTTCAGTCCCGAAAGAGTCTCGCCGCACGAACATTAAAACGATCCAAGAATTTTAGAAAACAATCAGCAGCTATCTTCCTAACGACGAGAAGCTAATGAAAAACCGATTAGCAGACAGCTTTCGGACTTGTCCGACGGACAACGTCGCGTTTCACAAACGAATCGCGCGCGGCGTGGCCGGTCGACTACGGGACAACGATAGACGCGCGAAAAAAAAAAAAAAAAAAAAATAGAAAGGACGACCACGTTTCGTACGTGTACGGAATCGTACGGCGGAGAGAATCTTCTCTCCCGCGTGCTCCACCGCGTCTGTCCCTATTCTCCTCCTTGTCACTCGCTCGCAACACTCCCACACATGTCGCTCGCACACGTGAGCGAGAAAGCACGGTCCTCCTCCATTCACTCTCACAACGCTATCGCACGGGCGGCGGTTCATTCATAAGCCTCGACTTCCCACTCACGTCACCACGACGTACCCGCCTCCTCCTCTCTTCGACTTGAGGCCAACGACTCTGTGAAAGTGCAAGCCACGCCGCACTTCTGCGTGGATCTTCCTTTCCACGTGGTCTTTCGCGTTGGACACACGTTGAATTTCTCTGATGTCGCGCAAGTCTCGAATCTCGAAGAGCCTCCTCTCTCTCTCTCTCTCTTTCCTCCCCCCCCACCCGTTTCCACCATGCTTAGAAAACGAAATTTTTCGCGCGAGAGTCGAATCACCAGAAACTCGCGAACGGACATTTTCAGGATTTTCCGCGTGCAAATCGTTGGAATAGATATCTTCTTTTTTTTCAAACTTGGTCGAACGATCCTCTGAGAGCTTGGAGTTCCATTGTTTCCCGGAGAGTCACGTTTCCCAGTCATGGTTCGAGAAACAGCGATATTGGAATTGGTATTTTTAAATGTTAGAGAAAATTCTCGAACTTTCTTCTTCTTCTTATTTTTTTTTTTTTTTTTTTTTAATAGGGCGATTTTGATAAAAGAAAATAAAGGATAATTTTAATATTCACGAAAAAAAAAAGGAGAGCAACCCTCGTATTAGGGTTACACCTTCCAATGATTGCTTATCCGCGTGGTCGGCGAGGCTCGACGACTCGGGGTAATTGAATTAATAAGAGGCTGGGCTTTACGAAATTAGCGGACGCAAGGGGATATTACGAGAACGACGAAATGATAATATTCGACCGGTGGATTTACATCGTCGAGAGTGGTCGTTTCTACTTGTCCGAGTCTTGCTTCTTAACTCGTCAAGGGATAAATCAACATCGAGATACAAATCGTATAATTATAGTTGGGGACTGCTCTGTCTAATTATTCGTGGCAATCTACATGCGAGATGAAACGACGTTTAATTTAAGAGAAAAACAATGAATCAAGCGGCCACGCCGGTTCGGCCACTTGCTAATTAATGGACCGTTTAGAAGAGGGACCCGACCCCGTAATGAGACCCCCGGTTGAATCAATAAGGGCGCGTAAGATCTATTCCTCCCTTTTCTTCTCTCACCCCGTAAACCTTGCCACCCTTAACGGTGGCCTAAGATTCTTACAGCCTACAATTCCCGTTTCCCGGCAACACGACCAAGAAGTACCGCCCCTGCTCCCATCCCCAACCTAATTGGTCACAACCCCGATATTCCGTTCCGAAGCCACGATCTCTTTCCCTTAATCTCTTGGCGCTGGAACGATGTGCCAGAGAATATCTGGCCGAAAATTGCGATATTTTTCTCAGTTTCAAGTATAGTTAAATGTAACCCGGACAAAACAGATGATAAACTTGTTACTTCTTGATAATTTCTATCCAGTGATATCATATCGACGAGTTAGCAAACGTTAGTAGAAAAGTAAGCGACGAATTATTGGTATACGGTTTGGTCACTCGTTACGGTCCGCGAGTCCAGTTACCAGCGCGAGAGGTTAAGCTACGAATAAACTGCCGGTCTCCTTTATTCAATAAACAACACCTTTGAATTTCGTCAATTTTGAAAATCTTGTTTCTTTTTTCCTTCCTTTCGTGATCTCTGAACGAATCTACTTTTGACGATAGTTCGAGCAAGCTCGCGTTGGTTATTTTTGTGGAAAAGCTACGATCTTTTCGCAGAGAGCGATTATTTCAATCGATCGATAATTAATGGAAAATTGATAATTCACACTTGAGAAAATGTCCGAGGACAAAAGCGAATGAAATTTCGTCGAAAATCTCACCTGTTTAATCCCGTGATCAAGCGCGCAATGCAAGCTGGCGCGCGCGCATATATATATATATATATATATATATATATATAACACCGTCACAGTTTGTTTATAACCTAGAAAACGCGTTCGCGGAGATCGTGGCAAACGTCAGCGAACACACCTCGCGTTTTCGTGCAATTTTCCGTTGCAATCGCGCGGTTTATTTTCGGACGACGACGAAACGGTTGCAACGAACGGCGAAACCCGCGTCGAGTCTCTCATTTTCCCCAACTTCACTCTCCTCTTCTCCCCAACCGTCGACTAATTTCACGTCCTCCCGGCTTATCGATGTTTACAACGTGTCACTATAACAGCGTGTCGCCGCGGAGCGCTTTTAGACTTTGGCGGCGGTCCAGTCGCCTCAACCAGAAAAACCATATACGTTCGTCATTTTTCGTTTTTTTTTTTCTACCGAGACTGCACGTCTCGCCCAATGTGCGACCACATAACGCGATCAGGCAACGTCTTCTCGTTACAACGTATAAAACAAAGAAAAAGATACACGGCGTATCACCTTGGCCTGGCACACGTCAAAACAAACACGGAACGAGGCAGGCTTTTGTTTTTTTTTTTCGTCCGGATGTGACGCGCGACGTTGACGTATACGACGAATCACGTCGTACGCGTGAAAACATTTTCACCTGCGTCGGAACGACGCGAACGTTCGTGGCGTTTGCGACGTATTTCAAACATAACCCTTTCGCCGTTTCTGTCATTTGGAATTCCCAGCAGCAAACGCGCTCGATTTACGTTTCGTTTCGGTAAAGGTAGTCTGTTTGACTTGTACTTTCTGTCGTTGTACTTTTAAACACTTTCGTCGTTAAAAACAGTTGAAAGAAATCCTGCGATGAACGTCTGGACGCGGTATAGAGGGAAGCGGGGCAAGTTTTCGTTACCTGCGTTAATTTGCGCCTCCTGAAGGTAAGACAGTGCCATTCTACGATCCGTGATGCGTGGTTTCACTGTAACACTCCATCCACCTCTTTGCACAATGCGAGAGAGACACTTCCGGCGACAGCGGGCGACGCAAGATATACAGACGAAACACGTATATGCACATGTATATGTCTGTATACCTATGCAACCTAACGAACGAGCGGCACTGCACAAACAGAGCGTGGTCGAACGGAACGAGTGGATGTTGCTTGATGCTTGCCGAACTGAAATTCTTCCGTCTCGTGTGTCGCATGGACAGTTAGACATGCAGAAAAACCACACGGCGGATCATCGATCGAGTTTCTCTTCGATTGGGATGATTCTCTTCTTCGCTACACGTATACATATATATATATATATCTCTTTTGACAACTTGCGTCTCTCTGTCGACGTCCTCGGCAAAACTGGCGCGTGTCCCGGCGGTGTTGAGCCTGGCCACGACGAGGGGAGCGAAGAGAGGGAAACAAAAAAAAAAAAAAGGAACGAAAAGGGAGGAAAAAACAAGAACAGAACGGGAGGGGGGGAGGGAGAAACAAGGTACGCAAAAAACGTGTTACTATTCTACTATAAACAACAAACGTCGTCGTTCGACCACGAGCAACGACGCCAACTGATGTTACTCCGGGCTGACCTAACCCAATACTAATGTACAATCGAGTTCCGCTCACTGTAGTCAAACATCCCCCACCCTTTACCCTAGGACTCCCTACCACGCGCTCTTTCGCCCCACCAGCGCCGGACTTCTTCTACCCTCTCGAATCGCAACCCTAGATGCGCGAGTCGTGCCTCGCCATAAAGGGCCGGAGGGGGAGGGGGAGGGGGGTGGAGGGATACGAAGCCAGTCTGAGCGCGTGTCAGACGAAGACGGAAAGGGTGGAAGACGTTAAGGGTGGCGCGAGATAGGAGATACACACGCTCGACGTATGGAATACGTATTCTCTCGGTGAGATGACGAACGAGAACAGAATGCGACACACACACACACACACACACACACACACATACATATTAAAGGAAGAGTTAGATTCTGAAAGAGAGAGGGAGAGAGAGAGAAACAACGAAACAGGGTGAACCTGCGGCCGTGATCTTTACGGGTGGGGGTCGTTTGCGAGTGTTAGCAGGCAAGACTGTATATACTTCTCTATCGTGTGACGACGGACGAGGACGGCCGCAGAAGGCGGGTAAATCGGTGAAACCTGTGCGAGAAGAGACAGGGAGTGGACGTGACGCGGCGACACGGAGAGGGAGAAAAAGCCGAGCGCGAACGATATTCTGCAACTATAAAACCGAAACCTCCGACGCGACGCGACGACGTTCTCTCACCATTTCGGATCGCGAGCTACAAGGACGATAGAAAAGAAGAAGGAGACGAAGAAAAAAGTAACCAGGCGAAAGGGTGTAAAAGGAGATTGTTACTAAAGGCGGACCTTTCTCCGCGCGCGACAGTCATTCTCTTAATGCATACACCAGCTCTTTTCCTCTCTGTCGTAGAGAGTAGTCGTTCGCCAAGGGAAACGTTCTCGTAGAAATTTCTTCTCGTTCACCCCTCGCTTTCGTCTCGTTTCAACCTACAAAACTGTTACTCTCCATTCCCCCCCTCCCCCCCCACCAAATTTTGTTACCAATTTTCCAATTCCTGAGATTTTGCTTTTTCTCTGTTACTTTGTTCTTTCGCCATTACTTTGGCTTTTTCTTTTTCTTTTCTTTTTTTTACGGTTTCGCGTTTACACGCTCCACGTGTTGATTGAATGTTTGACGATGCTTTGTTTATTGCTGCCTGAGATTCGCAAATCTCTGGCTGTTGCCGTCTTTACGTCGAGTAGCGCAAGTGCACGAACGAGTTTCGTGAGACTTTAACGCCAGTCTTAATAATTCACCAGCGGTCGATAAGGATCCTGTCGCGAATGTACCGTGTCTACAAACCGCCGCCGTCTCCTTTGTAACTCGCGTCGCGACGACACACGACGACGCGGAGCATTAAACATTCACGAACAGCGCACTCGCTGATTACGCGTGAAACACCGAGAAAGAAGGCGACGCACGCAAATACCTACCTACGAAATCTCTCAAACTTTGGGAGAGCCAACACTCCGAGTATTATATTTAAATATACCTCTGTATTATATACAATATAATAAATACATATTGCCGAATCGACGAATATGATAGCTTTCCATACGGATTAACTGGCTGTTTGTGACTAGTTGCGCGTGAATTTAACCAAAAAGTCGGGGTTTGGAAAAAAGTCGGAAAGATAAAAAAATATTCCGGTAACAAAAAAAAAAAAAAAAAAAAAAAAAAAAACAGAGGTAAAAAAAGCTCTCGCTGCTGGTTTGTTTACGGTTTCTCGATGCGTTTTTCCACGTAGCGCGTCTCTCTCAACAATCAAACGCGCGCCGGCCGAACAATGCAATTTACGCAGGCGACGGCGCGCACCGGTATCGCGACGAAACGTCGAGAATTCCTCGTCGGCAGCGACTTCCGTCCAACGATAACGCGCGCATCGCGCAAAACGCACAATAGTCTAAAAAGCACAGAGCTCCTACTGTTTTTTTTTTTCTTTCTTTCTTTCTTTTTTCGGAAAAGAACGAAACGCTCCCCTCTCCATTTTTTTTCGCGTTCGAACATCGACGCAACCCCTCCCCCCTCGGGTTTTTCTCTCCTCCTTTCTCTTTTTTTTTCCTCTCGGGGGTGAAAAGTAAGAGACACGCGCGTGCACTCTCCTTCTCTCACCTGCTCGCGCGCGAGCGTGCGCTACGCGTGCCCGCAGCCAGAAACTTACGGGGCCGGAGCGCACACGCTCGTGCGCGCGATAAAAAAAGAAAAAAAAATCTAGAAAGAATGCCCCCCCCCCTTCTGTATAGGCGCAGCCTTTCAGGTGTGTTTACGTGTGTACACGCTTGTGTGTGTGTGTGTGCACGTGCAAGCGTGCACGCTCGCGAGAGCACGCTCTCCACCCTGCCAGTCTGTTGTTCTCCGGATAGAGACGGAGATCTGAGATACCTGTGTATGTGCGTTTGTGTACCAAGGGAAAGAGAGAAGAGGGCCACCAGTGACGTGTCCATGATCGAGAGACCGGAATCTCGATACGTGGTTGGCGAATTAGCGGAGAAACTTCTCTCTCTCTCTCTACGATCTTTGGGATGTGCAGCATTTCTCTTCTCTGTTCAGTCGTTTGAATGGGAGTACACGCAGTAAAAGTTGTTCATTTGAAAGTGAAGATTGAAATTGATAAGACAGTCTCTTTTTGAATTGCATAAAAACTGTCCAGGATCCAGATGCCATGTGTACACACTCTCGTACACACGCAGTGTAATAAAATTCGATAATGCGAGTTGATTTGAAAAAGAATGGTTGGTCCCTGGCGGTCCTTTGCGGAAAAAGAACCGAGCGAAAAAAGTAAAAGTTAAAAGAAAGAAAAGGCAGAAAAAGTTTAAACGAAGCAATCCCATCTACCAGGAAGGGTCGGCAAATGTTATGTGCATTCACTGTTGGCCGAGATGAGGAGAACAAATAGAATGGAAAAGTTTTCAAAGCGGACAATTATCTGCTGGACAGTGCAGAGAAATTATTTACAATGACAAGATTAGTGGCAATTATTGTTATACTTAACCCTTAACTGTCGAATGTAAAAGCGTCGAGGCTTTACCTGGTGTTTGGCCATTGTGTGCCAGACCTTGTAACCCTTTCAGGGATACCTGCTATGCACCTTGTCCTCCATGAATTGGCGCGACGAAGCGAAGAGTTACAATCATTTGACTCTATATACTGTGCTTTACACCGTGACAATATCTCTTTGCAGCCTTTTACGCCACACAATATAATTTTAGAAGGTGGTACATGCTCGTTAAAACGAGCAACCATGACTTTGTTGTATTACTTACCACGCAGTAAACATGATAAAACAAATAGTATTGATTTTAAGTTAGATAGTTGACACGAGTCGTTTGGAAAACGAGCGTAAAATAAAATGTAATAATCATCTGCTCGATCCAGTTAAATCTCAACGTTGTTCGTAGAATAAAAAAAAAAAAAAAAAAAACAACTGATGGCGAAACTGCAAACTGACTAAAGTACAGTAGTTCTTGACGGGTTCAGTATTATAAATTTGTAATCTCAACGAAAGATATTTGCTCTGATAAGTTAATAACTGGACAATATTTCGTAAAATAGATCGTTACACGAATATCCGACGTTAAGTCGTAGTTAGGACACAACTCTAACCTCGGTTACTCCTTTTACTCTCTCTCCCTCTCTCCCTCTCTCATTTCACCTTGACTACAAGCTAAAGGTGTCTGATTCTAATCTATACATTCAAATTAGTTGTAAACTTCTCGAAGCAGTGTTCTTACGCACACATTTATATACAATGGGTTGCAAAATTGAGTCAATAAGAAAAATTTTTGAGAAAAATATTTTTCGTTGTTGAACAAAGTATAAAAACATGAAAATAAACTTGACTATCTGATTCTTTATAGTTTTAGGAAACTGAAGCTATTTTTTAACTTTTAAGATTTTCTTTCAACTTTTAAGGTGTCTTCCTGGCTGAAAAAAAAATTAAGAAACGTAGAATCAATTTTATTATAGCTATTATCTAAGCAAATGGCTTATGGACAAAATATTAAGCTATGATAAAGCTTGTAAATCTGACTATAAAAAAATTCTGGTGCAAAATTCATTCTACGTTTCTTAATTTTTTCAACCAGGAAGAAACCTGATCTTAAGAGTTAAAAAATAGCTTCAGTTTCCTAAAACTATAAAGAATCAGACAGTCAAATTTATTTTCATGCTTTTACACTTTATTTAACAATGAAAAATATTTTTCTCAAAAATTTTTCTTATTGACTCAATTTTGCACTGTATATAAAAATGTCTTCAAAGTTAATAACTTTTCATTAGACGATGAATCGAAACCGTTTATTTCTTTGTTCGAACTATAACTTCTTTATAGATTCTGCACTCTATGCATAAATGCTTGGTCAAAACATATGTAACGACAAAGCGTAGAATTGCTCTGATATCATACGAAAGAAAAATCTGTAAAACTCTTGGGAGCCTTGAAAATTTCAATAGAAAACGACGTTGGTTTTGCATTTTTGAACTTGGAGAAAAAAGATTGTTACGAGCGCAAATCATCAGGTACGAAAGTATTTTAGGATTCGACAAAACCATGGTTACGAACGGACGAAAAATAAGATCCTTCTTTCCTACTTCCTTCTGCCAGTACGTGAAACAAAATTAGATTTTTGGTTTAGTTCTTCGGTTGGGTCGATCATATTGTCCTCGTCAGTTGAAGATACTCTTACCAATGTTTACCATCTTTTGCCATTTCCTAAAAATGGCGACCCCGTAAATAAACGTGGCCTCGTTGTTTATCACTCTTTGGCTGGTCGTCGTTCGCCTTTTAAACAGATTTATGGTGCTGTTTATCACGAACGTCTCTTCTTCTCTTTTTTTCTTTTTTCGTTTATTTTAAGACTCTATTAGTGTTTACAAGCGAGGTTACGAACTTTTACGTCGTTGACTTTTGGGAAATGTAAAATTTCAAAAGTACCTTACGTAACGTGCGAAAGTAAGGCTTTCGATCTGACATCAGTCACGTCCGAGAACGAATGATAAAATTTCCCAACCGAGGGATCGAGAGGAAGATCTTCATCGTCGCGAAAGACCCGGCCTTTATATTGACGCTGTAAAGTTATAAGGAGCTTTGCGTTCGATGCTTGGCAAGAAAAAGCCACGGTGTAGTTTGCTGGCTCTCTCTTAAGAGGATTTCTTCCGTGCCTGTGGCGGCTGATTCCCCATCGAATCGCATTCCACAATCGCACCGAGATCGATGCGTCCAATCGATTGCGTTTACTCGTAATTTCATTTGCGACTGTCAGTTTTCATTATGAAAAAAGAAAAAAGAAAAAGAAAAAAGGAAAAAATGAAAGAAAAGCCAAGTACAGTAAGCGATTACGAAATTTTATTCGACGAGTAACTGGAGTTGAACAAATTTTACGTTTCTTCTCCACGACGTGACACACGCTCGGCGAGACGTTCTCCAAAAATATCTGCCTCGCTCCTCGTGTAAACATACTGATTCTCTATAATCTCGATAATCCAACGCGCTGCGTGAAAGCAACGTACACCTCTCGTTTCCACCGGACGACAAAAATATGCCGCGTCTTTTCAAAGTGTTTCTCCAGAGACAGGGAAATGTATCACGCACTTTGTACGCTTATTACAAAATGA
This sequence comes from Tetragonisca angustula, assembly GCA_036937485.2. Lineage (NCBI taxonomy): Eukaryota > Metazoa > Arthropoda > Insecta > Hymenoptera > Apidae > Tetragonisca > Tetragonisca angustula. The sequence continues at coordinate 257,336 of JAWNGG020000199.1, forward strand.
TAACTTCGACTATAGGTACAGGCAGTGCAATTTTTATCGTTTGTAGTTTTCTCCTCGTCATCAAATTTGTCACGTTACGATAAAAAGTATCACGCAGAGTATGAAACAAGGGACGACGTCTGTATCTCTGAGAAAATGGATGTAAAAAAATTTTGAGTCGTGACAGTTATGCGAGTTTCGACTCGAAAAATTGATCCTCGAAAGTCAGATAATTCCCGACGACGGCATTCTTTTCTAAAATTCCTTCGTGCCGTGATTATACACGTCGAAAGAAATAAAAGGAAAACTCAAAAAAATATGGACAAGGATAACTCGTTTCAATTTCCCAACTCTTTTCTTTTTTCCCACAAAAAAACTCATTTCGAGTACTGTTTGAATGATTGTTTGACAAAAGCCGAAAAAGTAATTAACTTCAAAAAAATCATTCAGAGAAGAGATTCTTTAACGGTGCTTGCGTTTTAATCGTGATCTGGATAACTGTTCATTCTCGAAGAAAGAAAAATATATAGTAAATCACGAATCATACAGGAATACATTTGTACAGGAATTTTTAAGATAAAGCCTCGACCATCAAATTCACAGTGGATTTGACAATAGAAAGAACTGTTCAGTGTTTTGGGAGGCCGTTTTAATTTACAGCCGAAGGTGACAGCTTTACTTTTCTACTTACCATACAAAGATACGCTTTTGTGCGAAATGAATTCAGAACTTTTCGTCGGCCGAAGCCTGATTTGAAACGAGTCCACACGCACTGCTTTACGATTTCTTGACGTAGAATTAATAAGAATTAATGTAAATTAAGTAGATAGAATTAAGTTCTAAACAATATCGTAGAATTAAGTTCTAATCGTCGACTTTCCGAACTTTCCGGCGATTTAGTGAATGCTTTCCAGTTGAAGCGTCATTCCAAGGGACGGAACGAAATTCAATTAATAAAATTCTATGGTCGCGCGGATCATGAGAAGAGGATCAGGAGAAAATTTTCATGGTGGATATCGTGGGCGAGATGCGAGACAACATTGTGGAAGGGATGAATCCACGTTGAACACGCGTGAAGAAGCGGTGCTGAGAGTAAGCGAAATTCCAAAAACTGTACAAACTGTATGAGGTACGTGAGATGAATGAGGATGTTATGCATGTATGTGAGAGTGATAATTACCGTGTATGGCTGTTAGATTCAGGGTCTACGAGTCACATGACTTATGATGAATTAATTTGTAATGATTTTGTTCAAGAAAAAGGGCGAATTAGTATGGCAGACAAGGAAGGAAAGGTATTAACCTCGAAGGGAATTGGTAATGTCATTGTGAGACAGGCTTCCAGAAATAATAATGTAAAATTGGAGAATGTATTGTGTGTGCCAAAGCTAAATTTAAATTTACTTTCAGTTGCGAAGATAATTGATCATGGGTATGATGTAAATTTCAATAAGTACAGAGCGATAGTGTATAATGAGTCGAACGGAATTCAAATGACAGCGGTAAGAGTGCAAGATGCATATTATGTAAGGACATCCATAAACCACGAGAAGACTGTGGCAATGTCGACGAATGATGATATCTGGCACAAACGATTATGACATGCAAATAAAGAAATCATAGAAGAAATGAGAAGAAAAAATCTGGCATTAGGTATGGAAAGTACGTGGAAAAGGGTATGTGAATCATGTGTGGAAGGAGAAGCATGTAAGAAGTCACATCCGCGACATGATGCGAGGAGAACAAAGCGTGTTATGTGACTTGACAGGTTCAATCAAACCTTCATCGTATGGTAAGAAAAAGTACATACTAAGTATAATCGATGATTTTTCGAGAATGATGTTTATACAGCTACTAGGTGAGAAAAGTGAAGCAGCTGAAGAATTAAAAAGAACAATAATATTAAAAGAGAATCAAACGGAGCAACGATCGAAGAGAATTAGGTGGATGATATCTTGGAAGAAACTTAAAAAATTGGTTTGATTCGAGCCAAGTCCCCCAATGACTCCTGAATGTAATGGAATTGCTGAAAGAGCGAATAGAACGATCATTGAAACGAGCAGGACAATGTTGGCTGATTCTAAATTGAACCTTGAGTTTTGGGGAGAAGCAACGAATACAGCAATATATACTCGAAACCGGGTAAAATTGCGAGTACATGAAAAACCACCATACGAGATCTGGTACGAAAAACAACCTGACATAAAGCACATGAGACGATTTGGTTGCACAGCCTATTTACTAAGGAGGCAATAAAAAGAAATTTGACACAAAAACAATGAAAGGGACATCTTTATGGGATATAACGAAAATAATACTTATCGGATATACATACCAGAAACAAGAAACATAAAGTGCGACTGCGATGTAAAATTTGACGAGGAGAGAAACGGATCGGACTTGCTACGCTACGGAGAAGATAATAATGATAATAATGATAAAAATGAAAAACCAATTGCCATATGTTTAGATGTCGAGAATGTCGATGAAGACGATATAACGAAGTTACTGAAGAGGAAATTGAAGAAGAGAGAGAATTAAGAATTGAGATGGATGAAAAAATCAGTGGAGAAGAAGACAGCGACTATGAAGATGCGAGGATTGAATTTTTAAACAATGAAGGTGCTAGAGAAGAAGAAAACGTTGAAAATCAAGAAGTAAATATAGAGCAAGAGGAACCGACAACAAGTAGAAAAGCAGGAAGACCAAAAAATCTAACGAAGGAAGCGATAATAGTAAATAAGTGTCTAAGAAAACAAGAACAAGAAAAATTGGATCAACAGAGAAACGTGAGAAGATCTACGAGGGCAATGAGAAGTGTCGATGAAAGAATTCTTACTACAGTAACAGAGAAGCAAAACGGTCACCTGAATGGGACAAATGGAGAGAAGCAATGAAGAATGAATTAGAATCGTTGCAAAGACATCAGGTATGGGACTTGGTGAATCGACCCAAGAATAAAAAGGTAATAAAATGCAAATGGATTTTTAACATAAAAGAAAATTTTGTAGCAATGAAACGAAAGTACAAAGCACGACTGGTTGCATTGGATTGTGACAAGACCAGGAGACGTACTCACCAACAATTAGGACGAAAACGATACGATTGATGTTCGGCATATGTGCAGAAAATAAAAGAAAAATAAAAATTTATGATGTAAGAACTGCATTTTTACATTGAATGAAGAATTGTACATGGAGATACCTGATGGTACTGAAAGAAGAAATGAACAAGTTTGCAAATTCAAAAGGAGTATTTATGGGCTCAAGCAAGCAAGTAGGTGTTGGAATAAATATATAACTGATATTTTTCTCTAGATTGGATTGAAACAATGTGTCCATGATCCCTGTCTGTTCTACATAAGAGAAGAGAACAATTTTTTATACTGCGGGTTACATGTAGATGATATGACGGTAGTCAGCAGCACAGATAGTTTTGAAGAAAAATTGAAGAAGTGGAATTGAAGAATCTTTGTGGAGGTAAGCAACTATTGGGTATGGAATTGAATTATGGAAAGGAGAAATTAATCGTTAGTCAGAAGAACTGTATAAAACGATTGCTGAATGGGATGAATGATTGCAATGCGGTAAGTTCACCAATTGATGCGAATCAAAAATTGAATGAAGATAATGGGAGCCCGATGAGTGACGAAAAAGAAGTTATCAAGAGTTATTAGGACGATTAATGTATTTGAGTGTGTCAACGAGGCCTGATATTTCTTTTACGCTAAGTTGTTTGTCTCAATTCAGCAAAAATCCAAGAATAATGCACATGAATGCATTGAAGCGAGTACTCCGACATTTAAAAGGAACAATCGACTATCAAATAGAATATGGGAATACAAATTGGAAGAAAGGAATAATGTGTAGTACCGATGCCTCATGGGACAGCACTGCGGATGCAAAATCCTTTAGTGGTATTCTTATTTATCGAAATGGGGACCTTGTGCACTGGAGGAGTAAGAAACAGGCGACAGTTGCTCTATCTTCTACAGAAAGTGAGTTGGAAGCGATGATGGAAGGATTAAAAGAAATATCGTGGATGAGTGATTTATTAAATGAAATCGGAATGCCGTGTGAATACAAACAATTAAAGTGCGATAATTTGAACGCGGTAAAATTAGCTAACGGAGGAAACTTTAAAACAAAGACGAGACTTTTAAATAGGCAGTGTTATTTTATTAGAGAGACTGTCTACAATTATTCAGCGAGAGTAACACATGTACCTAAAGAAAGTATGGATGCGGATTGTACGACAAAAGCATTGAGTGAACTCGCTCTATTAAAAAATGTTAATAATTTTATGTGTGTAAATATCTATGGAACCAAGGGGGGAGATTGTGGTAGTGGTTGCCATAGATGAGTGAAAATACATGATGTTTGTATGGGAGGATGAGTGTGGCGAGAGTGAGAGTATAAGAGTGGTGTGGTGTGATCTGAGTGTTTGAGATATTTCATGGCAGAAGAAAGAACGAATGGGAGAGATGTATGCGAGAACAGTTGAGCGCGAGCATGGTGACGAAGAAACAAGTGTGATCGGGAAGAAGTCTAGTCGAGAGTTGGATAGACGCGAGAGTATGAGAGTTGAAACAGAGTGTGAGAGTTAAATATATGTATTTCGTAATTTCTATTAAATCTATCTCCAACTAGTGTATTTATCATTCGATCCACTAACACTGAGAAGCTGAATGTTTCAAAATCACCGGACGTGGCGTTTGCTAAAAATTTACCAGATCGTTGGTACGTTTCGAAAAAGAAGTTAAGTTAAGCATCGCGTTTCCCGGTTTTTGCGAGTGTTTTTTTTTCCTTTCTTTCGTTTTCTCTCTTCACGCGGAACACGGAAGTATCCCAACGGAAAAATGGGATACTCGCGACGGTCCAATTTATGCAAACCAATCTACCTTGAAATCTGTCCATTGTCAGGCCGGAACCGCTTTACATAGGAAGCGGTGCTACAGATTAAATCGATATCTTGATCTGGTGGTTGACGAGCAACCGTTGGTCACGGTTTTTCGCCACAAAGAACCGTACAAGTCAGCTCCTGACGATTTTCCGTTGCGTTTCGTCGAGTGGACGTTTTTCTTTTTTTCTTCCGTTTTCTTTTTCTTTTTTTTTTCTTTCTCTCTTTTCGATCGGTGACCGTTAGACACCGGTAGATAAAGATCGCAGAGCTCAGCTTTTTCCCGTGTATTTAAATACGCCCAGTCCAGAATGATCGAACCTCCGCCATTCCGTACTTTTTAACATAATAACGATTTTAAAGGCGATTCGAATCATCGAGTCGTTCATCTGTCCTATCCTTCGTCCGGTAGGAAGTCGTCGTTGCTCCGCTGCTTCCTTTTCACAGGGGAATTTCCGATGGATTTTAACGATCCGTCGCAACGCACCTGCACTTTTTATAGATGATCTGGAAAACTTGAACTTGGAATAGGAAAAAATTCCAGAAGCTTGGGACTTGAGTGAAAAAGTTTGGCCTGAATGATGTTTAATTAGGGATAATTGACGATTGTGTTGAATCTCAAATCTTCCGACCCGATTTTCACCAAAGAGAATTGAACGTTGAGGCAAAAGGGATTAGCGTGGAAAAGTTTGGTTTGAATGCTTAGTTAGGGTGAATGACACTTGTGTTATGAATTTCCGATATTTGGGCACTCGCCGTTGTTTGTCTTCTTTTCGTCAAATGGAAATTGTATTTCAGTTGAACGTAGGAAAGTCGACTGAAGCAGTAACTATGATAATTGCTAAAAGAAATTCTTCAAAAATGTTGGAAAATATGTTCCAAATACACGAGTATTTGCAGTAAGGACACAGAGGGTGGAAAAACTTACCTGTACCTAGTTTTACGGTGATAAAAAACGAATGCTATATTGGCGATACTTCCAATAGTTTACTACGTATATGGTATTAAATTCTAATAACAGATAATATTAATTAATATAATATAATATAATAATTTATATTATAATATAAAGAATTTTTTCCATAACCCCTTATCTGGCGATTTTTTTTTCTCAGTGTTTAGGACTGCTCCATAGGATTACAAGTTATTTAAACATTTTTCTTTCAAATCGAAACTGTGATTCCGATGGCGAGTGCAACTTGACGTTACAACTCAAAAGATTAACGGCGGAGGAAATACGTTAGAAAATTACAGATTAGAATAATTTGACAAAATTTGACAAAAGACACTGGAGTATCGGTATCTTTCTCGATTTTGGAATTTTTACGTATGACTTTGCTATTGGAAATCGCGCGTTACTTTTGTACATAGCGAACTGTTATGAAAAAAAAAAAAAAAATAGATTTCGTTAATCTGTTATCAACTATTTTCAAGGTGTGCCAATTCTCTTTTGATCCACTGTTGCAGGAGATTAACACCCAATCGCACGATTTCTCTCGAACCGCGAAACGAAGAACTCCGGTGAAAACATGCGCGATTCACTCGAACAAATATTTAAAAACGGACTGGCGGTAGCTCGTTGATAAACGGTGCTGCTCGATAAAGAAGAGACTCTGTCGATTAGGAGTGGCTAAAGTCCCAGGTCGAAAACCACTGTCGACGAAACAATTACGTCCTTATGTTGTGTGTCTATGCATTAGGAAACAGGCGCCGCACTATGTTTGCTTGAACCTTAGATACCAAGATAGAAGCGCGTGGCCCAAACACGGGACTGTCTGTTATTCGGTTGACAAAATTACACTTTGGACGTGGATAAGGATTAAAAAGCAGTATATTGAGGTTCGACGCGTACTTTAATAATTTTTTAAATTTAATTTATTCTGTGTTCAAAGAACCGTGTGACCTGCTCGACTGAGAATGAGCACGCGCCATAGTCTTGCGCACATGTATACGCTCATATCTATAGAATTATGTTATATCATATCTTTAGAATTCCAACGTAAAATTTAGCGCAACCTTGTTGAAGAGTCGTCTAATCATCCGGTTCCGATACCGCCTAATGACCAACCCTAATAATACCGATCCCGTATTAATTTCGTGTTGACCCACCGGCGAACATGTGGCGTGCGAATAGACTCGAGGAGACGAGGCTGGACACACACCAGCTGGTCTAGCAGGAACATCCTAACTTTTATTTTTTCGCGGGGCCTTCTCTATCTTCTATCTGCCGCGGTCTATCGAATTTCTTTTCGCATAATTTCACTTTAGCCGCTGACGGTTGTTAATCTGTCGGGAGGATTTCTAGCGTACAATTAGAGCGAGACGTTACGCCAAAATGAATTGACGATAATCATCTTTCATTGAATTTCTCTTAAAAAAAAATTTATTTTGAGATTGAAATTCCCTTAAATTACGCTGATCAGTAGTAGTTGTTTTTACCTTGTAATATAATGATTATTTTATTTTATAATTAATGATAATCATCTTTCATTCAATTTCTGTTAAATTCAATTCAAGATTAAAGTTCTCTTAAATTACGCTGATTAGTAATAATGTAATAATTTCGCTTAAATTTAATTTAAGATTAAAATTCTCTTGAATTACGTTGACTAGTACCAATTATTTTTATTTTGTAATAATAACTATTTTATTTTACAATTAATAATAATTAAGTCTCTCTTAAATTTATCATTAAAATTAAATTTCTAAGAAATTCCCTTGAATTTGAATTTAGGCAATTTTTTATAGGATACGGATCAAAGAAACGAGCTCTACGTACAAGCCGATGCCGCTTTGCGTAGATATAGCGTTCTATCGTTTTATTGAAAAAACATAATACCGTAGTTTCAAAGAACGAAGTTAGAGAAGATTTAGCGAGAACAAGTAGGTATAGAAAGAGAATAAGAAGTAGCACAACTCTAGTGTATGAACTCAAGCGCCAAAGGTAAAGCATAACTAATGTGCTATGAAACTATCGTCGACGAGCGATCGTGACATAAAAAAAAAAAGCGATTAAATGAAAGAAGAAAGTATTATACGAAAGACTTAGTACGCAAGTTCTCATAGAAAAAGAAAAAAAAGGAGCTATCCATATTTTATTCTTTTTTATTAAGATCTAACGTAACGCGCTGATCGTTGATTTATTAATTTCATGGTAATTAAATACTGACAACGAGAGTATGACACTTTCGAAATTACTGACTCGTGAATTTCTTCACCGTTTGATCGATAATTGTTCCTTCCTTTGCGTAGAGAGAAACGGTCTCGGCAAGTCATTGGTTGAAGATTTTGGCATATCGATGCCTCGAGGACCCACAATGGAATCATCCGGTGCCGATTTACGCGACGCGGCGTCTAAGCGGATAGACGCACCCTAAAAATTTTTCTTTCTCCCTCAACCCTCCGAGATCCCTTCGTTTCTCCTCGCGTCCACTCGCGGACTTCCGATTAACCGAGAATCCGTCACGAGGTGAAATCCCGTCCCGGGGTCAGGGGGATGAAGGTCGCACAAGGTAGCGTAACAGTTGACCGTGGCGCACCTGGCCAGTTAACAGATCCATCGATCTGGATTGGACGTTGATCGCGACGAGACCGTTGGTCAGTCCGTTTGTCGAAGGGAGGTTCGAAAAGAAAAAAAAAAAAAAGAAAGAAAAAGATTGTAGCCTCGCAGCCCTTCGAAAGAAACGGTTTTTGAGTCGGTGTTCGGTTTGAGAAGAGATCCATTTGGGTAAACAGTTTCGATTTGTCAAGTTACTGACGATACATAAGCCGAGTTCGTTGGCGTCTCAACGTTCGATGCGTCACTGTCCCATTAACGACGAGGCTCTTTGTGTGAACTGGAAGTCCTAATCAAACGGTGTCTCGCATTAGTTACGCTGTTATCACTCTCCATGCTCGAGTTCACGATTAAGCCGTCTTTTTATCGTCTGTACACGGAGTTTCTGGAAAAGTTCAATCGAAACGACGGCGATTTTCTTGGGAAACGGGACCTCGGTTCCTCTTTCTTCTCATCTCCAACGGCTGCGAATGATACGATCGGCGATTATTTTTTTGGCTTGGTTTTTCCGTGTGACTACACTTTTTTTTTTTTTTTTTTTTTTTTTTTTTGTTCTCCCGAGTGTACAGTATAGTCGCGAGCAGTACGTTTTACCCTCGTCGCGCCGAAAGCATCCACCGAAACGGGCTATTTTTACCCGGAAACGTATGCAAGACGGGAAGAAGTACGATTAGAATCGTCCACCCCTCTTTCTCTCTCTCTCTCTCTCTGCTCCAGTTTCCTCCCTCTCTCTATCCTATCCGGGGTAACAAGGGCCTAACAGAGCTGTCAATCCGTCGATAAATTGAATGGAGGACCTAAAACCACCCTACATTTTCTGCCGTCCTTCACCCCCTTTCATCTCTCTGTACCGCGTACTCTTACACCCCATCGGCGGTGGTGGCGGCGACCCGAGGCTCTCGCACGATATTTTTTTCCCTCTCTCTCTCTCTCTCTTTCTCTTTCTCTCTCTCTTGTCGTAACAAAAACGTCTGTCTCTGCGTTTGACGTGTGATTCGGCTACCCCTGCTGAAGAGATTTAAGGAAGCAGAAAAGTGACCGAACGCGAAACTGGTGGCATCCCTCTCTCAGTCGGAATCAGTCGGCTCCCCGAAACGACAATTTCCAATTTCCAATTGTGACAGTGACTCGCGGAATTGTTCATCGCGCCGGCATGCTGCTAATGTATCGATTATTTATACAACTATCGTACACACCCTGTATACACTGTGTGCGTATAAGTTTTTGCCGTAGACAATTACGTTCGCAATGAATCCACACGTATGTGCATTTTCCGATTGGTTTTAGACATGACCTTGAATTGATGGATCGTTTCGATATTTAGCACGACCGCACAAGTTTTTTTTTTTTTTTTTTTTTACTAAGAATACGTTTGCTAAAAATTAGTTTTTCAGCTTTCTAACTTTCTGACTGCGTTTGGTCCATTTTTACTAAAAAAAATACGTTTGCTAAAAATTAGTTTCTCGTCCTTCTAACTTTCTGACTGTGATCGCTCGATTTTTAATAAAAAATACGTTTGCTAAAAATTAGTTCCCCTTTTTCTAACTTTCTGAGTGCGTTTGGTCCATTTTTACTAAAAAATACGTTTGCTAAAAATTAGTTCCTCTTTGTCTAACTTCCTGACTGCGATCCCTCAATTTTTACTAAAAAATACGTTTGATAAAAAATTAATTTCTCGTTTTTCTAACTTTCTGACTGCAATCCCTTGATTTTTACTAAAAAATACGTTTGATAAAAAATTAATTTCTCGTTTTTCTAACTTTCTGACTGCAATCCCTTGATTTTTACTAAAAAATTAGTTTCTCGTTTTTCTAACTTTCTGACTGCAATCCCTCAACTTTTACTAAAAACTACGTTTGCTAAAAATTAGTTTCTCTTTTTCTAACTTTCTGACTGCGTTTGGTCCATTTTTACTAAAAAATACGTTTGCCAAAAATTAGTTTTTCGTCTTTCTAACTTTCTGACTGCGATCCCTCAATTTTTATTAAAAAATACGTTTGCTAAAAATTAGTTTTTCGTCTTTCTAACTTTCTGACTGCGATCCCTCGATTTTTACTAAAAAATACGTTTGCTGAAAATTAGTTCCTCGTCTTTCTAACTTTTTGATTGCGATCACTCGATTTCTTTTTCTGCCAAAAATAGTTACTCATCTCTTGCCGATAATATTCAGATTTGCATTGAAATTTCCAGATGTTGCGTTAAACTTTGCCCGTGGGAAACGTTCAAATGCTCTCTCATGTCAGCCCGTTTCGGTTCCAACGGAGTCACGGGCTTTCGAACGAGTTCTCTCCTTTCACTCTTCCCGCATTTCCGTCGCGCTCGCCGCCATCGCAGCTGTAGCACGACTCGTAGCAACGCGCTCGAATTAGTCGTTGGCGTTGTACGAATAAAGCGATCTCGCTCGCCGTTTCCCCTTTCTTTTACATTGCCCTTCGGAAATATTGGTCAAACCTGCCCCACCAGGGAGGGCGATCGGGCAACGGGGGTGGAAGGCAGGGCGCAGGAAGGGTGCAGATCCGAAAGGGCAACCCCTACACACACGAGCCCGCACCCCGCCTCGAATTACTCACCAGAGCCTTCCCTTTACCATACCCGATTTTACCCGAAAAATCCAAAAACGAGGGGATTTGTTCGTGTACGCGGAAGGAGCGCGTTGCGTGGGGTCGTTGCCTACCTCTTCCTCCTCTCCTTCACGCCGCCCTGCACTCAGCATCCCCCCATCGCGTCGACGACCACAGAGGTTTCTCTTGTAACCGGGACACTTTTCACTCGTGCCTGGTTATTTCGGATATCGCTGTCGATGACTCTCCTTTCCAACAAAATCGCCAACTTGCCGCAGGCTTGATAAGAAAATCGAGAGTGGCTTTGCCTTCCAACAATATGGAACGCAAGTTTTGCCACGAGAGGAATTTATCATCATCTTCTCGCAAGTTGAGGAATAACGTTTAATTTGGTCACAGATCGAGCTTGATGATTGTAGCATATGCACAATTGTTTGGGAAAACTTTATATATATTTTATATGTTTTATATAATATTGTACTATCGTAAAGTTTCAATATATCATTTAGATGATTTATTTATTGGTAGCGTAGAGTTTTGTCACAGGTAAATGTAGAAATATTATTACTCGAGATTCTTTTCTTTTTGTAAGTCAAGGAATAACGTGTGGTCAACTAACGTTTGACTTGTTCATAAATCAAGTTTAATAATTGTAGTACATGCAGAATAATTGGAGAAAACTAATTTTTTATATAATGTCATAGGGTTCTAAATTTTCAATCGTTTAGATCATTTGTTCTCGAGATTCTGATGGCAATCTGAAATTAAAGTTGAAACTCATTTTCACTACTTTTATATGGTATTTTTAACTTTTACCTTGGTAAAATTATTAAATCGTTGTAAAATTTGTAAAAATATATAAAATATGTATAAAGATGTATAAAATATATATAAAGGTATATAAAATATATATAAAAGTATATAAAATATATAAAAATATATAAAATGCATATAAAGATATATAAAATATATAAAAAATCTTAAATAAATTGAACTGATTTCTGAAAAACAGAACCATCACCTCGCTCCTATGAAAATTCCGTGGAAATGACGATTTTCGAGTCTTCCGATGGTTTCCTTACAAACGAAACATGTTGCTCGCTATTCTGCGGTTAATGCAAAGTCAACTAATTAACCGAATCAATGACACAAAGTCGTTTCGACGAGATCAACGAGGAACGAACACCTGTATATACCTTCGTTATCAAACCGATCGTGCTCGCTCAAGATTAAATTTAACGAGCTGTCTAACGACGGTCGACACGAAATTATGCGATATACCTGTTTCCACACTTGGCCCATCGACGTCCGCCCACGGGGCAATAAATTAAAGCGCATAGTGGTTTCGTTGCGGCGTTTGCTTGGATTTATGCGCCATTAACATAAAAGACAGGTGCGTGTGTCTCGTTCTTGCGCGGCGATGCCCTGGCCACCTCTCCTCGAAACTCGCGAGTTCATCGACGATCAATAACAAGATCCCGACGCGGCAACGTCGAACAAACGTTCCTGACAAGGTGCAATCGCGCTCGTTCGCCGATCGAAACGACTTAATCGATGGTAACGACTCGCATGATCGATGCTCTCACCCGCAGCGAAACCGTGTCACTTGTGTGGTCCACCCGTTGCGTTTTCATCCGACGTTCGTGTGCTTTTTTTCTCTGGGCCTTTTCGCATGAGTTTCTTTGAGAGGCTCACGCATTGTCGCGCGAACCGCCAGAAGAATGCGGAGGGCCCGCGGACGGGAAACCGGCACGGTCGATTTAATTTCTCGCTGAGTTTGGAGTTTCGAATGGGCTACGTGACCGGGCCCGGGCCTCCGACTTTGTAACCGATTCGCGCGAACCGGAGCTCGTCGAATTCGAAGCCGATTCAAGGCGATTTTTGTTGCCGCAACCTCCGAATTTTACCAGCTTTCGCTGTTTGTTTCGTTGTTTGTTGTATTAATAAAATGTATAATGTTACATTACAATAAAATGTATAACGTTGTATTATAATTAAATGTATAATGTAACGTTATAATTAATTGTTGCATAATAAAATGTATAATATTGTATTATCGTTGCGTAATATTTGTGTAATATTAATTTTTTGTATTTTTTTTGTATATATATATATATATATCAATAATTGTATAATATTGTATAATATTTGTGTAATATTAATTTTTTGTATTTTTTTTGTATATATATATATATATATATATCAATAATTGTATAATGTTGTATAATATTTGTGTAATATTAATTTTTTGTATTTTTTTTGTATATATATATATCAATAATTGTATAATGTTGTATAATATTTGTGTAATATCAATTTTTTGTATTTTTTGTATATATATATATATACACACAGTATAATACATATATATATACATACATATACACAGTATAATACATATATATATATATGTATGTATGTATAATATTGTATAATAATAGTATAATATTGTAGATTAATTGTAGATATAATATTACATATACAGTAGTATAATGGTGAATCTCCTAAGAAATATAATTTTCGTCATCGGTAAGAAAAAAACTGAGATTATTAACTCTCCAGAGAGGGATCCAGGAATTCCAACTCCAGGACTTCTAATATAAAAAATATTATACCTGTCTTTTGAATCGATGAATTTGTAATATTTACTATAAAATCTGCACAATGATATTCTAAAAGTTCTTGCTTTGATATTATCTTCTTTAAAAATGTTTTTACATTCATATAACTTTGTTATACTCAGAACCACTGTTTGCTCAGTAAACTTTGCGAAAAGTCAGTGAAACTATGGTATATACACAACTGTTTGTTTAATACCTTCGTGCCAAATGAAATATTTTTGAAATTTCTTTTGTTTCACTCGTTTAATAGAAAAAAAGTCGAGGAAACAAATTTTTAATCGTTCCTTTCTGTTCTCTGGATCAAAATCATTAATTTCGCGGTGTCAGTCAAGGAGATATAAAGAGTATCGACATTTATTTTTAATTGGCACTCGTATTGGCAATGATCTCAAATCACAGCAGAAATTTCTACTTCGAAAGAAAGTTTATTTTATATCTGTCAGGTGTTAAGCTTATGAAATTAACCGGTTGAGCGGACACCAATGACGCTTTCTATTCTTTCTTTCTTTCGTTTCTTTTTTTATAATTTCGACGGTTTCAAAATGAGTGACGGCTCGAGAACGAAGCATTGAAAGCAAGAGAAAAAGAGGGACACGCAGAAATTGACTTTTCGAGGGAGCTCTATTATTAAGTTGGATGGAACAATGCTGGTGTAGTTTGTGACGAGACGAGTTGTCACTGTCACGGTGTTGCATGGATCGTCGGAGATCCAGCAAGTAGGAGAGGAAAAAAAATATTTGAATATGTTGGAATTCGAGCGGGGAACTGGCAAAACGAGTTCGATCCCCGGCGATCTCCTCGCCGGTGCGTTACTTTTATCGAAGGAAGACTCGACGTTCGTTATTTCAACGTTCCTTAGTCGAAGTAGGAAAATAATCGAACGATAAACGAGCTTGTTTCACTTTCGAAGAGTCGTAACGAGATCGCGAATAATTTCGCTAAACTCGCGACAAACGCACTAACTATTAACGACGCTTCTCTCAGACTTCAGAATCGACGTATACGTCGTTTCATACTGTGAATAGAAAACTTATCAAAGAATCGTGTAGATCGCGAATAATCTCTCTAAAAATACACTCATTTCCAGCTATTATATTTAACAACGACACTGACGAATTTTTCAAATGATCGTCTCTCCCACGAAACAGTTTTAACATTCGACACGTGGAATTGAAATTTCGATGCTCGTCGTTGCGGTAAAACGATAAAACGCTTGCCTGAAAAATCGGGGAGCCGAACAACAACAATAACAACAACAACTGAAAGAGAAAACGATTCGACGATCGCAACTGCAAGCATTCTCGAAACGATCATCCATCGAGAATCGTCAATCGTTCGTTTTGCTCGTCGTGGCGGTCGCATTCCGGGCGATTTCTCTCTCGATCGACCTGCCATCTCATCTTCGACAATGCCGAGTGGAAGTCGAGTCGAAGAGAAGGGACGACGTCCTGCGTCGTGGAAGTTACTTTTATTTATAAACGCCGAAAGGAGAACTCGCCTCCGTGGTACCCTCGGCCCTTGTACAGTTTTCTCGCATGGGCACACCTCAAGAGGCGCCTGTTCTCGCGACGACGAGAGAAGTGGCGGAGGAGGAAAGACGAGGCGGCGGCTGCCAACCCTCGCAGCTGTACAATCGTCGCCCACGGCGCAAGGTTCATTTAACTCGGCAAATACACAACTCTTTAACGTTGTGTCGCGTTGAACGTCATCCTGCCAGGCTAACTAATGGACACTGACAAATGCTGGTTCCTCAGGAGGATTCCGGGGGCTTGGCCCTCCGCACCTTCGCATTCTGCTCTTTGTGGAGTCTCGCGGTTCGCGTCGTTGCTTCTGTCAGCGTTCCGCTCCCCGATCAGTAAACTCGCCTCGCTGCTTCTTCCACCGTGTAAAGAATGGTTTCGAGAGGTTCGGGCTTCTCGGTTAATGGATGTTCTGGCGTTGAGAAACGATTTTGATAACGACCCCCTTCTTGCCACTCGAGTACTCTGGTATTCTTGCCTCTCGTCACGCGGTTCAAGTCGCAAGATCGCTCACGAAACACCGAAATTTAATCGCGCCCTTTCCGACGACCGATTTTCAATCGCACGTCGAAATTAACCCTTAGAGCGTCGAATAATAATATACGACACGTCGTCGTTGTCGGCCACGTTCATTTAGCTCTCGTTCTGTTTCATGAGCGGCCAAAACGCGTGGCGCGTTTACACGATTTCTAGTGGCACATAGAGAACCTTGTAAGATATTATTATCATTATTATTATTTATTACAGTACTAGAGATTATTTAATAATAATAATAATTATATATAATAATAATTTAATAATAATAATAATAATAAATATAATGATTATATATATAATAATAAATAATAATTGTATACATAATAATAATTTAATAGCAATAATAATAATAATAAATATAATAATTATGTATAAGATAATAAATAATTATATATATAATAATTTTATAATAATAATAAATAATAATTATATATATAATAATAATTTAATAATAATAATATTGTTGTTTATTACAGTATTAGAGAATATTTATTTTGTCTTTTTTAAATTTGCTATGTATTCAGTATTTATAAACACATTTTTGTTGTTAAAATAATTTAGTGGCGCGTCGAAGCTCACTTGGAGAAAAAAAATTGGCAATACTTGCTCTATTCTTACTACGTTTCTGGATTTTATATACTTCTTCTCAAATATATTTACTCTCAAGCTACATCAACTTGGCTCGCTATTTCTCGCTCGGGTACAACTTTTTCAATCCTTTCGGGTTCAAGCAACTTCGCCCAATTCTTCAACATCTTTCGAATCAACAAGTCAACCTCGATCGTGAAAAATCATGTACACACATACGTACGTACGTAGCAGCGAGAATCAACCAACAGTCACACGATCGCCACGTACATACACAAAACTACGAGTCCTGGTTTCCGCATCGTCGGCTCGTAAGCCGAAAAGTTCAATCGCGTCCGTGGGGCCGCCACATAAAACGTAGAACGCGTTCGTCTTCGAACGAGAGACACACAGAACAATGTACAAGAGTTGGCGAGAGGGACACGGTGTTCCTCAAACGTTGGATCCTCTAAGCAGCTCTCTCTCTCTCTCTCTCTCTCTTTCTCTATACGCTGTGGTCCGCCCTTCTCCCATTCACCGTCTCATCCTCCGTCGCGCCGTTTCTGTTGTGTGCAGCCGGTGCACACACGCGCGCGCCCGACGCGATCCACGCGACCAGCAACAGGCTGTCGACGTTCCTTTCCCTCCATCGGGACATCCCGTGCCACCGTACACTCGTGCCGATGGATCATTTTATTGCGTTCGTGCTCTCGGAAGCAGAAAGCCGCCGGTTCTCTGCACGCCACCGGTTATCGGTTCTTTTCGGTCTTCCTTCCACTTACAGCTACCTTCCGTTCCTCCTCTTTTTCTTTTTCTTCGTCTCTCTCTCTCTCCTTCGAGAAACGATTGTATACGTTTCTCAGTGGCATGCAGCGCGACGAAGCTCGAAGTCCCGTGCCGGGGTCATGTCTGACTCACACGGACATTCCACTTAATACATATTTATAGATCGCCGATACTGTGACACAGAGTGACGAGCTCGAGATATTGTGACCAACACAGTGACAGACATCTAGGCTCATATAGGAACATGTAGGGGTATATAGGAACAAATAACAATCGCAATAATGTTATATTTATTTGTATTTATACATTGACAGAGATCGCTGTATTCTTGCTAGGTTAGCAATAATAAGTTGCCAATTACGTTCAAATTCCTGGTTTTCTGGAATTACATTATCCACAGTTTTTGATACGTTTGTCTTGCATTTTCAGGTTCAGCGTCACTGTTTGATTGCTAGGTTACCAATAATAAGTTGTCAATTACGTTCAAATTCCTGGTTTTCTGGAATTACATTATCCACAGTTTTTGATACGTTTGTCTTGCATTTTCAGGTTCAGCGTCACTGTTTGATTGCTAGGTTACCAATAATAAGTTGCCAATTACGTTCAAATTCCTGGTTTTCTGGAATTACATTGTCCACAGTTTTTGATACATTTGTCTTGCATTTTCAGGTTCAGCGTCACTGTTTGATTGCTAGGTTACCAATAATAAGTTGTCAATTACGTTCAAATTCCTGGTTTTCTGGAATTACATTATCCACAGTTTTTGATACATTTGTCTTGCATTTTCAGGTTTAGCGTCACTATTTGATTGCTAGGTTACCAATAATAAGTTGTCAATTACGTTCAAATTCCTGGTTTTCTGGAATTACATTATCCACAGTTTTTGATACATTTGTCTTGCATTTTCAGGTTTAGCGTCACTGTTTGATTGCTAGGTTACCAATAATAAGTTGCCAATTACGTTCAAATTCCTGGTTTTCTGGAATTACATTGTCCACAGTTTTTGATACATTTGTCTTGCATTTTCAGGTTCAGCGTTACTGTTTGATTGCTAGGTTACCAATAATAAGTTGCCAATTACGTTCAAATTCCTGGGTTTCTGGAATTACATTATCCACAGTTTTTGATACATTTGTCTTGCATTTTCAGGTTCAGCGTCACTGTTTGATTGCTAGGTTACCAATAATAAGTTGTCAATTACGTTCAAATTCCTGGTTTTCTGGAATTACATTATCCACAGTTTTTGATACATTTGTCTTGCATTTTCAGGTTCAGCGTCACTGTTTCATACATTTTCGTTGTCTGACGATTGTTCATTGTGTCAGAAACGTTTTGTGCAAATTCAGCGAAAGAAGACGAAGAAGGGTTGCTCGTTGGTAATGAAGACATTAACGTCAGCAAATGGAGACAAATATAAACAAAGGAACGAATAATAATAATAAAGACAGTAAATTAATAATAAAAATAGTAAAATTCTAAAGCAGTGCTGAAAACTAAAATCTAAATAGTAAATACAAAAATAATATAGAAACAAAAATAGTACAAACTAAATTAAATACTAAATACTAAAGTGCAATGCTAAAATACTAAAACAATAATAAAAACACTGAATTATAAAATAAACTTTGAAATAAGAAATTGCTAAGAAACTGATTTCTTTCGTCTTTTGTCTTCAGTCTTCGTTACTTTGACACTTTGACGGTGACACGTGTTAGTCACATGACACATTCGTGTGTTAGTGCGATCAGATTTCGGTTACTAACGCAAGCAGCGCCTATCACTGTATGCGTCATTGTACTCGAGTAGTCCTCAACACGGGTCAAAAATGACCCTGACACGGCAGTCGAAGGGTTAAAGAAAAATGGATCTACTTTTGAGAATAAGTACCAACGCTAAGTATCTTCAACCATTATAACTGTAAATCATGTATAATACGTACACACGCGGATTGGGTGTCATAGTATTAAACTATGTGTGTGTATGTGTGTATATGTGTATATGGGCCGCAAGGGGGTATTCTAGTGTGAAATTTCAAAAAAATCGATATTTTTTTTTCTCTTGCATATTCTTAAAGGACATAGTTTCAAAAATACATCTTTGGAACCTTGAACGTGTGAACTTCTAAAATTAACGAAGTTATGGGTGTTTGAAGGACGCGACGACCAGTGTCTTGTCACCGCAACCTCCATCATGCATAAACCGCATACGAAGTCTAATATCGACTCTTCCTATTTCGCGTAAACGCTCAAAAAATCAACGTACTTTGTGCCTGTTAGTTTCCCATCAAGAGAAAAAGGCCCAATGAAAAATTTATCAATTATTCCTGCCCATACGTTTAAACTAAACTGGTGTTGATGTCTTGAATGCGCAATAACATGTGGGCTTTCTTCACCTCAATTATGATTATTATGAAAATTGAATGTGCCATCGCTGGTAAAACTAGCTTACTAGAGTTTGCTCTGTTTATAGAATTCATTATATCTCATAAACGAAGATACAACATGGGACATATATTTATGTGACTTTTTTTCATTATTTTTAGGCGTACAATCAGCTCCAGAAGTGGGTCCCACAAGTTACGAAACACCCTGTATTATCGAAATTTTCCTCTTCCAATTGCGTTTCTTTTTCCATTAAATTTAAATCACGCGCGCAAACAAACATTTATTTCTACGTTGTTGATATTTTTTCGCAGTTACGTCGAGAAAGCGCCGCATGGCAACTACTCAACACGGTTTTTTTTTTCAAATAGCTCGTGGCACCGAAACGGATAGATATACTCGTACGTAAGTACCTACGTAAGACGATGCTTACGCCGCGCGAAACACTCTCTGTTTTCACGAATGATGGGCAGGATGGGACGAGATAGGTTTTCTGGCGCGACACACGGTGAACTTCAAACGAGCCGGACCGTGCCACTTCTCCACCAGGAAGCGGTCGAGTGGGCCGTATGGATCTCGTCGAACTGTCTGAATTTTCGAGCAGGCCAACCTTCAGGAAAGACCCGATCGGGCCTGTGTTTCAGGACGGACTCGTTTTGGCGTTCTTGCTTTTGGTTTCTCTCCGTTTTTCCCCGAAGGAAAACTTGCTTCTTAGGGGCGAGGAACGAAATTGATTTGAACGAGATTGACTTTTCCTAATTTACTGCTCGTTATAGGTTTTTTCATATATGTACTTACAATAATTTTCTTTTCTTCTTTTTTTTTTTTTTGAGTAACAAGAACTGTATAACCACGTAAACATATAACTCGGATTATATAATTGGACTGTATAACTATATAATTATATATTGGACTATATAAATGGTCGAAATTGGGCGAAGCCTCTAGAAATTTGTCGATATTTTAAAGAACAACGATCAACTTTCCAATGATCTTGGCACGCTCAAGATATTAAACTAACTAAGTACATTTTAAATATATAATTTTACAAAAAATACAACTTTCCAGCGATCTTGGAAAAAACTAGGCACGCTCAAGTTACTAACTTAACTAAATACACTTTAAATGTATAATTTTAAAAAAAATACAACTTTCCAGCGATCTTGGAAAAAACTAGCCACACTCAAGTTGCTAACTTAACTAAATGTACTTTCAATATATAATTTTACAAAAATACAAGTTTCCAGCGATCTTGGAAAAAACTAGCCACACTCAAGTTGCTAATTTAACTAAATGTACTTTCAATATATAATTTTACAAAAATACAAGTTTCCAGTGATCTTGGAAAAAACTAGGCACGCTCAAGTTACTAACTTAACTAAACGCACTTTAAATATCTAATTTTACAAAAATACAAGTTTCTAGCCATCTTGAAAAAAAACTAGGCATGCTCAAGTTGCTAACTTAACTAAATACACTTTAAATGTATAATTTTACAAAAAAATACAACTTTCCAGCGATCTTGGAAAAAACTAGCCACACTCAAGTTGCTAACTTAACTAAACGTACTTTCAATATATAATTTTACAAAAAATACAAGTTTCTAGCGATCTTGGAAAAAACTAGCCACATTCAAGTTGCTAACTTAATTAAATATCTAATTTTACAAAAAATACAACTTTCCAGCGATCTTGGAAAAAACTAGGCACGCTCAAGTTACTAACTTAACTAAACGCACTTTAAATATCTAATTTTACAAAAATACAAGTTTCTAGCCATCTTGAAAAAAAACTAGGCATGCTCAAGTTGCTAACTTAACTAAATACACTTTAAATGTATAATTTTACAAAAAAATACAACTTTCCAGCGATCTTGGAAGAAACTAGCCACACTCAAGTTGCTAACTTAACTAAACGTACTTTCAATATATAATTTTACAAAAAATACAAGTTTCTAGCGATCTTGGAAAAAACTAGCCACACTCAAGTTGCTAACTTAACTAAACGCACTTTAAATATCTAATTTTACAAAAAATACAAGTTTCCAGCGATCTTGGAAAAAATCAGGCACGCTCAACTAACTAACTCAACTAAACGCACTTTAAATATCGTTACTCGCCCTGTATCCCCCGTTTCGCTTTGATCCCGATTTCGTCCGCGTTTTAATCCACACGAGACGATCGCCCCCACAAAGAAACAGGGAGAAAGTACGAACGCGACAAAAGGCCCTCCGAAAATCCAGAACGACGGAACGAATACATTGCACGCGCGTTGCATAAATATTATTAAGTTTGATCATCGAAGCATGGCCCGGCAGCGGCATCTGCCCGATCGCTGCATCTCCGAGTCCTTGGATCGGATATAAATTTGACAGTATCGGGGATGGATGGCTTTGTGATGGTATTTCCTTCTTTTTTTCTTTTTTTTCTTCTTTTTTTTTTTTTACTCGTTTCTCCGTTGCGTCGCGGGCCGCGCGGTCCGAACACGTGCCGCAAATACACTTCATTGTTGGAAAAAGGTCTGAAGAAAGAGAGAGAGAGAGAGAGAGAGAGAAAAGTGGAACGTTTGATTCGGTGACTCGAGCATTCCTTCCGATCGAGGACCTTCTTTTTTTTCTCTTTTCTTCCATTCTCTCTTTTTACTTGACTTTCGTCTTTGAGGCTCAACATATTTTTCAATACGTTTGCACTCACTCGAGAGGAAGCATTGTACTTTTCACTGTTTATCGATTGTGCTTTATAGACAATTTATTGAAAACAGGTTCATTGTTATCTGTGTTGGATGACCAACCCAGGCAATATTGGATCTATGCTAATAATGACAACGAGCTAGCAACAGTCCACATAAAAGTGGACTGTGAATAATTAGTCATAAGGGCAAGATCCAATACTCCTTCCCCTTCCACTTGAGGATGATAATCAAATATATATAAGGACATGTTTTACAGTAGAGAGTTAGAATACTACAGTAAAGTTAGACAGAATAGAATATTACAGTAGATAGAGACAGACTAGAAGATCACAGAACATTCTATATCATTCTATATCATCCTACATCATACACGACCACGAATGAGGAATAAACTCTTCAAAATTATAAGCGTGTTGACTCCATTACACGGAATCCAACATCTGCGATGTCGGATCCTAAGATCTTGATAAAAAGTACCGTCAAGTGCTGTTTAATACATGTAGAGCGATGCGCGTAACTTTATTAAGTAAGTGTTTGAAGCTTTATTTTTTACGAATAAAAATTGTTCAATATAGAAGAGGCCATGATACGACTGTGTGTTTTTTTTTTTTTTGTAGATAAAGATATTCAAGCTCATTGAAGTTTGAACTACAAGTGCGTCGATATTTTTTCGATTCTCGAATTTGTTCTATTTCTTACTATTTGATTATTATTGCTCTTTTCATTTCGCTTTGTTTCGTTTCTTCCCTTTTTTTTTCTCATTCAATAATTTTGTTCAATAACTCATTATTGAATATTGTCCACACACACACACTTGCTTCCGTGCGTACTGAACTACACTGCTCAGAAAAATTAGGGAATATTTCAAAATGAATATGATAAAAAAGAAAGAAGAAAGACTAAAAACATTGTGTTTTTACAAAAGATATCGCCGAAAGAACTCGGCAAAAGTGTAGCAATTTGACGCATTTTTGACCCACTGTACAGATCATTTTCCTTTACAGATTTAAATACTTGTGATAAGCTTGCAATAAACACGTCTTTGTGCTCTTTTCACCCTCGTCGACAAGTCCCACGTGGTACAATACCAGCAACATCCAACGTGCAATTGTTCAGGCAACACTCGACAATAGGTATACCTGAATTTCGATCTCGTTCGAAATAAAATATTCACCGCAATCCGTGAGCTGAGAAAGAAATCAAAGAGCCGCCAGCTGCCAATTTGGCAAAATGGAGACGCGTTTCACGATTCACCGATCGACACGACACACCGAGAACGCGACGTGTCACAAAGGATCCTGCCGACGCATTACGTAAAAATATACCAAGCCGGTGACAGGATGCGGAAGCACGAATCTAGCCACCATGGCTAGATAGATCGTAGATCACTGCGCGCGCGTGGGCGATCTCGAATCCGACACAATGCGACCCTTGTGGCCATCTCGCACCTGCTCGGCCGCGAATCAAGAAACAAATATCAACGACTCTCTCCCTCTGTCCAAGAGTTTCGTGCATGGGGACTGAAAAAAAAAAGGAAGAAAACGATCCACGATCGGTTTGACGGCGGGCTGCGAATTCGAGACGAGAAGTTGAAACTACTGTGAATGAATATTACAGTTTTCAATAAGAGCTCGCTTGCTCAATTGTGGTCATTTCGCAGAACGATTTCTGGTTGATGGAGATCGAAGATTAGGTGTCGCTAGGTATTGTTGAAAACTGTATAGTAGATCTAGAGACCAAAGTCTAGATGTCAATTCTCTGTTGCAATTTCTTTATGACGATCGTGCACTTCGTTCTCTGAATTGGCAGAAAAATTTGAACAAACTCCGACGAGAGAGAAGGAAGAATAAAAAAAGAAAATGGAACTTTATATTTGAGGGTGTGTGTGTGTGTGTGTGTGTGTGTGTTTTATAGAAAACTATAGATAGAACAATCGATTGTAAGATGGCCGATAAGCGGCATCAGGCGAACCCTTTTCTTGTCTATGTATCGACCACCCTTCGCCGGTCGACCAATCAAAGCGTCTGATTTATTTAACCCTTCCTAAACGCGACGATGCCAACTTTATCGGGGCACTCCAACCCTTTGCGGCGTCTGTGCTTCTTTTTCGGTATAATTATGCATGCCAGGCAAGCACTCGCCCCGCTGGATTGGTTAAAAGAAGGAAAGGGGGCGTGCACGTTTCAACCCTTCTACCCGTTTCGACGGCGCCTTTCGTTTCACCTCTCGGCCGCTCTTAACCCTTTCGATGGGTCACCCATCAAGCAATTAAGCGTCTGGATCACTCGGCTGTCTCTCCGAGTGTCTCTTCGTTGCCAAAGGAAGACAGAAGACAGAGACAAGAATATTTCTTTTTAATATAACATAATATTAATATAATATTTATTATACATTAATAATTATATTATATAATATAATTTATGTAATAATATATATATTTATAATACAATAATATTATTTAATATAATATATATAATATATAATATTTTTTAATAATATTAATATAATATTTATTATAGATTAATAATTATATTATATAATATAATTTATGTAATAATATATATATATTTATAATACAATAATATTATTTAATATAATATATATAATATATAATATTTTTTAATAATATTAATATAATATTTATTATAGATTAATAATTATATTATATAATATAATTTATGTAATAATATATATATATTTATAATACAATAATATTATTTAATATAATATAATTTATATAATATATATATATATTTTTAATATAATAATATAATTTAATATAATATAATATATATATAATATATATTTTTAATATAATTTTATTTTAATAAGAATATCTTCTAATATAACTTTTTTTAAATAAGAATATTTTCTTTACTATAACTTTTTTTAAATAAGAATATTTTTTTAATGTAATATAATATAAAACTTTTTAATACAACAGCTTTCAGCGTCAGGTTACAGAGAGTTAATTTTTCGAATAGTTCGTTTTTTCAGAATATTTTCTTGAAACTCTTGGACCTGATTTAACTCTTATTATAAAAATTATTGGAATCATTATTGCATGAACAAGAAATCACTAGTGGTGAGAATCAGTGGATTGTTGTTACACAGGGGTCAAGAATCCCTCTCTGTTAGAGCAACTTTTCTATTAATTCGCGAATGTTCTGGCGGTCAACATTTGAAAGGAACAATTGTAACCAAAGCACAATGAAAAAAATCACGTTCGAACTTGAATTTAATAAAACTAGTTCTTTCCTATACTTTGAAGTTTTATTTAAAAAAAATAAGACGAGGGAAGAAACTCTCGGCCCACCCTCGATAAACCATTTGTTTTCACCCGACGAGTGTCGTATAAATGGATTTCAATGGAGAAAAACAGTGAGCCAGTGATCGAAAGTCGCGGTCGAATCGAGAGCAGATAGAGAGTGAGCTGCAGTTCCTTTTGATTATGCTGATCTTCGTATTTCATCAGAGGGATGTTGGTTGTCGTCTCTGTCGACTGAGAACTTACAGCACGGGAAGCTCGAGAACTCGAGCCCCGGCGAACTCGCAGAGATCGAGTAAATGGTGCTTTAAAAGTTTCCGCTGTACGAAGGCGCTGCGAAGTTTAAAACCGGGGCGCATGATTAATGATGTCTAGATAATCGCGAGCTGAGCCACTGGATCCGAGAAAGCCTTTAAAATAATCCCCATAAAATTACGCCCTAATGCCACGACCATTAATCCTCCATCTTATTCTCCGAGAGGCAGGTATTATATCTCGCGTTCGAGAATCTCCCGTCCAGATTAGTGATTTTCTCGCCGAAATAATTTAATTGCCTCGTGATCTTCGAGGTAGACGCTATTGCCAACCGTTGTCGTACTTTTGCTTCTCGTTGGCAAGGTTCCCAGCGATTTGTCAGAAATTGTAAACCACTGCTGCACACGAAAAATTGAAGAATCGCTCAAACGATAATTAAGAAATTATCGAGCACCGCAACGCAGAAAGTTCGCGCGACTACTTTTAAACTTCTCGTTTGCAACGTTTTTCTACGTCAGGTAACTGCGGGTGGAAAACTGAACGTTTTTTTGTCGAAATTTTTAGAAATTCAAATGTCTCTCGAGACGTTGAAACATATTTTCCTTGGGGGGGGGGGGGGCTAAGTCTACTGTGATCTTCAAGATTGGAGCCTCCCCTTTGCAACGACCCCCGAAAATTTCAGGTACGATTCCTCTTTCGCCGATTTATTCAATTTTGAATGGAAAACCAACATTAGAATAATCCAAGATTGTACGATTAAAGTTCTACCTTTTGCCTCGACGTTACAAACAAAAATTTGCGATTCGGATCCTGAAGCTTTTCAGTCTTTGAAATGAGCCGACAGAACGTGTCCGACTTTTTGGTACAAAATTACAAGAGTTCAAAAATCGACAATTTTGTGGAGCGATGTACCTATATATTTTTATAATATATTTTTGCGTGTAATCTAGAAAATTCAAATTCACAGGTTTGTGAAATAAAAAAATTAAATATATGTTTATATAGAAATTAAATGTTTGTCGTGTTTATTAATATCTATCTTTTTCAAGAAATAAATTTAATTTATATATAATAATAATTAAATATTATTATATATTATATATATTATATAGTAACTATAAATTTATTAATATCTATTTATTTATATAGTATTTACTAATATCTAGTTTTCTTTTCAAATAAATTTAATTTATACATAATAATAATTAATTAAATATTATCATTTAACTAATTTCATTATACAAATAAATTTACAGTTTATCCCGCAAATTTTTTATACAATAAAATTAATTAAATAATAATATTTTAAATAAATTAAATTCATTCAAAAAGGAAACCAGATATTAATAAACACGACAAACATTTAATATCTAAACATATATTTAACTCTTTTATTTCACAAATAAACCGTGAATCTGAATTTTCGAGATTTGAAGAGTTTCTTTGTAACTGTAAAAAATTTACGGGACAAACTATAAAATGTGTAAAATTTATTTATACACAATGCTATAATTTCAATTTTGAAATTATGATTTTACTATTAATGAAAAATTCGACGAGACAGACAACCGAGGGAGCTTCAGCGAGCAAGCGAAATCCGCGCGAAAGATCCACGCAATCCGCGAGCAATCACGGAAAGAATATACAAACGATCGATACGAGCGGTAACATTGAAACAAATTGCCTATAATTCCGTGCAACCGGCTGGCCGGCGTTGAAATATAGCTGGACAATGTTCTACCGGCCATCGATTGCGAGCGCGTTCGGCGGTCGAGGAGGATTCTCTAGACACGTTTCCCTGGCGTTCGAAGTTTTCTTCCCCGTTTAAGCCGGCGGCACTGCCGGAATTAATTATTTAGGGGACAGAAATGGCACCCCTGTCCACCCCCTCGATTCTTTCCCTCCGCGCACTGTCTCTCTGTCTCACCCTGTTCTCGACCCTGAAGATCGCCGTGGATCGAGCCTAACCCGAGGGCGAAGATATAATTATGGGCGGTGGGTGGCCTTCAAGTATTCATGTTTTCATTACGGCATGGGCCTTCTCGGTAGCGGTTCGAGAAAATGGAGGGAAAAGGAAGACGAAGAAGAGGACGGACTGGAAGAAAAAGGAATTTTTTCCACCCTCTGGCACATCTTCTCTTCGTCACTCGTCGCAGAAATATTTCTTGTTTCCTCTTTCTCCTTCCGTGGGATTTCTCTCGCGTTGACATGGCGTTTAATCTGCCCGTTTGCAATTAATTCCTCCGGAATTTCGTCCCGAGCGGGAAAACGCGGAATCGGCGTACATTACAAACCTCGAGGGAGTAAATGGCTCGCTGTTTCAAATAATCGACGGCTGTTTACCGTCGAATTTCGTCGAGGATACGTCGAGTATCGTTTATTTAATCGCGCGACATATTTCGATGTCGTAAATTTGAAATCGAAGATTCCAATATAGCGATATTGGCCAGAGAGAATCGAAGAGGATCGTATCGATCCTGAAGTGATCAAAAATATTTATTCTAAATTTGTGGAAAGAAAAAGAAAAAACAGAAATGACCAAAGAGAACATTTCACGAACATCGCCGCGATATACAGCACGTATGTACTGTCGTAACGATATTGTACCAATGACAATGAAAAATTTAAACTGATACAACTTGGTGAGAAGATAAAAAATCGTATAGAGTATTGAAGAATAATCGTTAGAGTATTGATTGCTGTACAAAAAAATATAGGATTGTGAATGTAATCTTGAAACTCCTCCAAGTTTTGTCATATAATGAACCCATATCGTATAGTTTTTACAATAAAAACTTGCTTTTTCACCTGCTGTGCGATGTAAAATATTTTACAATTATTATATCATTATTATATATAACATATAACATATAACACATAACATGTAGCATGTAACATGCAACATATAACATATAATATATAATATATTATAATATATATTATACTATTATTATATATTACATATAATATATTATATATTATTATACTATTATTATATCATTATATATAGAAAATATTTTACATTTTAGGAGAAAAAGAGCTCAATATTGGTAAAAGTAGAGGTTTCACGTTG
Organism: Tetragonisca angustula; assembly: GCA_036937485.2. Taxonomy (NCBI): domain Eukaryota; kingdom Metazoa; phylum Arthropoda; class Insecta; order Hymenoptera; family Apidae; genus Tetragonisca; species Tetragonisca angustula. The sequence continues at coordinate 286,028 of JAWNGG020000199.1, forward strand.
AAGCGCGAGTTTTACGTACATACTTTCCTTCAGAAATGACTATGGTTCCAAATATACTACATTGTAACGCGTTTAATCTTTTGCGTTGTTTCTCATCGTATAAGATTTGTCTTACTTTAACTTACAGTACTACCTTTACTATTCTTAATTTTAACTCTCAAACTGTTTAATTTTTTCATACTAAAAAATAACATCATCAGCGGTCGTGGCAGTCAATGTATTGAAACAAAGCCAATTATTATAGATTTCGTTTTTACGAAACTTTCACTGCTCGATAAGATATCGATAATTCTCCACGCTTTCGACAAAATTCGAACGCACGTGCAAAGAATTTCTCATCGTATAAGATTTGTCTTACTTTAACTTACAGTACTACCTTTACTATTCTTAATTTTAACTCTCAAACTGTTTAATTTTTTCATGCTGAACGTGGAAAGAATTTCTTTTTCTAATGTTTCGTTGTCGTCTGTACAGTTACGCTCTTCGTTCTCCGACCGTATTTCAGCCGTAACATCTGTTAAAATATCGCGGAACGAAGAGGACGAAGAGCTAACCGCCAATGTTTCTCACCCGCGAGATTTCACTCACGAACGCGAGGATGCTGCCGAATAGCCAAGAGATCCTTCTTCCCCACCCCCATCGCGACCTTCTTTGCCACGGTGTTTTTGCCGGGGTCCGTTATCTGCTCTTTGTTCCACCGTTCTCGCGCCCTTTGTGCCGGATCCTCCCTTTTGTAACTTTCGAGATCTTCCGTCCATTGTCTCCCAGGACTCCGTGCGGGAAAAGGCTCGCCTCGCCTTTGCAAAAACGTCGCCGCCGCCGCAGCTAAATTAATCGACGCCGTTTTCCTTCCACGGGGAACGCGTCGAGGGGATCAGCCATTAAAAATTCCTGAATCAGTGCCTGCTTGCCGCTGATTAACGGCCTATCCTAACCTGGCCACCCCCGCGCCCACGATCTTAGGAACGTCGCGAAGACCGTGTCGAAGAATTCTTGACAATTTACGGCAGAGGCCGGCGAAACTGTCGCGCTTCCGTCGCGTGAAAGGGATTACCTCCCCAGGAAGACGCTGATAACGGAAGACGCCCCCTCTCTTCTCCGGCATTGTCCCTCTCGTTTTTTTTTCTCTCTCACTGCTTTTCTTATTTTTATTTTTGAAGAATCGCGCGACTTTTGTTTCTTTTGTCACTCTTGTTGCTCACGAAGCGGGCTTTCCTTCTTTGTGATTACTCTTCTGAACGATTTTCGTCTCCGTGTAACAACGAAGTATCGTATAATACTATTTAAAAAAGTATCCGTGACTTTGAAACGTGTGTTTTTAATTTTTCCGAATGATTTTTATCTCCGTGTAACGATAAAGTATCGTATGATATTATTTAAAAAGCATTCGTGATTTTTAAACATGTGATTTTAATTTTTCCGAATGATTTTCATCTCCGTATAATAACAAAGTATTGTATAATATTATTTAAAAAGTATCCGTGACTTTGAAACGTGTGATTTTAATTTTTCTAAATAATTTTCATCTCCGTGTAATGATAAAGTATCGTATGATATTATTTAAAAAGCATCCGTGATTTTTAAACATGTGATTTTAATTTTTCCGAATGATTTTCATCTCCGTATAATAACAAAGTATTGTATAATATTATTTAAAAAGTATCCGTGACTTCGAAACGTGTGATTTTAATTTTTCTAAATAATTTTCATCTCCGTGTAATGATAAAGTATCGTATGATATTATTTAAAAAGTATCCGTGACTTTAAAACGTGTGATTTTAATTTTTCTAAATAATTTTCATCTCCGTGTAATGATAAAGTATCGTATGATATTATTTAAAAAGCATCCGTGATTTTTAAACATGTGATTTTAATTTTTCCGAATGATTTTCATCTCCGTATAATAACAAAGTATTGTATAATATTATTTAAAAAGTATCCGTGACTTTGAAACGTGTGATTTTAATTTTTCTAAATAATTTTCATCTCCGTGTAATGATAAAGTATCGTATGATATTATTTAAAAAGCATCCGTGATTTTTAAACATGTGATTTTAATTTTTCCGAATGATTTTCATCTCCGTATAATAACAAAGTATTGTATAATATTATTTAAAAAGTATCCGTGACTTCGAAACGTGTGATTTTAATTTTTCTAAATAATTTTCATCTCCGTGTAATGATAAAGTATCGTATGATATTATTTAAAAAGTATCCGTGACTTTAAAACGTGTGATTTTAATTTTTCTAAATAATTTTCATCTCCGTGTAATGATAAAGTATCGTATGATATTATTTAAAAAGCATCCGTGATTTTTAAACATGTGATTTTAATTTTTCCGAATGATTTTCATCTCCGTATAATAACAAAGTATTGTATAATATTATTTAAAAAGTATCCGTGACTTTGAAACGTGTGATTTTAATTTTTCTAAATAATTTTCATCTCCGTGTAATGATAAAGTATCGTATGATATTATTTAAAAGGTATCCGTGATTTTTAAACGTGTGATTTTAATTTTTCTAAATGATTTTCATCTTCGTGTAATGATAAAGTATCGTATAATACTATTTAAAAAGTATCCGTGACTTTTAAATGCGACTTTTAAATGATTTTCGTCTCTATGTAATAATAAAGTATCGTATAATATTACTTAAAAAGTGTTCGTGATTTTTAAACGTTTCTTTCTTTTTAATTTAAAATCTCCTTGCTCGTTGAGATAAATTTCCACGGTGCATAATATGAATGATAAATTTTTCTGTACCGCCCTCGATGGCTCGCGAAAGTTTTTCAATTAATCGAAGCGAGAGCGGTTCAAAGGGAAGAAAAAAGGGAAAGAGGAGAAACAGACACGCGGTACTGAGAAAAGATATTCATTTTGTGTCGTTGCACTTTCAGCTGGCTCCGCCTTCGAATAACCGATGGAAAAAGTTAATAATTTAAATATAAAGGGTACAAGCTTCCATTGATACATTTTATATAAATTACACTGCTGTAAATATGTGGAATTTCCATAGAAAATTACAAATTAGCCATTTTCGATCATTTCGGTAGTTCTGGTGTTGAAATGCGAACAACTGGATTGTCGTGAAGATTGTTTTCTCCAAAGTTGCGACACGGACGATTCTTCATTGAACGTCCATCGTCCACCTTCCCCACTTCTCTCTCCATTTCTTTTCTCCTTCTTTCCTCGAGTTGTAAAACCACTTTAATATTAGACAAGCGCGCTCGCCGCGTCGTAACCACCAATCAGTCTATCTCTCGATCCGGCTGAAACTTTCCTCGAGAACGTGTCATTTGCCAGGCCAGTGAGTTTCGTGCGTACACGTATGCACACACTCGCTGCGAAAGAGAAAGAGGCCACGTGCGGGGAAACAGCGGACGAAAGATGGTCGTATTGGATACTGTGGCTATCGATCGCGTAGGCACAGCCACGAGGGGTAAGTTATTGGTCAGTTGCATCGTGCACATCCCGAGTCTGACGAGGGGGTTAGCCACGCCGTGGATGGGGAGCCCGTAGAATGGGGGTTCGTTCGTAACACCATGGCAGCGTTGTGGGATGTCCCTAGGATACGAGGCGCTCGCTTCATTTTCCGGAATTATGGCTCCGTCTGACGCGACGATTTCCCTTTTCTCTCGTTCCCTCCCTCTTTCCCACCGCGCCGCTTTGTCTGCGCCCGTTCGTGACGTTCCATTTGTTCTTTGATGACATAATTGTCTTGCGGTGAATTCGTTCGTTCGATGCTCTTCTTACGGATCGGTTTCTCCAATCATTTTCGCTGGACGTAGTCGAGGTACCGAAGTTCGATGTAGTTTCGACTTCACTCGGTGCCTCGAGGACGGTGAACGACGAGAGTTTGCCTTCTTACGGCTCGATTGCAATGGAAAATGGGATCGGACGTGTCAAGGAGCACGAACTGTTCGAACCTTTAATTTATTCGATTTAATTTATTTTATCATAACTGATCTGCATATATATGTTCGTACATTTATCTATAAATATATATCTGTGTTTATATGCATCACGCCATATGTATATTAAGTATAATTAAATTACTCTATATGTTACTCCATATATATTAAATGTTATTCCTTAAATATAATTAAATTATAGTACATGTATATATATATATTTATATACGTTACGCTATGTATATTAAATATAATTAAATTATATTGTGTGTGTATATATATATTTATATACAATACACAATATGTACTAAAAATAATTAAATTACTCATATATATATAAATATTATTCCTCAATATACACATTAAATATAATTAAATTATATATATATATATAAATAGTTTTATTTATCATTTTAAACGCTCAATCTGTTATCAACAATAAACAGAAAACGTCCAGTAAGTTCACAGTGTTTCCAAAAACCGTGTCCCGCTCAATGGCAGTAAACTTAACTCCATATCGGTACGCACCACTCTGCCGGAGTGTTAACAATATTCGTAAAACCGTGGAAACGACGAGGTTGCACGAGGTTGAGAATTGTGGGCCGTTGAGAAGTGGCGGGGCGTTGTAAAGCCGGTGGTAAAAATTTAATACGGAAATTTTCTGGATCTCCGTGGGACGAGCGCGGTGGCCGAGAGGCGCACAAAGCCGCCTCTGAATTCATAGAATATTTGATGCTGCCCTCCCCTCCCGGTTGCCGGTAACTGTCGACGAGTCCATCGCCGGTTTCTTCCCAACTTTTTCAAAGTTCCCGCCCGTAAAAAGGACGGGAGACGGTCGTCGCGCGTGCGAAGCCAAGAAAGAAAGTGTGAGAGACAGATAGAGAGAGAGAGAGAGAGAGAGAGAGAAAGAGGGAGAACCTGGTGGAAAGTTTCCCGACCCCCGTGATACGAAAGTTGGGGGAGAGAGGCTTGGCTCGTGGATCGTGACCGGTGGATATCTTCGGATCAAGGTATATCTCTGCGCTGCATTATTTCCCGCGAGGGACCGTCGCGAAAGGGCGAACAGATCGATAACCCACACGGTATCGTGTGGCCGGTGAACAACTTTTGTTTCTCGCCAGGAACAGATAAAGCACCGGGGGAATAATGGTGTTTCAACGGCCACTAGAAGCGGCCTCTCTCCCCCCTTTCCTTTGCCGCGTCGCTGTCGCGCCATGTTTCTTCTAACCCCGGACCTAACGGAATTAATCCTCGCTCCGGCGACCTGACGCGCTGGAAAAACTTTCACCCTCGACAAGTGACGATTCCTCCCCCCTCCTTTGATCTTCGATTCGTGCAAGCACAAGGATACTAACCGGGGTTTACTGACCGAATATATTTGGCATTTTGCTTTTTGCGAAGCTACTTGAGGGGCAAGTATGGGCCCCTTTAATGGGCCGAATGCGCTGGAACGAGAATTTTTTACCCCTAATTCTCAACATTTTCTCAGTTTTATGTATTTAAATGTATTTAAATGTAGTTTAGTATATTTAAATGTAACCCAGGCGAAGCAAATGTCATACCGACGAGTTCGAAGGAAAAAGAAAGCGACGAATTATTGTGTACGGCTCGGTCACTCGTTATGGTCCGTGAACCAGTTAACAGCGCAAAGGGTTAACTCAGGTTAGTCAAAAGTCATTCATCAATTTAGTCTGTCAACTCAGTTAGTAGACAGTCAGGTATTTCAAGGATTACAGATCAAGGATCAACAGTCATTAAAACGAATTAAGTAATGAGAGAATAAAGTCAAGTTAGAGTTATTAATTTTCACATCAGTGGTGGTTCTTCAAGGCCAAGTGTCATGAGTAAAGGCACACGACTGGCACCAATTTTTAACAGGATTAAGAGTCTTCAATAAGTAAGACTTTTAACCTTGATTCTCTTCAGAGAAAAGTCTTTCGTATCACGTATAGTATTTACAATGGATCAAGAAAGTATTGGCACACCTAGTTCTTTGTGAGAGTGACATGTTAACAGAATTTGTTTTCATAGTTCACTAGTGCACAGTAACAATTTCCAATAATGAGTTAAAGAAGAAATATAAAAGTTCAAGAATGAAAAAGTTATTGACATGCTTGCAGTTCCAGTGTTTAATCTGCATTTAATGGCGGAATCGCAAAATATTATTAATTATATTTATACATTACATTATGTTACAAAATATCATTAATTAATTTTACAAGATATCGCGACAACATGAAAAATATTTTATGTTCATATGATGGAACTGCAAAAAAATACCTTTCCGATTCTCGAGAAAGAATTTCTACATTATCATTACTGAAAATTGTTACCTTCGCACATGGTAAACTATTTTGTCAATGTATCGTTCGTTTTCGCAAAAACTAAGACCAATATTTTCTGAATCCATCGTTGAACGAGCTCTCTACTTTCCAAGATCGATGTCGAATTTTAACTAACTTTAGTTGCTCGTAACTTGCAAATAGAAACGGCAGTGACTTGACCACTTGCGCTGGCCACTGATTTGCGGACCATAACGTATCCAATAATTCGTCGCTTTCTTTCTCTTTTGAACTCGTCGGCGTGACATCACTGGATGGAAATCATCGAGAAGCAATAAATTCATCATTTGTTTTGCCTGGGTTATACTTAAATGATACAACATACTTAATGTAATAATTAATATACTTAAAACTGAGAAAATATTGCAATTTCGGCAGAAGTAATTCTCGACGTACGTGGCATGTCGTTCCACTGCAAGAGGTTAAAGATACAAAAGGAACAATCAACGAACTTAATTTTTAATTTATATACAAACGCATTTACACGCTCGTAGCGTAAATTCACGCGTTGTTGCGCGACTCACGTCGCAACTAGAAAATGGAAGTGGCGCGTTCACGTCGATCTCAAAGTTAATTAATCTTCAGTGTGGCGCGTTTCTCGAGCCGCGAAGGAAACGCGTTTGACGAGTTTCCTTCGAGCAAACCGCCGGCCAAAAAACCAATTAATCTTCCGGGTTCTCGGAATCACGGTTGAAAACACCGGCGTAAAATTAGCTAACACCACGCCATCGGTGCGTCGTTCGATCCTTTCGAACGTGATGCTGCAACTATATGTTACCACGTTGCCAGAGGTGAGAGAAAGGTGAAAGATGGAGAGCCAACGAGTTTCCCAACGGGCTGAGCGAACTTCACGCGTGTCTAACTGTTGTTTGGAACGTCGAAATGCACACTCATAGGCCGAGCCCGAAACTTTTGCATCAAGCAACAGAAATCGGTTTACCCGAAGGGCAGAAAGTCCAACCATTCCCGAGTACCTTTCTTTCGCTTCACGGTTATTTTAATGGAACGATCACGTTCCATTCGCTTCATCCCTTATTGCCGTTCCACCTAATCGAAGTATCCTTCCCTTTATCGAAATTATCGAACAACATTTGGATAAACAAACAGTGAATTGTTTCGTTGCTTCATAATTAACCGCCTTGCGCTGGAATGACGTGCCACGCACGTTGAGAATTTTTTGTTCGAAATTGCAACATTATCTCAGTTTTAAGTATGTATTTAAATATAAATGTATTTAATATATTATAAAAATAATATATTATAATATACAATATATTTAATATATTATAAAAATAATACATTATAATATACAATATATTTAATATATTATAAAAATATATTTAAATATATAATATATTTAAATGTAACCCAGGCAGCAAACGACAAGTTGATTACTTTTTAATAATTTCTATCAAGCGAAATCATACAAGTTCAAAAGAAAATGAAAGCGACGAATTATACTTTATACGGTTCGGTCACTCGTTATGGTCCGCGAACTATAGCCAGAGCAAAGTGGGGTGTTCTAGTGTGAAATTTAAAAAAAGAAAGAAATCGAATTTTCGTTTTTTGCATATTCTTAAAGGATATCGCTTCAAAAATGCATCTGTGGAATCTTATATGTGAACTCCTAAAATTAAGTTATGGTTGTTTGAAGGACGCGACGACCAGTGTCTTGTTACTTGAACATTAAACTTTAAAGGCATTTTTCTGGAAACTATGTTTTCCAGAACGGTGTCCATGATACCTCAACATCCACTTGACCAATTGAATCAAAATTTCATGTATCGCATTTAGTACATGTGTGACTACAGTTCGAACTAGAATCAACCAAGAATTTTTATTTTTTATATTTTTTTAGGCCTGTGAAGTACGACAAAAACACGCAAAACTCGAAAATCGAACTTCAAAGTATCGCCAATTTTTTAATTGCCGACATATTTCTTTTGTTCTAGTTCCGGCTATAGCCAAATCCATACTAATTAAAAAACCATCACGTTTTTCTATTTCAGACAAGCAGAATAGCCGCAATCGTGGACACCGTCAGACGCCATTTTTTTTAAAAACGACTATGTTTGAGACTATACAGTGCCACTGGTTTTAACTTTCTTTTGCTCCAGAAAAATTTTGAAACGTCGTTGAAACACGTACAAATAAACCTTGTCGATTTGATTGTAAAAGGTATAATAGTTTCTTTGCAAAAAGTTTCCAAAAAAGAGTGCTAAAAATCACTTAGCACTTCGCACTGGAAGACTCCCCCATAAAATAGAACACTCGTTTCCATATGAATCTTTTCCATATTCTCATCATAGAATAGAGTATCTTCTTCGATGGATATGTGAATCTCAATTACGAGTAAAAAAAAAAAAAAAGGAACGTTTCGCGTTGAAAGAAGGGAAGGCGCACGATATAAACAATTTCGAAATTCTTCGGAAATTATTCAGCGAGGAGATGAGAGCGAGGAAGCGGTCGTTGTAATTCAATTTGCGGCTAAACCAGGGGGAGGGAGGGTGAAATCGCGAGAAGCGGCCCATAGCGGCCGGGGATAGGTAGTTTTATTTCCGCCGAGTCGTTTCTTGCCGGCCAGTCGGGGGCTTACGTGTAAGACTTTGAAGTTAGAAAGCTTCCCGAACAAGATTACACCGCCCGCTCGAAGGAGCTTTTCGACACTTGTGCGGTTTTTTCGCCATCTCCGAGCCCCAGCTTGGCTCCGATCTTCTTCTCCATCCCTTTTCCACCTCCCCTCACCGCAGCTTTATGGGTCCTGGGTGTCGATGTTTCTTAACGATCACACACCAGTATCTTTCTTTCTCTCTCTCTCTCTTTTTATTTTTTTTTTTTTTTTTTTATGTTCCGCGACACGGACGAAAGGGGACAGACCGCAAGTGACCTTTGCTAATTACAGAGAAACGGGAATACACGATGGGACATTTACGGCGGTTGCCGCTAAATGTCATCGATACGATCGATGAAAAGTGAAGTTTCGTCAAAGGATGTACAATCGTGGGTTATTCATTGCGACAGTTTAAGTTCTATACATGGTAGATCGCGGTTATTGTTGAATTGCGTGTTGATCCGTTTGATAATTCGAGAAATTGCCTCGAACTTGCAATTTCCCATCGGACATCTTCAAATTTCACGACTCTGTATGTACGACTTTAGTGTCATATTTTTATTATTATTGTTTCAATTTTTTATTCTACACACGTTATAATTTATTATAATTTATTTATACACATCTATACACGTTGCATATTTTATTTATATTTCTTTATGTTTCACACATTTCATTCATACCCTGTGTGCCGAATTTCATTGTCACGTTTATTGTCTAATTCCTGTTGCGGTGACAGTAAAATCCCAAAAGTGTTTGCTCGAGGTGTTTCGAAAAAACCGTGGAGCCTCGGAGGTCTCGTTTACGCGGCGAGGGAAAATTAAATCCGCGGCGCAGCGTGCGGATTTCACGCGAGCGAACGCAGCGACGCGTAAACGCCCGGATCGCGGCATCGATTCGGGACCACCGGTGACGTCGAAACTTTTCAAAGGACGGTTTTCCAGGAACCTTATTCACTGGTAGCCAGCTTTCCTGATTTCTCCTACGGGGAGGACTTACGATTTCTTTTTCGTCCCGTTCTTCTTGCCCTCAGAAATCTTTCACCTACCATTTCCCCTTCTTAGCCTCTTCCTTCTCCCCTTTATCTCCGGCTGTAATGCCCGATTTCGAACACGGACCAAGCAGCGACCTCTCATTATCGGTACCGGCTAATTCACCAGTTCACCGTGTGTTTTTCGAACGCACCGATTCCGATGGCCGCCGCGCGCCTTTCATCCCCTTTTCTCGGTTGAACGCCACCTACTTCCGCTCGGCGCCGCCAGCCATCATCGCGTGTGCACCGATAATTATTGGCTTTTAGCCGGCCGTTCGAGGTTTCCTCTGAAACCACGGCCGATCTTCCCTGGTCCTTCGACTTTCCTCTGCCCCGTTTTCCCAAGCCGGCACGCCCGTCTCTTCGTTCCCGATTTTTCTCCCCTTTGTGAAAATCCGCGAAAATCCTCCGATGAGGTTTGAAATTTCGAGAAGATTGGGAAAAGGACCGACGGAGGAACGTAGAATCGTTCAGGTTGGATTTATATTGTGATTATATAGTTTCGAAGACGTGGAAGTCTGGATTTTGTTCAGTTACTTGTACCAATGGTTCGTATGAATTATATTGAATTTGTACGAATTGTTTATGTATAGAATGCACACGCGAATATTAAATTCACCAATTACAGATAAAGGTATATATATTTCGTATTATTTATACAACACACTGAGTATCTGCTAATAAAATATAATAAAAGAAGGAAAAATATATTATATATAATATATTAGATAAGATATATATATATAAAGATAATAAATATATAAGATAGATAAGGTATATATTATATACAACACACTGAATATCTGCTGTAAATAAAATATAATAAAAAAAGAAAAAATATATTATATATAATATATTAGATAAGATATATATATATATATATATATATAAGATAGATAAGGTATATATTATATACGACACACTGAGTGTCTGCTATAAATAAAATATAATAAAAGAAGGAAAAATATATTATATATATATACATATATATATATATATATAAAGATAATAAATATATAAGATAGATAAGGTATATATTATATACAACACACTGAACATCTGCTGTAAATAAAATATAATAAAAAAAGGAAAAATATATTATATATAATATATTAGATAAGATATATATATATATATATATAAATATAATAAATATACAAGATAGATAAAGTATATATTATATACGACACACTGAGTGTCTGCTATAAATAAAATATAATAAAAGAGGGAAAAATATATGATATATAATATATAAAATAGATAAGATATATATATATAAAGATAATAAATATACAAGATAGATAAGGTATATATTATATACGACACACTGAGTGTCTGCTATAAATAAAATATAATAAAAGAGGGAAAAATAAATGATATATAATATATAAAATAGATAAGATATATATATATAAAAATAATAAATATACAAGGTAGATAAGGTATATATTATATACGACTCACTGAGTGTCTGCTATAAATAAAATATAATAAAAGAAGGAAAAATATATTATATATAATATATAAGATAGATAAGGTATATATTATATACGACACACTGAGTGCCTGCTATAAATAAAATATAATAAAAGAAGGAAATATATCTTTAATCTCGACTGGACGCTCTAGGCTCTCACGTTTGACTCTACTTTGGCTCGCTCTTTTGTCTTGTAGACTTACACTTTTGTTTTAGACTTGCTCGCACGCCACACACACACACACACACACACACCACGCACACTGATCCATTTAAACCGCTAAATTCAAATTATAAATTCAACATATGAATTTATATGAATTTTGCTACGAGTTATTTGCATTACTTCCAGAGTGACGAAGATCGGAGAGGGGCCGGTAGTTGGTAACAATTATCCAACAATATCTTTAACCGAGCGCCGCCTAACCCTAACCGGGGAACACCGACCAATTATCCATCCGCTACTCAAAACCGCACTCAACGTCACTTCAAATCTCACCGTAAGGAAACCGTTCGACCCTTCTTTACGGGTCTGGAAACTATGGAACGGACAGGTAACCCATTGCCAGGGTTTAACCAGTCGTGAAAGTAGACAGTGGAAGAAGAAAAAGAAGAAAAAAAGGAGGAAGGAGAAAAAAAAAAGAAAATGGAAAAAATAGGGATCCCATAGAGAGGAAGAATTTTCTAGGTTACGAGCGAGCGTTTTTGAAAGGGGTTGCAGCTAGCGATCCCAACCTGTTCCCTTCGGTTTGCTCCTTTTTTTTTTTTTCATTTCTCCTTCTTCTCCCTCCCCCCTTTTTGCGGTGGGACAACGTTTAGCGACATAATGCCGAAGTTGGGTAAAGGGTTGGCGCGGCATTGTGCCGACCTCGACGCGGCACAAGGTGCCAGTGTGCACCGTCCTATACCTGCTTCGTCGCGAGACGAGAGAGAGAGAGAGAGAGAGAGAGGGGCAGAAGGGTTACCAAGGTCCCGAGCACTTTGGGTCTCTCACCCTTTCGAACCCTCTCTCTAAACGATCGTGACCCTATGATCCGCGCCAATGTGCGTAACCGGTGTGTGCCTGTAACAGGTGTCGTGCACACGCATTGCATCGTGAGAGAGAGAGTTATATATAGCAGAGGCGACAGAAGGATTAGGACCCCTTCGAACAGGTGAACTTCGAACGGGTTTTACGGCGAACCGTTCGCCCGGCCACCACGAAGACCGTGGGTCCTGGCGTTTCGAAACGAGATCCGTGTAATTACAGATACGGTGGAGCGCGGTAATTCTTTCCGTGGTCCAGCCTCGGTAATTTCGTACTTCTATTTAATGATAGGACCGCCAGAACGGGCATATAGCCGGCTAATTGGACTCGTGGACCATGCTCTGAACGAAAATTCACTTCCTGGTAAAGTTCCTTTTGTACGAATAAGAAATATACCTCGCGCACGTGTGGAAAATTCTTTTACAAAGGGGAATGCGACGATTAAATATTAAACATTGTTTAGAGCTACAGTTCTTTGATAAGCAGTTATAATCTGTAGATTATGTGTAAGATATCGCGAGCGCTTGATCCCCAATTCGAAGGACCGCGAATTCCAAGTTTGATAAAATAGTAAAATCGAATTTTGAAATTTTCGTTTTGAAACTTGATGGTGGATCGTGGAGGAAAATTTTTTAACGTTTGAATTTATAATAGTACACTCCCACCCGCTACACGGTGTAAAATCATTTTCGGAAGCTATTAAAATAGAGGCTTTACTTTTTAAAATGAGACCTGTGAATTATTTGTTGAGATAAAGTGAATGAAGCACGAACAAATAGATATTTAATCCTAAACATAAAATTCTTAATATAAATCCTAATTGATTTAATGTAGAGAAAGCAATAATTTTTTAAGAATCTATTCCAAAACTAGCTGTTAATCCTGAAATTAATATAGTTATTCTAGAAATAAATAAAATGAAATTTTTGTATTCCGTGTCAAACAAATTTTCATGTCGAATGATTAAGTAAATTCCTGCAGTAACTAATGTAGACGAATGAACTAAAGATGAAACTGGAGTAGGAGCTATTACATACATACATGCTACAATCATACGAAAAATGGAAATTGTGCTCTTTTTGTAAAAATTATTATCAATAATTTATTTATTTCATAAATAATTCATAGATCTCGTTAGATGATCTTTTTTAACAAAGCTACGTCAGTTTAATTATCGACAATCTATCATTGTCATTGATTGACAGTTATGCCATTCACTGTACGAACGACGAAATAATGTTTAACATCTTGCGCTTGGCAACTGGTTCGCGGACCATAACGAGCGACCAAACCCGCATACAATAACTCGTCGCTTTCTTTTCCTTTTGAACTCGTTGGTACGGCGATCACTGGATAGAAATTATTAAGAAGTAATGAACTTATCGTTTCTTTCGCCTGCGTTACACTTAAACATGCTTATTACTGAGAGAATGTTGCAATTTGAGACAAATGTGGCACGTCATTCCAGCGCAAGAGGTTGAAAGCGAGTTGATACTTTGTCACGTGGAAACCTTGTTCTACTGATATCCGTATTTCCCTTGCTTTAATTAAACAATCAACCGAAACTGAGCCCGAATAATCGACAAAAGCGTCATCGTGCCGAACGCGTTAATAAATCGACTCTCGTCGTCGTGCAGCTCTTTATTTCGCCGTTACTCCATGACGCCTCGTAAATACTCGACGCTGGTTACCAACCTGTCAGTGTGTCTCGTTTCACCGACAGCTTTTACGGGGTCTACGATCACCAGCCACTTCATAAAGCATCGATTTTTATCGAGTGGAAGGATATATCGCTTTCCAATTACGCGTTCTTTTTTCCGGGGTGTGAGCAACCCTTACGGGGGGGAAAAAAAAATAAAAAAATAAAAAGAAGGTAAAAAGAAGAAAGAAAAAAAGGATCGTCGAAGGGTCGACACAGGCGCAACCCTATCGATTCTGTACGAGAACAGAAGGTCAGGTTAGATTTGTGGATAGGCTCTTTTCTTTTTTTTTTTTCCCCCATTTCTTTTTGAAAAGCGAGATTCTCGCTGCTTCTCGTATGGCGCGGCCACCGCCATAAGTGTCGCTGCGTCCCACAGCGAGAGGAGCGCGCAGGTATAAACGCGTCCGACACATCGTGATCGAGAGAGGGTTGCGCTGAGGAAAGAGAAAAGAAAAAAAAACCGTAGGGTAGGTCCTGGCTTTAATCCATTACACGACATATTAATTCATCTCCGGCCAGGGCGAGGTGATCCAGGTAGCGGCTGAAAAAAAAAAAAAAAAACGACGAGAAAACCTAAAGAAGAAACGTGCCGCGCACGCGTTCAGGTAGCCTCGAAAGGGGTCCGCCACGAGGCCCCCATAAAAAAGTCGAGTCAGACGACGGTGGGGAGGGGAGGGGGAGGGGGAGGAACGACGGAACACGCGTCGAAATTGTACCATCGTAAAAAGTACCTGCTGCTGGAACTACGTTCTTTATGGCCAAATAGATCTCATTTTTTTTTCGTCCTTTTTCTTCTTTCTTCGTTTTTTTTTTTTTTTTTTTTTTTGGGAAGAGCGTGACGCTCTTGGAATTGGAATTCGCGCGATGAGGAGGTGGAAATTGGAACAATGGCATGTTATCGCGTGGCTCATCAACGATGTTATCGCTGAAAAATTTGCTGAGACTTTTTCACTTGAACGTTTCGTTCATTTCGTGCGTGTCACGCGTTTGCTTTTTTTCTTTCTCCGAAATTTCTGTCTACGATTCGTGGAATTTTCGTTCAAAATTGGTAACTCTTCGTCGGGCATTGAAGTTCCAAGAGAACAATTGGAAAGGATGTATATATACATTAATATTATAATATATAGATATAGTATTGTGCTATATATATTTTAGATAAAATATTAGATTATCTGTATATACAAGTTTTAACTTGGATACCAATTCAATGTATAGAACTTATTTACCTGAATCCAATACCCGTAATAACTTGGAATGTTAATTTAATTAAAATAAAATAAGTACAATATA
Organism: Tetragonisca angustula; assembly: GCA_036937485.2. Taxonomy (NCBI): domain Eukaryota; kingdom Metazoa; phylum Arthropoda; class Insecta; order Hymenoptera; family Apidae; genus Tetragonisca; species Tetragonisca angustula. The sequence continues at coordinate 301,423 of JAWNGG020000199.1, forward strand.
CGTAAAAAGTTAAAGTATACAATATAACTATATATTTAATAAAAATTATATATATCTGAAATCTATGCGATAATCTATGAAGCAACAATTTCCACGTAATACAGTGTTGTAGTTTCAAGTTCCAGCATTGAACGTCTCACCCCGCTGGGACGTAAAAGACACTGTCCGCAGCACGCTGAGTGAATAAATCATTACTTTTTAGTTCCACGTATGTACGCCTTGGTTAAAGTTTTAAGCTACTTTCGTTTCGAAGTTCGTGCATAAAGAGGAATATTTAAAATTGAATTGTTCAAAAAAAAAAAAAAAAAAAAAGAAGAAAAGAAAAGAAAAGCTGGACGTTTAGTCTTTGAAAACGATAAAACCGGCGTCCTCTTGTAATGCAAACGGAAGGGAATAAAAAAAGAGAAGGGAAACAGGGGAGCGAAACGGTCGTGGTTCGTGGCGGAAAAGTTGTTTCCGCCAGACACAGATAAGCGGAACAGTTCCTTCGAAACGTAAGCAAGAGGAATACAGAACTCGAGAGATATCTAATGGCAAAAGTTTAGAACGTAGAAGAGCGTGCAGCTGTTCACACTCGTTCCGGCTGATCTGTTAAACGTTTATTGTTTTATCTGTTATTTTATCCAATCTTGTTTTCGTAAAACTGAAACTATAATTAATATATATATATATATATGTATTATTAAACTATAATTAATTAAATATTAAACTATTAATTATATTAATTATTTATTATATTATATATTAAATATTATAATTGTAATTTATTAATATTTAATATAATAATATAAAATTAATATTTAACATATATATTAAATTATATTTAATTAATGTTAATAAATATAAATACTAATTACGTTTAATTAATTATATTAATCAATTAAATATCAAACTATAATTTATATATATATTAATATCAAATTCCACACCAAACAATATTTATATTTATGTAGAAATTTATACGTATTAATACCCATATATTATGTACAAATTTATATGTATTAATATCTATATTTATGTACAAGTTTAAATAACGCAAAAATCTGGAATTCTAAATAGTCAGCCGAAACTTTTCTTTACACGTACGTATGTACGTGTAATTTTCCTCTGTCTTCTATGTCGACATACAAGTGACTCCCATTAATATTCAGACATCAAATGTTGTAACTTGTAAAATATGTATCGAAACTCGTAAAAAAATCTATATTTGGGTAGATGACCAAACAGATACGTACTTTAAAATCAATGTGCAAAATAAACTTCTTATATTATGTAAAACAGTTGTTAGATCTATTTGGACACACGGTGTTCAGCTACGGGACATGGCTGCGATGTCAAATGAAAAAATGAAGTACATTCAATCAATAGACGTTTTAGACAAATAATCAATGCATTTCGATAGACGTTCGCTACACTGCACATCAAGCGAAAATCGAAGACGCGAGCCTAATGTTCAAAGTTCGATAAAATCGCGAGAAGAACATCAAGTTTCCCAATGTCATTATAACGAGTCCACTTGCGGATTCGATGGCGAGAAAAATTTTTCAACGCGCTGCACACAGCGTTCTCAGAAAGAGAAAAAAAAAATGTATCTTCGCTGCAAACGCTTCAAGCTTTGAAACGCGATTTCTTTTCACAACGACTACAATAATTTCGATATCCAGCGCTCCACGTATATCACCTAACAACCTAAACAATTAACCGAGCCGATTATCCTCGGCCAATGCACAGTAAACTCATTCAGAGGGCGAGCTGGTATTGCCACCAGATAACATCGAACGTCGCAATCCAGCGGCAAGCGTCAAGATGCCAATGCTCCCACATAAATCACGATCATTGGCCGGTTGCATGCAGATTCGACGTGCCGTCGATCGTGCATATCGGCCGCAAGGTCTCGGCGATAAGTTTATCTGAATGGGCGACGCAGGGATTGGGTAGTGACGATGTCTCGCAAGCCTGGTCGAAATCACGAGCGACAATGGCGGTGGACAGACGGCCATTGAGCTTGGACAATGAGTAACGTTAGCGTCGACGCGAACCAACCCCCGATCACAGAGGTTGCCAGTCTCTCCCTTTCTCTCTCTCTCTCTCCATCTCTTTCAAGCAGCCCCCTTTTAGGCTGCTGTCTCCACGGTCAGAGAAAGGAGGGGTTCGCGTGCAGATTGCACAACCGTCCAACGCCAGCTGGCCAACCCCTTGACCCCGGGGCAGGGTGGACGTCCGAGTCGATCGTAAAGACCGTGCGTAACCTGGCCCGATCTCCCCGAAAGAGGGTTGAAAAAGAAAAGGTGTCCACTCGGCCGTTAGGTGACGGCCACCGCTGACCCGACTGGTACGTACGAACGTACATACGTATGTATGTAACGTGCTTACCGTGAAATCCCGCCTTGGGACGCGAAACCAACGCGTGAGAGACGAGAGAAGAAGAAGGGTGGAAGGAAAGAGAGATTGCCAAAGCAGAAACGTCGTTTGGCTGTGTTCGATGGACAAAGGGTACACAGCTGGCGATGGAGCTTGTTGATTAGCACACGATTATAGCGGAGCGGCGTGGAGAGAGGAGAGCAGAGCGGTGCGATGCATGTTGATGAGCGACGCGGAGGAAATGCTACGGCGAGTGTCTGGTTACAGATTAATGTCATATCTCGCAAAAAAAGACAAGATCAGAAGATAGAAGAAAGAAATAGAAATAGCAAAAAGAATAAATACCAAATACTAAATACTAAAAAAATAGTTCGATCTTCAATTGAACGCTATTGAATGCGATAAAATCCATCACATTACATTCGTTTGATTTTGTCGCGACGATCCACCATAATCGTACCCTCAGGAAGATGATTGTTGAGAGAAATTGGAGGACGAAGCCAGTTGGGTTTACGTTCATACCACGCGTTTCGAAGATTATTCGACAAATATTCGATCGTGCATCAACGTTCGAGCTGGAGAGACGGAGATGTAAAGAACGTGGACGGACATCGCCTGGTCTTCTAAATCATCCGTCCGTGAAACGAAGGACGAACGTTTCAGGCTGAGAGACGCAAATCGTAAATTTTGCGTGGCCCGATGGGGAACCGTTGTAACGGAAACGCGTGTAAAAACAAAGCGACGTGGCAAGGATTCCGGTTCACCGAGAGCATTCTAAACAGGCAAGGAGGTCTCATTAGGCAGCCAGGTTCGCACCTTTCCTGCGCGGAGATGACGTTTCCGGTGAGTTACGAGGTCCGTTGCGTTGATATTTTTCTGATGTTTTCGAAATTTATGCCACGGCCCACCAACGGATACAGATACTCCCGGGTGACAGGAAACAAGCGAGCCACGGTTCCTTCGGGGGGGGGGGGATATATACTTGTGTCCAGACATAGATTGACCTCGCCATTGTTCATAAAGCTGGATGTTGGAGAAGACAGGAAATAGAGGTACTATCGCGGAATATCAAGCAGCGCTTTTTGACATTTTTTTTCCTCCCTTCGAATGATTTTAATCTCGTTCGCTTGTCCTATATAAAGTCGGCTTCATTTGATTCCCTTTCAACCGCGTAAAAATATTTTCAAACGAATTCGGCATTACTCTCGTCTACCTTGTAAATCAGTGGCAGTGGTTACCATAGATAATTATATATTGTGGAATGAATATACATAATGTTTGTATGGATGGATGAGTGTGCATGTAATTGTGGTGTGATCTGAGTGTTTGGTGTGTTTCATGGCAGAAGAAAGAACGAATGAGAGAGACGTATGCGAGGACAATTGAGAGCGAGCATGATGACGAAAAAACAGTTGTGATCGGGAAGATAGAGTGAATCGATGAGAGTTAAGCACATTATATGTATTTCATAATTTACATTAAATCTATCAATAATCAATGTGTTTGTCATTCGATCCACTAACATAAATTACATCGCCGACAAAGTGTTTTCGAAACATTGAAATCCCCGTGGAAAGTTGTTCAATGCAACATGTACCACGAGCAGATCGATTACGCGAGCCTGTACCACCATTTTGTAAGACGCACCGCCATCACTGTGATTCAACCCTTGCACAACCCTATCCCTCGAAGGGTCTCTCATGTTCAGCCACGTCCGTTCACCCCTTTATTCGAAGAAAGGGCGTTAATTCGTGCCGCTGTCACAACACGGCCATTCGTGCATCAATCTGCTCCTTCATTGGCTGAAATCTGGATCGTTTTTCCATCGAGTACTCACGTTCATCGTGCACGCCTAATCAACCACAACACAGCTGCCGCGTTATTATATTATAAAATACAGTGGATCGAAAACGAAAAAGGGTTTCTTGCAACATTTCTGTGAAGACAAATGATCTACTTTTTCCACAAATTGTTCACTGCATGTACGAAAGTAACTGTAACAATTTTTAACGAGTCGTTAAAATTAATATTAATACAGATAATAACATTATTAACAATAATATTAATATTAATAATACAGATAATAATATTAATAATAATACAGATCCGAGAATCAAACAGATCGTTGCGAAAGGATATTTTGTAATTTTTCCAACAAAATTCTGAGTTATTATCTCCACAATCATTAACTTCACTAATCACTGACCTTATGAGTTATACTCGCGGTAGAAATCACGGTTTGAAAGAAAAAGCAAATTATAGTTCTGTATAGAGTATGAATTTGAATTTTCAATTTCAATTTCTTCAAATTGAAGATTGATAATTGACGAATACGTTTGCTGAAGACTGAAAATCGCATGGTAAGGAGTTGAACGCGGATTAAGCACTGGAATTACAAATGTGTGTCAATACTTCTTTCACCCTCGATAGAATTTTTATATTTCTCGCGTTATTATCGTGTATTATTAACTCATTATTATCGTATCTATTTTTATGGAAGCAAATTTTGCTAATACGTTCGTCTTTTCATAAAAATATATCGCCGAAAATTTACGTGTGCCGATACTTTTTTCACCCACTGTATATAAGATACCTGTCTGCCTTTCTCTTTTTTTTATTTCTGATCAACGTCTGATTAAAATCGGGGCGACGATGATCGGCGACGTTATAGCCACCATTTTCATGTGGATGTCGTTAGTCGGCATCCTGCGTCGTTATTTGCCCGATTTTATAGAAGCGAGAGCCGGTTTTTCGACTTTCGAAACGTTATTACACGAGACACGTCGTTCCCTGTATCGTGCTTTTCACACGTGCCCTCGGGAATTAATTCTTTGTCAATCCGATTCCGACCGTTGCACCTGAAGATTCTTGCGTGCACCTTTTCCTCTCTACCTGTCCGCGCGTGCGACGATATCTCGATATCTAACAAGTTTCGTTAACGTGCGAAGGGATGCCGTAACGAAACGTGATTAGTTGGAACGAACGAACGATCGATCAACAAGAAATTTTCTAGCAGAATCCAGAATGATTATCGCGTCGTTTATGTAACCACAAAATTTATTCGCAGAACTTGTAGAACTTTTTCTCGTTTATCAAACGTTTCACCCTCGTGTGAAATTTGAAAGAATTTAATTACTTAACTACTTTATTTTTGTTACATTACTTAATTAATGGTGGAATTTTTATTGCATTGGTAATAGTTTTGTCTCCAATTGTCCCTCTTTATTTACCGCTTATATTTCCAACTTCTGTTTGTTCGTGATTAGGCATATGTTTGAGAAAAATTTAACAGTTGAACGCCATGATCGGACTGCAGATTTCTATGCAAATTCACGGATATTTTTATAAATAAAATTTAGAAAAAGCAACTGGATGACAAATTAATTTCTCTACTAGCAGTATATTGAATATTACATTTCTCTATTAATTATTCTACATCGTAGAACATAACGCGCTTTGGGTATATTTTTGCATATTGCGTGCGTGTATTCTGTTCGTCATTCGCATCTTCAAATTTCTTATAAATGCATGAAAGAACGCGGACAACAATGTTTCTGCGTTCATAGAACCGACACAGTGACAAATACTAGTTTACTCTCGAATACAGATGTATCATGCATGTACCCTACTGCGCGGAATGGCTACCCCCCACAGAGGGAGGGCAATTCTCATTTTATGGCACATAAAGTTCGATCGAGGCTCGCTCACCGATGCTTGATTGGCTACGCGACCAACGTCGTACGGTAATAACGATCACGATTAACACCGTTTCACGTCAAATGTTCTCGAGTTTAACTCTCGTTGATTTAAACATCGACGAGCGCGTTCTTTTTTCCTTTGCCGATCGTGAACTCACCCGAGCGAAGTCAATCCGGATCGCCTTTCATATCTTTTAATCTTTCGCCCTATAGAAGATGATTCTTTGTTGTACCTACAAAAATCTGTTCCTCCGGCTTGGAAATTGAAAAAAATTACTGACACCTCGTTCAAAACAAATATAAAGTTTGCGCGCTGATTGTCAAGCGAATATCGAGAAAAGTTCGATCAGAGATTGTTCGTTGAATTGCGAAAAATTTAAATTGCAAAATTTTCTCCCGTAGTTCGATTAGTTGATATTGCTACTGAATTGTTATAGACTGTTTTCATTTTTAGTAAAATTGTTTGTTATAAGAAGATCTTCAAAAAGTTCAACTCGTAATATCAAATACCTATCTAGAATTTCGTTGGTGATTTAATTGATTTCTTATCCAGTAAAAGAACACCGAAATATTAAAATACAGGGAGAAAGAACGGCTCTAGATCAAAGTTCCTTAATAAGAAAAGACTGAAACAAATTCTCTCTGTTTATTTATTTCTCATCAAGTCCATCCGAGTTAGAACGATCAGTGTAGTTAGACGAAACGGTAATTAATACGAAGGAAAACCTCTCCAAGGAATTCCTTCAACCTTGACACAGAGAAATAGATTCAAAAAATGCTTTCAGCACTCGCTTACTAACCCAGTCACTCAAGAAAGGTCTGTACGCGATAAAAAGAGGTGACGTCTCGTGGTGGTTGGATTCGATTGCCAGCGTGGAAGAATATATCACGGGTGGTGAGTTTTTATACGCGGCCACCGTTTCACAATTGATGAAAGGATTCGTGACGTCCCCTCGTTCCCATATACACACGTATATTCCTCTTTCTTTCAATCACGGATAATCCTTGATAATTTTGAAAAAAAATAGAATTGATATTTTTCCAAGGATCATTACTTGTTTATAAAACTTTATAAAACAAATTTTATAAACTTTGTAAATTTGTTACTTACAAGTTTGATGAAACGAATTTTATAAACTTTGTAAACTTGTTACTTACAAGTTTGATGAAACGAATTTTATAAACTTTGCAAACTTGTTACTCACAAGTTTGATGAAACGAATTTTATAAACTTTGTAAACTTGTTACTTACAAGTTTGATGAAACGAATTTTATAAACTTTGTAAACTTGTTACTTACAAGTTTGATGAAACGAATTTTATAAACTTTGTAAACTTGTTACTTACAAGTTTGATGAAACGAATTTTTATAAACTTTGTAAACTTGTTACTCACAAGTTTGATGAAACGAATTTTATAAACTTTGCAAACTTGTTACTCACAAGTTTGATGAAACGAATTTTATAAACTTTGCAAACTTGTTACTCACAAGTTTGATGAAACGAATTTTATAAACTTTGCAAACTTGTTACTCACAAGTTTGATGAAACGAATTTTATAAACTTTGCAAACTTGTTACTCACAAGTTTGATGAAACGAATTTTATAAACTTTGTAAACTTGTTACTCACAAGTTTGATGAAACGAATTTTATAAACTTTGTAAACTTGTTACTTACAAGTTTGATAAAACGAATTTTATAAATTTTGTAAATTTGTTACTAGTCGTACGACAAAATTAATAATACTAATACTGTTACTACTCCTGATTTATATAAAGCAAGAATGAAGATAAAACTATTGACAACTGAGATAAATACATTTCTTTACAAATTACATAATTCATTATTCTTATACTTACGTGCTCTTCTTTTCTTTCAACTGACAATGATTGTCTTTGGTAATTTTGAAAAAAATGGAATCAACATTTTTCAAAGATCACTATCCACTTACAAAACTTTATTTGTTTCATTATCAAACTTGTTACTAGTTCGTATAACAAAATTAATAATATTAATACTATTGTTACTCCTGACAAGTTTAACTGTGCAAGCGGGTGTTGAGCAAAGAGCGAAGACAAAACTACTGACAATTAAGGTAAATACATTTCGTTACAAATTTCGTACATAATTGTTGTTCCTATATTTGTATGTTTCTCTTGAGAGAATGACTATGCTCGGTAATTTTGAAAAAAAAAATAGAATTACTTACAAAACGTTGTTTCATCAAACTCCTTACCAATATCGTATAGACTTATTAATATTAATAATTTACGTGCCTCACCTGTGTACAAGAGGGTGCCAAAGAGTAAAGAATAAAGATAAAACTATTAAACAACACCGAGATTGTACGTATGTGCATTCCTTTACAAATTTCGTACACGATCGTCAACGATTGCACGATCGATGAAAAGATTGAACGAGATAGCCCCTCATTGTTCCCGCACGCGCCCAGCGTAAAATAAAAGACCGCCACGACTCTCCCTATACATATACGTTCCTCTTCCTGTGCTCCGGCCCCCGTTAAATTTTCACTTTTCCTTTCTCTCTCTTTCCTTTTTTTTTCTTTTTTCAGAGAAAAAGGCCTCCTGTTCTCCGGCCACGTATATTATCCACACACACACACACACAGCGCGCGTATACGCAGATGCGCGGTTTTTCCCTTTTTTCCAACTCTCGATCCTCTCTCCCATTCTCCTCTCCGTTTTCCTTACGCTCGCGCGGAGCGTGGATTTTGTCGGCCGCGTGCACGACCCTCGCGCGCGTGTAACGAATCCGCGCTTTTTTCGCCCCCTTTTTTTTCCCCCAGACCAGAAATATCCAGTTTTTGGGGTGTTGGCGAGACGAGGCAGCTCGACAATGAGCGAAAGAGACGCGGCGAGGGTAAAGGAACCGTGACGAAAAGCCACACGGATTTGGAAAAGAGAAAAAGTTGGTTAAAAATATGTAAACCGACGTGCACGAGATACGTGGCACGTGGTGGCGAGGGAAGTAGGGAGGAGACAAACGTGTCATTGGCACGCGCTCGCGTCTCCACCTCCTGTCTCTTTCTCTTTGGCTTTTCCTCGATCGACGACGCTTTTTATGGGACACGATCGTTGGGTTAGGAGAACCCGCAGGGATCCTCGAGTAGGAGACGCAGGAAGGTGCTACTGATCTTTCGACGCGTTTTCCCCGATTATTTCGTGAGAATTTCGACAGGGGGGTGAGCACGGTTTCCTCTCTATTTGTCTGTAGGTTTCTGCGAGTCAATTGTTCAAATATTTTCAATCGACGTTTGGTTTAACACTAGAACTACCAACGGCTAAAGCATAAAATTTTCGTCAAAGATATTAAAGTGAGAAAAATAGTAATGCAATAGAATACACGAACTTTTATTATCACCACGTATTTTATAAAAAAATCATTTAAACCTCTAAAGATACACTATTTTGCATCTGTATCTAAAAAGCAAATGTATCTAAAAAGAATGATGAATTAGTCATTTTGACCATTTCGGTAGTTCTAGTGTTAATAATGTTGTTCCTGTTGGTGGAATTGGGACCCTGTAGTGTAGTACACTACCGATAGTATAAACTGGTTTAAGAAATAACAGATGAAAGCGTGGAAGAATGTGTAAAACAAAAGAATATCGTTAGAGAGTCAGAGCGATGTGAGTTTGTATACAGAACATATATACAGAACGTGTATTGAATTTTGTTTTATTATTTTGTCTTATTAGTTTACTTATTTAGTTGTAATCACTCATATATAATAAAATGTATAATTCACTATAAATCGTAACCCTGGAGCTATAAAATCCAGTCCCAATTATTTTATCTTATTAATTTACTTATTTAGTTGTAATCACCCACATATAATATAATGTATAATTCACTATAAATCGTAACCGTGGAGCTATAAAATCCAGTCCCAGTTATTTTATCTTATTAGTTAACTTATTTAGTTGTAATCACCCACATATAATATAATGTATAATTCACTATAAATCCAGTCCCAGTTATTTTATCTTATTAGTTAACTTATTTAGTTGTAATCACCCACATATAATATAATGTATAATTCACTATAAATCGTAACCCTGGAGCTATAAAATCCAGTCCCAGTTATTTTATCTTATTAATTTACTTATTTAGTTGTAATCACCCACATATAATATAATGTATAATTCACTATAAATCGTAACCGTGGAGCTATAAAATCCAGTCCCAGTTATTTTATCTTATTAGTTTATTTATTTAGTTGTAATCACTCATATATAATATAATGTATAATTCACTATAAATCGTAATCCTGGAGCTATAAAATCCAGTCCCAGTTATTTTATCTTATTAATTTACTTATTTAGTTGTAATCACCCATATATAATAAAATGTATAATTCACTATAAATCATAACCGTGGAGCTATAAAATCATCAGTTCCAGCATCTTGTTAATCACTAATGTTGTGTAATATTTTCAATTGTGACATGATCAATGTTATATATGTTATTACTCTGGCAAAAAGTTTTCGACCGAACGATTTTCATCTTTTATCTTTCTTTACGATAAACTTCGTAAAGTTCATCGTTAGATGTCATTCATTCATAAACAATCCAATCCTTGGGAATTGATCAATTGAAAATTTATTTTCAGTTGGATTATCTATAATACCTGGATTGTCATTTGGTCAAATGTTCAGAAATTTGTGTGACTGAGTCGAAAGAAATATGTTATCTTTCAATCTTTGAGGAGAACTCAATCGAGATGGCAAGTTATATTTTTCTATATGCTTCAAACGAATGCAGCAACGTTCTAACAGCGTCTAAAAGCAATTTCGATGACTTTTAAACACTAGAACTGCCAAAGTAATCAAATTGACCAATTTGATAATTCTCTATGGAAATTTTATACATTCGTAACAGTTTATTTTCAAATACTCGAGTGTATTTTTAAATAAAATATATGAACAGAAGCTTGTGTTCTTCCTCCCTTATTATTAATTCTTTCTTGTAAATCGTTTCATAATTCCTTTTCTACAAATATTATACTTTAGTCGTCAGTTTTAGTCGTTAGTTTTAGTGTTAAGTGCAAGTACCTAGAAATTTCAATGGAAAGAAGGGCTACCGAAATGCTGCCAATTTCATTCGTCAGCCATTAGCCAGAAAAAAAGGTCCACGAACCACAGGCGCGTTCCTTTTCCTCGTTTTAAACGCCGCCGATTAGCACCGGTCGCGGACGGACACGGCCACTAATTATCGGAATTAGTGACTGTTACTCGTTACTCGAGAAACACCGACAGGATAGGGAGGATTAAGGGTGGAGAGTTGTGTAAGGGTGCCTACAGAGGAGTTTAAGGTGCGCGAGGAGAGACTTTATAGCGGGCGTGGCTGATGTTCACGGGGGCGTTCGAGTATTTTTAGTCGCTCGACACTGGCACGCGCTCTCTTTTTCAACGCCGTTCAAGCATCTGCCCTTGGTTAACGTCTCTCCCTTTTTGTTTCTTTCACGTAAGTATGTACTTACGTATACCTATATAGACGAGGTGTCCCATTTAAAACGGGCCAGTCGTTGCAATTATTTTCTAAACCCAAACTATTCGTTCGTAGAAGAAAAATATTTTCAACGAAACTTGCTTGCTTCGTTTCGAGAGGGGACATTTTTTGATGGTCACAAATTTCGGTCTACGTATATGGACCCTTATTAATTGATCTTTGTGGTATTTCGTTGGTATTTCAAGGCCATTTTCATTCAAAGTCATCTTTCAAAGATAGTTGCACCATTTCCAATGTTTCACATACTAGGAATTTGTCACGAAGCGGGCTAGATGTCCATCTGAAGAAAAATACATAGTTTCATTAAAAAAAAAAAGAAGAAAAAAGAATAAAGGTCTCGTGGAAATCTCTGAAGTACCTCCCACCTAGACCAAGATTTATGGCTACCATGAAATATCTCTCACGAGACAAAGTAAATTTTGACAAACTCGAAACATCTTTCTTTCATAACGAATAATTGCATGGGACGTTTCAAATGGGACACCCTGTACATTTGGACGCGGATACCTCGAGAATCAATAATCTGAATAGAATAAATTTGCTTTTTCATATTCTGTAAGCATACCGAAGATCACTATACCGAAGATCACATACCGAAGATACTATAATTGATCGTTCAAACCTTGCAAGAAAATCTAGCAAAAAATTTATTTCTAATGGAACCTTTGAAATACAACTGGCAACTGCCAAAATTAAGGTTGTACTAAGGTACTAATTGTTAGTACCTGAGAAGTATCCATTCACACGCTATAGTGTATAGATAATGAATAAAATAGAATAGAATATCGAATATAAATAACGATTAGTGGTCACGATGATTTATTGTCTGGTTTGAGAAATACAGTTTCTCGCATCGTGCAAAGTTCCTTAAATTAATTCGAAACCACAGATTAACGTGTATCCTGATTCGTCTCCTATTTTGGACACAATTTCAATACCATTTGTCAAATATATGAATGTATATATGAATGTATTTTTGAATACGATGATTTATTGCAAAATTTACCTGCTATCCTGTCGCCATGGATTACGTTTGTGTCTTGTCTTATTACCATTTCTTTCTTTCCTTTCTCTTTCTTCTTCATTTTGAGGAAGGGAAAACAATTTTGACGTTAAACAATTATTACAACTGCCTTTGCTGTCACAAAGTCGATTTTCTCGTTAGTTTTAACTGTAACTGTACCTTCGCGTGCGAAGGATTTATTTGCATTTAATTCGAAAGTTTCAAATTTGAGTTTAACCTCTTGCGCTGGAATGACGAGAACTTTTCGTCCCAAAATTGCAACATTTCCTCAGTTTTTAACTACATTTAAATAAAACAAAATAGGCAAAACAAACAATAAATTCATTACTTCTCAATCATTTCTGTCCAGCGGTGTCGCACCGACGAGTTTCAAAAAGAAAGCGGCGAATTATTGTGCACGACTTGGTCGCTCGTTATGGTCCGCAATCGGTTGCCAGCGCAACGTGGTTAACTGAAAGTAGTTTGCTAATCTTTTGCGGTGAAAATTTGAAATCCACAGTTGAACAGTTATTGTGATTGTCCTTGCTGCGTTTTTTTCTAACTGAAAGAGTTAAATTTACAGAGAGATTTACATTGTAAAAACCGACGACGATCTTTTCAAAATTTCCAGTATCTAGCGAAACTTCACCTTTTTCTAACGAACCGATCGATTTCGCGAGCAAATCGACAAGGCAAGATGGAAGAGGACGAAGAAAAAGAAGAGGGAGGATATAACGAGGAGAGAGAAATGGTAATAAGACGAGACACGAGAGACGAGAGGAGTTCTCGAGGATGCGTATCGCGAATCGATTAACTCGATGTCATCGATTACATCGTCCGCGAACGGTCGAGTGTTCCCTATTAGCCGAATCCGACGTATCATGTAATTACCTGCAGATACCGGTGAATGGAAATTATTCGTCTGAAGTTGGCCAATTACCAGTCGAGGAAGACGTCTGATGAACGATCTGCAGCCACTCGAGAGGGCTAGGGTTACCTTAATGGACGGTCCTTCGCCCTGATCGTTTGCTACCAGCTACAACATTCAGGGACGTACCTACCTTCGACGTGGATGAGCCAAGCCAAAATTCTAGAATTTTGATTCTGGAATTTTCTCTATGAACGCCAAGATTGAAGCTGCTATTGATTTTCTGATGTATTCGGATTACACTCGTGAAAATTGCAACTATATTTTTCTGTGCGTATCATTTTGTAAGCCTCTACGAACGAATGACCTGGTATCTCGTGCATGACTCTCTCGGTCCTTGGAATCCTTGGATCTCTATTAAAATCCCTATTTAAAGATATTTCTCAAATTTGTTTCACATTTCGTTTCCTCCGTCTAATCGAGACAATTGAGTGTCGAACAAATTTTATTACTTCCCCTCCCCCTCCCTGGACTGAAAGGATTAATTGAGATTACTGCAACGAATATAAGAACGTTTCACAATTTAAAAGAAAGAAAGATAGATGAGGTATTTATAGATTCTCTAATACCCTCTTTCAGTCTCAATTTACGATCTTACCATCGCCACTAGCGATCGAAGATTACTTAAAGTAATTTAATTAGAGAAATGCTTATTCAGTTCCTCTCCACCTGAGTTTATCCCTTGTAAAGATGTTACCAAATAGACCGAGAAGATCGACGAACCACGTGTGGAACAGGGGAGGGAATTTAGATAAAACAAGGGGCGGGCTTGTTGTTCTGGGATCCCTCGTGGAAGAAGAATGAGCTGCGGTCGACGAGAAGGAGTAGAAAAAGTGGAGAGAAAAGAAAAAAAGAAAAAACGGGGCGAGAACTCGTGCTCAGCACGCGTTGATGGCGCGCCCTGGAGACAAGATGACGATGATCATCGTGACCGCACCTTGGTGCACGAGGGTGAACGCTCTTTTAGAAAGAAAAAAAGCATCGCTGTGATATATGCCGACCAAAGTCTCTGTTTTCTTTTTTGCTAGGACACATTCGATGCGTGTGATGGAAGATAAATCTCTGTATGGAGATGTTAGGAAGGGTGACTATGGGATAAATATATAACGGGCTAAGGTAAATATATTAGGAAGTAAAATAATATGGGAAATTAGTTAGAATATGCGGAATTAACGTCCTCAAATTTCGACAAAATTGAAGTTGAAATATTTTCCCGTACTTGTCAATTTGACTGAGGAAACGACTCGTATGTCTTCCGTTTTTCTTCGAAAGTTACACCAATTTAAATAACTGACAATTCTTCATTTGTCACTGATACACGGTTGCGCGTTTCATCGTATAGAACCTGACCACGAGAAACGCATTAGCACGTTTTTCACGCTTCTTGCAACCCGCGTGCATTCGATATATCAAAGTACGAGAGCAACAACGAGAGAAGAGAGAGAAAAAAATGGCCCCTTGGCACACGCGTTTCGCAAAGATTCGACGGCAGCCATGTCGCACGACCCCGTTATTTTTATTACCATGCCACGATCCGGATTGGCCGATATCCCCGCGAGAATAACCCCGTGGACGAGCGCACCCTTGCAGCGAACGCGTGGTCCAAGGTCCAACCGGAATCGAATTCGCGCCAGGCCGCGCAATAAATCGCCGAGCAGCTCTATCCTAGATTTATCATAGTCACGCACTCGCGTCTGGTCGGCGATAATTGCCGGATCGTGGCGTGCCTTTCGTCCTTCCAAGTGATTAGGGGGGGGAGGGGGGACCTCGAAGGGGAATGGCGTCACGAGGGTGAGAAAAGTAATGATTCCGGGACATTTTTCAATATAGATCGAGGGCGTGAAGAGCGCGGATAGAGTAGTGGTTTTCTAGAGAAACAGAGAAGGAGAGAATTTTGATTTAGGCGACTCTTAGTGAACCCTCTCTTCTGTGTGACAGAAATGTACGACTACGATATTGTTGCACCTGTCCAGTCAGATGTTGAAGAGAAGTGGAATTCATTCAGGGAAATCTTGCATCTAAATTTTCTCCTCTTACTTAGTGTTTTATAATAAATATGTCGTTTAAATTATTCCCATTATTTTCATTACCATTTTCTATTATTTTCTATATTGTTACTATTATTTTTATATATTATATTATTATTATTCTATATTATTATTTCATATATTTTTTTATATTTTCTATTATTACTATTATTTTTATATATTATACTATTATTATTCTATATTATCATTTTATATATTTTTTATATTTTCTATTATTTTCTATATTCTATATACCATTGTTACTATTATTTTCATATATTACACTATTATTATTCTATATTATTATTTTACATATTTTATATATTGTATTTTCTATTATTTTCTGTATTATACTATTATTACTATTATTTTCATATATTACACTATTGCTATTCTATATTATTATTGTACGTATTTTACATATTATATTTTCTATTATTTTCTATATTATAAACATATTATAAACATAGAAAATATCTGAGGGATAATATTGTCTCTAGGTATACACGAATATTCAAACTTTAAATCTGTATAAACAACAACAATAAATATAAATATAAATACAGATAAATTTGCACTGAAATTTTTAACTTGCGAACCATCGTGCTATAATACAATACCGTGCCTCATGTGGCAACAATCGTATCACATCAACGCGACACAATCAAACGCAGTAAAGTATAATGAAACGTCTGTCACTGGTTACAACAACGTTCGTTGATACTGGCACGTTCTGTCTATTTACTCGCGAATAGCTCTACCTCCAACGAATTAACTCGGTAGACTAATAGCCTCTAGAAAATAGACAGTGGACTATAGATCTTCCCGAATGATCTTACGGTGTACCTAGGACCCTCGACGTTCATGCTGCAATTGTAATGGCTACACCCCCCGTGCAATCAATCGCCGATGTTTCCTGGGGTTGCAGAAACACCGTCTTTATTTCCACGTGATTCACGTTGATCGCGGGGAACCAAGCGTGAGATTAAATGTTCGAACCTTCGTACCAGTATACTTGGGAATTTCCTCTCTCTCTCTCTCTTTCTCTCTCTGTCCTGAGAAAATTATTTTCCATTGGATCGTTTGTCCACAAAGATTACTGCGGATTACTGACTTGTGGATATTTTTAGTTACGCTCTCGGTAAGCTTTCCGACATTAATCGATGAGGCAACTTTGTATTTGGTCATTTTCGGTAAATAACGTGACTGTAGCAACGACAACTGTACCGAATATTTGTCGACAATTTAAACTGACGTAAGTTGGTCAAAAAGTCCAATATCGTTGGTCTCATTTCAAAGTACAAGGCTTCTACTTCCATCTCGTTTCGAAGATGATTTCATATCGGGTAGCGGATCTAAAAGTGTAGCGAAATGAGGATACTATTTTTTCTCGAATGTTGTAAAAATTTAACGGCGTAAACTTTTTTTTTTTTATCTAATTTATCTAATTTTATTTATACTAAATCCACCACAGTTTCGAAGATTGATTTTCTCTTTGCAACGTACCCTTGAAACTCACTTTACGATTTTTATTTTGAATCTCACACTTTGAATGTGAGTCGCACAGTTAAGGTAAGAAATTATTGGTAATAACCTAATCCTAACGTTCAAAGTTAATCCTTCTAATTCCAAGCGAGATCAAAAAGAGTTCGCGTTATCAACAATTTTTCACTGTCGTTGGTACGTCTTTGCTAGTCACTGTAGATTTATAATAATCTGACGTGTCGATAAATTTACTTCTCTTTTATTTAAATCCACGTCCAATCCTCCATTCGGTTTTCTCACACGAAAATTTCTCCAGTATCCTCGATACTATTTTATATAAAAATTGGTCGCTTCACCATCTTCGTGATGTTCCAAAATTGATCGATCTGATCTGAGATGTAGTGAGAATGCATTTCACATACACTGCAAACAATCCGCAGACGATCCGCCATTCACCCAGTTTCCCCGCATGAAAAATTCCTCGGCGACCCTTCAGCTTCCGTTTCCATTGCGACACGCGAGGACCTCGAAGAATTCGAGGCCGCCCGTACACGACCTACGTATAATTCTTCCGTAATGCCGCGATAAACCGAGAGAGGGATCGAGTCTTTCTCTCCTACGGATCTTGTCAAAATGATGTTTGTCTAGCTGGAAGGTTCTCTCGCAGCGTGCGCTTTGTCGGCCGCTCGTTTCAGCTCGAGACGCTCCACCCACGTCAGTTATGAGACTTATGGCTGTTATGATTGTCATGTTTTGTCAACTCCTTTGTCATCGACAAAAGGGCTGCCAGTCCGCCGGATCATGAGCTTTTGAAGCACGGTCGGAGCGTATAACCGAGCGCCGTGAACTCGTCGCACAAAAGTGTCACCGGAAGTTTTGTTGTCGCAAAATTCGATACGTCATTCGTGAAACCAAGCTCCTGCCTCGTGGTTTGCTCCACATCGCGCTGAATCTTTCTTTTCTTTTCTTTTTTTCTTTTTTTTTCGCCAAAGTGACCGCGAACGGCATGCATCGAGCCGTCGATCACGCATTCGATGCTCGCAGAAGTATCGCGCATCGTTCGTTCGCGATTTTGTATCTTGCACGAGCAAAAGCGACGGGTATTTGCAAAAGCGTTGTCAAATTGTTCAGAAGGGAGCGAGTGAAATGTTGGTTTGAATCAGGGATCGAAGAAATGGAACTTTTATGACAGATTCTATTTGAAATTTGGATTCTGGAACATTTTCGAAAAAATGTTCTTGTACGTTCCGATGAGAGCAGATAAAAAAATAAATCTTCTTATTGGAAATAAAGGTTTCAGATAGAATAAGAAAATGTGAAAATAAAAATTTTTCTGCTTTTCAGAGGAGCGAATAATTTGTTCATGAATATTGTCAAGAAAAGTGGCGGATATTAACATTGAATATCATACTGCTCGAATGTAAAAATGGATTTTTAATTAAGTGTTCTAGAACAATTTGTTTTCACGGAACCTTTCTTTTGAAGATTCTCCTGAAAATGTCTGTTCAAAAGTGTTTCTAACGTGTAAAGACATTTTCCTATAACAATTCCACAGAAACAGATATGTTTTTGTACGAAATATATATGTGTAAGTTGGAGCAGAATTTTTTTAAAAGCAAAGAAAATCCTTCTAATTATGATCCTTGGTTTAAATCATTTACCAGCGACGTCATATCTTAGAATTATTGACAATTGTGAAGAAAAACTGTTCTTAATGTGCAACAATTCTTTCTACAAAAAATCCACAAAAACAGATATATTTTTGTGAAATTTTCAAAAACGAAAAGAGCCTGTTCAATTTCGATCCTTGGTTTAAATTATTTACCAGCGACGTCATATCTTAGAATTATTGACAATTGCGAAGGAAAAGTGCTCTTAATGTGCAACAATTCTTTCTACAAAAAATCCACAAAAACAGATATATTTTTGTGAAATTTTCAAAAACGAAGAGAAATTCCACTCAAATTGCAACATTTTTCATTAAATAATTAAATAAACGAAATTTCCCAATTTCGGCACTCTTGCGATACATTTCCACAATTAAGGAAACAAATATCGACTACCGACGCAAAGATGCAGTAGATCTAAACTCTTACGTCTTTCGAATATTACGTTGCGAATCCCGTCAGTCATAAAATATCAAACATCCGATTGTCGTGACGTGTCATCCGCGTTTCTCCCGATGCATCGATCGATTCGCCAGGTCCGAGCGAAAGCTGGTTGCGTTAAAAGGTTTCTTTACGAGGTCGTAACAAAGATCACGCTACCGGGTCACAGTTCACCAGGCACCGTAATCATAAACCGACGACATAACGTCGTCGAGGAAAAGCAAAAGCCACGGGCTTCTATCTTCCCTCTTCCTTCCTCTTATACGCGTAATTCATTCCCCCTTGTTGTCGGTACGTGTATTCGTACATAAAATATTTTTAATATACCGGAGAGGGTGGACTCTCTCTCTCTCTCTCTCTCATGTCGGACCATTATTTCGCCAAGATTCGCAAGTATGGCTTGATATTTCCGATCGGTAATATACACGCGATGCTGTGTACAGTGTGTACCAATGTTATAGCTGTTGTTATGGCGGTTGAAATGATCGAAAGGGTAGTGAGGGTTAAGGTTTCTTCCTTCCTCTTCTCCTCGAAGTGGATTTTGAGTAAAAAACAATGGGTGAAGTGCTAATGGCTTTTGTTTATTTCTTGGGAGTTATGGCGGTGATGATTGGATCTTTGAAGATATAGGAAATGACTGTCTTTTTTCTGTTTTATCGATTGGATCGCCATTGCTCGAGCGCGCTTTTCTGAAGACTTATGTCGATTACAAATCGTAGAAGATATTACCTATATACTATACTGGTTGTGACCAGAAGAAGAACACAGAAATGTGGATATAAAATGGACATACATTCAGAATATAATCCATAATAATTCCGATATTTCAAATTTATTCGAACGTGAATTACTTTAATGTAACAACTTTTGTTTATTTTTTGCAAGTTATGAAAGTGATGATTAAATACAAAAAACGACTCTTTTTACTTTATTGACGTTGGATTGGTATGCTCTTTTAAGGACTTATGACGATTATAAATCGTAGATGATACTATCTGTAATAATTGTGACAGAAGAATTATTTCGTAATAATTTGTAATAAATATTTTAAATTTACTCTAATATAAACTATCTCAATTCAATGAATGGTAAAATTATGTTTGAAGTATGACTTTTGTTCACTTTTTTGGCAGTTGTGATAGCAACGATTGGATCTTTAAAAATTCTTAGGGAAACGACTTCTCGATTTGTCGATGTTGGACGTTTTCGTTGATTTTCTCAAGATTTACGTCGATTACAGATCATGGAAGATATTTCCCACAATGATTGTAATAAAAAAAAAAAAAGAAGACACAAAAATATGAACATAAAATGGACACAGGACACATTCCATTTCGTTTGTATTTTAAATCTGCTCTGACTTTATCTCCGACAAGTTTTTTACATTTTTCGCGAGAACGCTCGCCTAGATTCGCGTACAACTATTACCCAAAATACTTCCTGCCCTTGTCTCTCTCTTCAGAAATTTCATTTCGCGCATCGATATCAATCAAACGAGTGTTTAACGTCGGTCTCTTCCTCCCTCCCTCCCCCCCCCTCTTCCCCTCCCGCCTCCTCACAAATTATACAGAGCCAAGTTACATCAACTTCTCGCGCCGTCCTTTGTCCATCAATCTTTCAAGCGCCTTCCATTATGATTCGTTTTCTTAATAACGAGTTTCGCTTCGCATTTTCCACTCGAGGGCCACCCTCCACCCACCCCCCCATCCCACCCCCTCATCCCACCCCCCGCGCCATCACCCGGACGAAAGACGCCCGCCAAGGCGTTTTATCAAAGGATAATGCGATCTGTCGCGCGACTTTTCGTCGCTTCTTTTCCTTTTCCGCATGGAAACTACCACGGTTCCGTCCATCGTTCGTGCCCCGAGCCTTGGACGTTAAAAGTTAACCGTTTTACCAGGCCGTGAGAGGGGCCATTTACGGCCTGAATTATATATTTTCCAATGGTTCTGGTTCTCTTTGAGGATGGACGAGTCGCTGGATTTGCATGCTCCTCTTTTCGGGGTACCTCTGCTTGGCCTCGCACTCCGTTCCCGAAAGTGTCCCTCATTTCCGGCCCGGGAAACGGTCCGGTCGGAAAAACCTTAAAATGCGGGCTCGTTGTATTTTTGCAATATTCGAAATAATAACGACGCCGACCATAACTGTCGCCGAGCAAACCGAATCGCTCTCGCTCGTTTGTTCCCTCAAATGCCCTCGTTCTCCTCGGAGACGGTTGTACCTCGAAATCGGCGCGGTACACGCATAAAATATCCACTCAAAAGAATTTATGTTTTTTTCTCCCCTTGACTTTCTCAGCCTGGTCATGGAAATGTCAGCGTGAAGGCTAGGTAGACGGAAAGAGAGAGAGAGAGAGAGACAGAGTTTACCAGGTTCGGTGAAATTTGGAGCTACTTCAGTTCTCAAGGAATTTTTAATATTCCTCTCTTCCTATCTCTCTGTAGAAATGAAGATTTCGAATTTACGCAGAAAAGTCAGAAAATGTTCGCCAGGAATTTTTCAATATTGATAGTTGAAGCTTGAAATTGGAGAAAATTTCGTTTCAGAGCGACGGTCCCTTTCCAAAAAGGGAGATCCAGTTTATAATTCGAAATCAGAAATTAACACGTCTTTCTTCTGTTTTAAAAGTCGATCGAAAAGCCGTCCGTCCGTCAGATTTCGAATCTAATTTCTTCTCCATTTCCCTTCTTCGTTTAACGAGCGACTCATTTAAAGGTCGATGTCGCCTCGTCTTTCGTGTAGAACAGAAAGGACTTTCCTGCTTTCGGGCAAGGTCGGCCTTCATGCTTCGAAAAAAAAATGTTAAACCATGGGACGACAATTTGCCGGACACCGTTTGATTCATCGCGGGCCTTCTTTCTGTTTTCACCGTAACAGCCGTGAAAATCTGGAGCAGTCCCGTTCTTTTCTCCGTAGCTGTCTCCGACGCCGCCTCTGCAGCCAGCACGAGAAATTACTCTCGTGATTTGTGGCCGCCCGCGTCAAGCAACGAGCACGAAATGCCACCGCGCTTGTTTGCATATTTCCCGCGAAGAGATTGCTAGATTCGTATCGTTACGGGCCAACAGGTCCGTTGGAACTCAGCGTGTTAACGTGTTTGCAAATTTACAGCGAACGACACGACCGAAGTGACAGTGAAAAATTGCCGATGGTCGAAATTGACGTAACGCAATTTCGCAGATGAGGATCGACTTTAACACGATTAACTTTCGAAGCTCGACAGTTGCGAGCTCGTCCTTTTTCAGCGAAGATATTGAAGAAATTTCTTCGTGACTGGATCCATCGCAATTTTGATAATTGAAATTTTCTCCTTACTAGCTCTCTAAATTCGCTCTCTTTTTCACCTCCGAATGTGTGAGGGTCTTGGATTTTTGACGTTTAATCCTAATATCCACGGTTCGATAAAATGATGGGAGAAAAAACCGAAGAATCATACGACACGTTTAAATTTTCAAAATGATCGCAAAAAGAAGTTTCTCGAGGGAAAAGGTATCCTGTACGTTTGAGAAAAACGAATCCAAAGTACAAGCTTCACGCTTTAAAATGAGATCAAGTAGATTGTTCCTCATAAAGTTATATCAATTTTAAATTATCAATATCAATTATATTATTATATATTATATATTATCAATTATGTTATATTATATGTATTATAAATTATACCATGTTCTTCACTGTATGCATCTGTTGACAAATTATTCTGAGATCGGTGGTCATTGATTATGGACATTGTTGTTAGAAGAAAACAATAGATAATGTCCAGGTAATAACCAAATTATACAGGTTGACCACTTTGAACATCTCTGTCGTTTTCGAAGATACAAGAAGACTTGTCAACAAAAATTGTTTAATAGAAAGGGGACTATAATTTGATAGTAATAACTTTTTCGTAAAAGTTGTAAATCGTTTCAACCATTTCTATAAGTGGAATAATATATTTTTCGCTCAATTAGGAAAGTTATTGTTACTTTGAGAGATATTTATACTTTCAATCTTAATTTATATGAGATCTATTGTATGTAAAACTCGAAGAAATGAATAACATTCTTGCGTACTCCTCTTGTATCTCAGACTCTATAAAACTGAATTTAAAATAAAATTAAAATAAAACTGAAATTAAAATATCTACCAGATTATCAATTTTTTATTTCAAGTAAGTTTTCACAAGCAAATTTTTTCACAAATAAGATTTCACAGAGATTAAAAGTAGCTGCATCGAAAAAGTATAGGATTCAGAAAAGTGGAGGCGACGTAATATCTTCGAAACTCCAGCTACAAGAAACAGAAAAAAGAAATTACTACTGCCATATTATTTCCTCTATGTCTAAACGAAATTTTGCGGAACAGCCAAGATATCCGAGGTTGATCAAATTACACGATTCACCCTGATTATATCGCTCGAATAATTGGACGAAAATAAACGCAGAGTGAATCACGTAAGGAAAAAAAAAAAAAAGAAAAAAAGGAAAATCTACGCGACTATCCTTCCACGTGATCAAATTTTATAAACAAGATTATCCCGCGAATAGCAAAACGAGTTGTGACCCAACCTAAGTAAATAAAACATCCCCACCTAACACGAGACACGTCGATCTGCATGACTCAACTCTTGAAATTCTATTTAAAAAAAAAAAACAACAGAATATCTCTAAATATTGAATCTTTTCCTACGAGGACAGAAAGAGAGAGAGAGAGAGAGAGAGAGAGAGAAAAAGAGAGGGGAAAGGAAATCAGGTGTGTAAATCAGTTACGATTCGCAAGACAGATCTCGGTACGTGCTCCGTTGGAACGAGTTCATCCCGAAGGTACGAGAGTGGGTCGCGAGATGATCCTATACAAGCAACGCGTGTTCCTCGAAGTGCAGGATATCTCGGTAAGCCGTAAGCCAAACAGGACTAGCCGGTAAACCACTCGGATCGCGCGTTATCTGTTTGCAAGCGGGAGAAACCCAGCGGGTACAAAGCGTGGCCCCGTAGCCGGTGCCTGCATCTTCTCCAAACGATAATATTGCGACAACGGTGCACAATATTTGCGTGTTTGCCCCTTTGTCACTTGCCTGGCTTGCTTGTCCTTCCTCGTCGTTTCCGTTCTCGCGCCCGTCACCGCGTTTCTCTTGCTCTTGCCAGAGATTGGCATTCGACGAGAAAAGTCCGTTGGGAAATTGTCGTTCGAGGTGATATTCCGCGTTGATCCGAGTCATATCTGAGTGAAGCCCTTTGCTACTCGACTGTCCTCGACTGAGGGGACATTGTACTTAAAATCTGGTCACTGACGAGATGTACGAATGAAGGTGTGTACATGTACGTTATTATTACGCGTGGTGAGAAATGTTTTCGAACGAAGTTGAATGGTTTCGAGAGGGGTACATTTCGATGATGCTAGTTTTCTTGTAGGTGGACGTGTAGAGGTTATTAACATTTTTTTAAATGGAATCATATATTTTTTTTATTAATTCAGTTGATGCATCTTGACATTCTTTACCAAAAAAAAGTATCGACCTATTTGTGTTAAAAGAGTCATTAGTTTAGGAGCTGAGAGGCAAAGACAGTATAAATATAGGAATACTATTCTTCTCCGTCCATGTCTTTCATACGATAGTTTTACAAAATTAAAATTAAAGTTAATACTTTCTTTTGTAAAGAGTATCAAGGTGCATCAACTGATAAGAAATAAAAAATATATGATTCCATTTAAAAAAACGTTAATGACCTTCATATGTCCCGTACAAGAAAGCTAGTACCATCAAAATGTGCCCCTCTCGAAACCATCCAACTTTGTCTGAAATATTTTTCGCTACGCGTAATAATAATGACGCAAATCTGGATGGCAATATGTGGTGACCCATCCTGTATACCTCGTCTGTGATCTAGCTAGCAGCTTGGACTCCCTCCTTTTAAAATTTGCTGAACTATGACGAACGTATATACGTATACGTTTGATGTTGTACAATGCGATGTAATGGTATAAAGTCTAAACAGACTAGAAAGCTTGATTGTGACAAGGCAAAAATAAAAGTTTGTTCCTTGAATGAATTATACATCTTT
This sequence comes from Tetragonisca angustula, assembly GCA_036937485.2. NCBI lineage: Eukaryota > Metazoa > Arthropoda > Insecta > Hymenoptera > Apidae > Tetragonisca > Tetragonisca angustula. Next base: position 326,608 of record JAWNGG020000199.1, read on the forward strand.
GCAAAGATATAATCAACAAAATTTGGTGTTTGAACGATACGTTCCAATACCAGGTAGATGATACGAAAAAAGTTTTCGAGGGCAGAGGATTCTCCGCTCTTTACAAAACAGCGTACACTTACACTGTGAGAAGAGATTCTCTCTCAAACTGCAAATTAGTTAGAGTTGTTGCAGTCGCAGTTGCGCCGCTCAAAGGAATGGCAACTCTATGGGGATGGTGAATCTAAATTTTCAAATTTCAAATGCGATTCTCGCACATCCACATACATCGACGAATATCCGCACGGAATTTCGAATATCATATTTTTCTCTCTTCAGGCGACATTCGAACACCGGGGACAAACTTCAAAGCCACGCTATCACGTAGCCACATAAAACCACGTGCAATATAAAAACGAAGTCGTGAGACCAGAAAAGATAGCACCAAAAAAAGGAAGGAAAAAAAAAAAGAAAAGAGGACGAGGAGAGAAAAAGGCAACGAGAGACAAACACAGAGGAGAGGGGGTGGGTGGTGCTAGTGGAAAAACAGTGGAGCGTTGCGGTTAACGGGAAAACGCACTAGCGGTCCGTTTTTCCATAAAGTCTCGATTCGCGACTCGCCTCGTGAAAAACAACGTTGTTCCAACTTCTCTTTCCTTCTTTCTTTCCCTTTTTTCTTCTTTCCTCGTTCTTCTTCCTACGGTGACAATAGGAATTCATAAATCCCGCGTCAAGCCCGCGTTACATTTTTACCATCTGGTCGTTCCTGGCAGAATGTCTAGTTTAAAGTTAAGTTGTGTAAATTAAAAATGGAGCGTTCTTTCCCTTTCTTTCTTCTTTCTCTTTCTCTTTTTCTTGTTTTTCTCTTTTTTTTCTTTTTCTTTTTTTTCTTCTTTTTTACCCCAATCTGGCTTTAATAAGGTGCGAACCTTAAAGGTTAGGGTAGCTTCTTTTGTTTCGTTTTTATTTTTTTATTGAAGGTAAAACGTAACAGCGACGTGAAGGTAACGAAAGATTTATAGTCAAATTGGCTGTAAATCTTGCTTTGTCAACGCTTTGCGCTCGTCACCCCCTGCTCCCCCCTCCCCCTGCTCCCCCTTCCGGTCTCTGCAGCAATCGGAGAAAAAAGACGTAAAAACGGTAAAACCATTTTCTTCTTTTCGTGCTCCATTTTTATTTGTTCGATTTCAAATTCATACTTTTACGAGGCGAATATTCTCCTGTCCTATTTTTTGTTTCCCTCTCGTCGTGCCTTCGTGCATCTTGTAAAGTACCCTGAAAATTCAGTGGTTTGGTACCACTGCTGTTATTACCTTTAATAACCTTGATCTGGTCACTCACTTCGAAAATGACCAGGAAAGGGCTCGCTTCTTCGTTGTCATCGGTCAATCGGCCACAAACAATACGCCTTTGAATCCTTCGTGAAACGTATGGGTTAGGTTTGGGTTAGGTTTGAGTTAGGTTTTCAGCTGTAAATAAAACTGGATTTGGTTGGGTACGATTGGTACCAATTGATCCTTCATAAAACTTCCGTTTCATTAGGATAAAAAGTGTCTCTGCCTGCGTCGCATTTTTCAAACAGGGAAAAGCAAAACACCTCCGCGTGTTTCTGAATCGTTTATTCTCACATTATTCCAATCGTTTGCATTTTTCTTTCACTGTTTTCAGCAACAGAAGTTGTATTATATATGTATTATATATGTATATGTATTTCTTTCTTTTTTTGTTTTTTTTTCAGAAAATATTACTAGAAGCTAAATATTTCATTGAATTCTTTTTTACTTAATAGAATTTTCTTCTACATAGTTTCGTACGCGAACAGAGAAGGTGAATACAGGTTTTGACCCTTCTGAATTGGCCCTTTTGAAGATTCACCTTATTGGAAATCGAATTTCACAGATTAAAGCCAGCCTTTCGTAAATTAAATTCTCCATTGTGACTCGAAAGTGAGGTAGCGCAATGTCGTTATTTCGTCGTTATCTGTGATTTTATTTATGCGAGCCAGCGCTCGATTAATGTAAGCCTTCACAAAACTCAGGAAGTGATCTTGTTGGTCAGATCGAGGCGCACTTTATTTATATTTCAACCACTGTATTCTCCAATGATGAAAATGAAATTCTGCGCAAGAAATAGTTTGGCTGATCATTCGAACCACGAACATTTGGCAGATGTTATTTATTATCCTGTTGCGACTATCACTCTTACAGATTGTCATAATCATTATATGAACATACGTATAAAACTACGAGCCATTTTAGATGAATCTACATGCGTGTATACAAGTAACTCTTAAATACGTATAAATAAATATATATCACGTGTTAATTTTACGTTATCTTTTGTTTAACATACAATAAAATTTTTTTCCAAGATAATATCTTAACGTCGAATTTTACTTTCGTTACAATGGTTTAAGGGAGCAGATTTGCAAAGAAAAGGGTAGCATACCTGCGAAAGGACTAATCTATAATGGAGAAAGGTGAATACAATTAACAAAATGTTTCACTTGGAGTGCAAAACCTTCGAACTCGGATTTGTCCACCGTCCCGATTCCAATGAATTTTTTTCCATTTATCCAGGAAAGAATCCGAACCTAGAAATTCTCAGTTCTGCTTCTCGAGATCGGAGCGGCAACTCTTTAAGCCTCTCTCACGAGACCACGTCATGTCCCCGGGGACAGCGAACAAAACCAGAACATGACTCGAGGAATGTTAAAGGATTATCGGCCGTTTCGGTCTCGTACAGGGGAATCTCTCGGTTTCTGCCTATCCGACAGCGAGATCGCTAACGGATCGTCGCAGCATGAATAATCACGGTACTTTGTAACTGCCGCGGGGTTCCAAAATGTTATGACACCATTCTCAAAGCTGGTCAAACGCTACAATTCCTAATTTTTCACTTTTCCACGGGGAATTTTCTCTCCTGGCGATCATGTGTTTTTACATCGTTGATAGTGTATTATTTCACAATAATTATACAATTTCAGTCACTCGAAGAGAACGAACTTTCAGAGAGAGAAAACTTGATCAAATTTCGAAGAAATGATTCTTGAAACTGAAATTCGATTCGAACTCGTATATTTTTGCTTCACTTTACGAGGACGATTTACAGTGTTTCGTAAAGCTCGCGAGAGGCACGGGTTGAAATGTTTGATTTGAAATTGGCGGAGGACGAAAATCGAACGATGTTCCCCGATTTTAACAAATTGAAGAAAGGAGAACGAATGGATCACTGCATCAGTTTCTCCATTTACGCAATCATCCTTCTATTTGCGCGGTTGTTTTATATACGAACGAGTACCGTTTTATATACGACCAGTTTCGTTCGCTGCGGAAAATATTTGCGAAGCTCTTCAACTGGCCACAAGATCGGAAAATGTCCTCTCATACTGAGTTTTGACGCACCGATCCGAAATTTCAAACAATTTTCAAAAAAAATTTTGAGATTTAAAAAGAAATGCGCGAAAGGTGAGTTACTGACCGTGACTTTGAGCCAACTAAACACAGAGAAGATTTATAGTACAGGTTTTCTCAGATGTCATTTTTTTTCTCTTTTTTAATCTGTACGAAATAAATATTTTTCGCATCGTTATAATTTTCTTACCTTTTTTTCGTACCAGCAGACTCTATTTCACTTTGTCAGCGCAAAAGAAAAAAAAAAGTCATGGAGAGATTAGTGTGATTGTCGGAGAAACTTCCAATTCCAAGTCATGCCAACAAAAGCCATGTTTTTCGGACGAGTCATAAATGATTAAATAAACATGACAGGCGGAAGAAACTGGAACATGTGTGAATACCAAGTCAGAAAGGCCCGGCCCGTTTCAAAATTTCAGTCTAATAAACATTTTGCCGTTTGTCTGGCAAGAAATGCACTAGACTACTGAATCGCTTTAGAGTTTACACGATAGACAATTCAGGTAAAGACACGTATTTTCATTCGGATGTTAACGCGCGGTTATTATTATTTTGTCAATCTTTTATCTATGTGCCCGCAGTAGGTTTCCACGGAGTCTTGTATCTGGATGTGGTCCCGTAAATCTTTTGAATGAAAGAAAGATAATAAAAGGAATCTTACAATTAGTGAATAAGATTACTGTAGTGCAGCAATCAAGCACAGTAAACAAGAATACAAATTCTTTGAATGGAACAGATATTAAAAGAAACCTTGGTTAATAAGATCATTGTAGTGCAGTAATCAAACACAGTAAACAAGAATACTATAATATAATATAATATACTATATAATAATAATTAGATTATGTTGTATACTATAATATAATATAATATACTATATAATAGTTAGACTATGTTGTATATAATATAATGTAATATAATATACTATATAATAGTTAGACTATATTGTATACTATAATATAATATAATATACTATATAATAGTTAGACTATGTTGTATATAAGTATAATATTAGACTAATGACGAAACAATAAAATGAGAATTGATTTGCAGATCGAACATGAAGCAAAGTATACGTGACGAGTAAGGAAAAGACTGTCTTATTTATGATACTAGAGTAAAATAGTTTTGGTTTGTCAGAAGTTAAAATTGAGTTAAAATTGAAAGGAGAAATATATGGTAATGTAGTTTAATTTTGAAATGATACTTTAATTTTGAAAATTCTCGTCGGACGAGCGCGCAATATCATTTCACCATCGATCTACTGATCCATGCTTCGCTCTAATTTTCTCATTCCTTTTAGTTGGCAGTAGAATGTAGAAACTGTCTGTATTTCAGGGATTTATATTTTAAATAAAATAGTAGTTGGTACGTAATAGTTTCAGTTGGTAGTAGAACGTAAAAACTATCAAAATTTCAGAGACTTGTGCCTTAAATGGTCTTATCAGAAATATTCCGTAAGAAGCTGAAAAACAGAAGAGTGTTTCGAAACATTTTGTTTCTGTCTAAATCCTAGGATTAGTCAAAATGAGCAAAGAACGAGATTGAAAATCTCGTCAAACTAGTTTAATGCTCTTTACGTTTGATAAATTACCACGATAAACCGAACTCAGTTGATACGATCTCCAACGTCTACGAATTTTGTTAATTAATTATTACTACGTATTTTCTCGCGATTCAAATTTTTCCCAAAATTTGTTCGATATTCTGAAAAATCCTTGAAACACTCAGATTCTACTTCTGAACGTGTACTTTTCTAAAATAATATTCACCAGAGGAGTCGAAACGAGTAGCAAAGAGTCGAAGAAGAGGATTCTAAGTACGAAGTACCACGAATAAAGGTACAAAATATATATATATATATATATATATATATATATGTAAAAAAAACAAAAACGAAAAACGCACAAAGAAGAGCACAAAAAATATTCGGTGGACTTGTGCCACCGAATTCGTGCCGTACAATACAGATTTCTTCTTTTTCATCTTCTCCAAAAAATGGCGTATTATGGCCACGCAACGATTATTCAGGGAAATTCGATACTGGCCTCCTCTTTGTAGGCAGGTCGACCAGTTTCCTCCCCCCAGTATTTACGCAATCGTTGCCCCGGTTGTTACCTCGTCGAAAGGCGAAAAGGAAAGGCCGGAAAAGCTGGACCACTGATTCGGCCCAACGGTCGTACGATTTATTCCACTCTCGAGGAAATGGTCAAGCGGGCCCAGACGTGGGTTGAGTAATATTATATTTGTTAATTGTGAAATACAATCCCACGGGGCCCCGTCTGGATTCTACCTGTGCTACGTGGGAAGTCGAGGTTCAATCTTTCGATGCGGATTTCCACCGTTCCCGCTGTTCACCCTCGAGATTTCAGATACTGTCGCAGATCGTGTCCTCGACACGTCGCGTCCACATTTTTAAAATCGGTATGAATTCTCGGCCACAGCGACACAGGGTAAAAAAAAAAAGAAGAGCGAAGAGCGTCAAACACGATTGTATAGATTAAATAACCTAAAAACGTCGCTAAATCATCGTGCAAGGGATTAGGTTCCTATGAGTGGGGAAATTAGGAAAAATGGGCGTAGTAAGCACTAAAGTAACTTGTTTCATTTACCAATTTAATTTATATTTTGTTTTACATTTTGTTTACGTTTTATATTTTGTTTTAATTTATATTTCTATTTGTAATAGAAAAATAGGGATCAGGGCTGAATATTATGAAAAGGGTGGTTCAGGAGAGAAGGTGCTAAACATCCACAGATAAAAGAAGAGAATTATTGGAATTATAATTAGAAAATATTACGCTGAAGGAAGATAGAGGCTAACGTCAATACAAAAGTTGCAAGTTAAAGTTAACAAAACAGAGATAGTGTATATATATATATAGAATGGTAGGTTAAGGTGTTGCAAGATAGACATTAAACGTTACTTTTAGGGATAAGCACTCGATGTTATATTGTGAAAGACTGGAAGTCATCCAAAGCCGAAAGACATGGATTAATTTCAATAAATAAATAAAAAAAAAAAATAATAGAAAAATAAGAATCAATTTTCTCTCAAGTTTTAGTTGTAAATACGTACTGGCACTCGTTGTTCGTTAGTTTTTTTTATTGAAAGAAACATAGTTTTCAATAAAATCTTTCAAATTAACTTATATAGCAAATTGCTATGTGTTATTTCACTTTACTCTCCTTATAATAAAGTCACACTCTGTTTGTTGTAAAGCATTACACAAAAGTACAATTTTCACAACGTTTAAGAAAAGAAATTGAACCAATGATTTGATTGAACGTTGAAACTTTACTCGCGTAAAACATGGAATGACTCAGGTTTATAATCATTTTTTCCTTTTTTTTGAAGCGATGAACTACTCTTATAGAAAAGCTCTGGTTCAATCCCTCTAATAACAAGTTACAAGTTAATTTACGGACATTTACAATAACCGACAACTTGAAAGAAAAATTCCACAAACAGATAGAAATCATCCTGCGTGTTCGTTCCAAAAACTTTCGTCTCTCTTTCTTCTTTCTTTCTTTTTTCTTTTCCTTTGAATCATCCACTGACTTCACGGATTGATCGCGGATCTCTATCGACGTCTTTCAAAGCTCGTATCTCGATCGATGAAAATCCTATTACGCGGCTCGTTGTATATCGAAGAACGGCGGTTACAATACGCCGTCCATTTGAGAATACCCTTTCTGGTGAACGATCTATCGTCCAGGGCAGGGAGGGAATTACGTTTTGAAAATTATTGGAAACCGGCTGAAAGGCCCCTGTCCATTCTGAATGCTAAGCTGCCTAATTTCATCCCCCGGTGTCTAGATAGTATTTCATCTTCGGCAAATCCCCGGAACAGGTAAAAATGGGGGTGAACCGAAACGTTCCGCGTTCCCACGCTTCGGGTTGCAAAACATCGGGGACCAGTCCAGCCAACGATGCGCTCTCGAACGTGTTATTTTCACGGAAAACTGTTGCGTGCGCCGTCCACTCATATCCGGTTATGGACCACCGTATCGAACGTATCCACGCCACGCCACGCAGCGTGTGTACTCGAAACAGGCTTCTTTTCGAGCAGTCCAGTTTCAGTCTCATTCTCGTTTAGGTTCAGGTGACTCTTTTCGACTCGATCGTTTTCAAATTCTTTTCCAACATCATTAATCTCTATGTTTTAATGAAATTTATAAATATCGTGTAAAATGAAACACTCGAGGATTTGTAGTTCTCAGGTTATTCTTTTCGAGCAGCCCAGTTTCAGTCTCGTTCTCGTTTAGGTTCAGGTGACTCTTTTCGACTCGATCGTTTCCAAATTTTTTTCCAACACCATTAATCTCTATGTTTTAATGAAATTTATAAATATCGTGTAAAATGAAACACTCGAGGATTTGTAGTTCTCAGGTTATTCTTTTCGAGCAGCCCAGTTTCAGTCTCGTTCTCGTTTAGGTTCAGGTGACTCTTTTCGACTCGATCGTTTCCAAATTTTTTTTAAACACCATTAATCTCTATGTTTTAATGAAATTTATAAATATCGTGTAAAATGAAACACTCGAGGATTTGTAGTTCTCAGGTTATTCTTTTCGAGTAGCCCAGTTTCAGTCTCATTCTCGTTTAGGTTCAGGTGACTCTTTTCGACTCGATCGTTTTCAAATTTTTTTCCAACACCATTAATCTCTATGTTTTAATGAAATTTATAAATATCGTGTAAAATGAAACACTCGAGGATTTGTAGTTCTCAGGTTATTCTTTTCGAGCAGCCCAGTTTCAGTCTCATTCTCGTTTAGATTCAGGTGTCTTTTTTGGACTGTCGACTGCCTTTCGACTCGATCGTTTCCAAATTTTTTTCAAGTACCATTTCGCACCATTGATTTCTATATATATAAAGAAATTTATAAATATCGTGTAAAATGAAATATTTGAGATTATTCTTTTCAACTGTCGATCGTCTTTCAATTCGATTGTTTCCAAAATTTTTTCAAGCACCATTGATTTATAGGGAAATACATAAATATCACGTAGAAAGAAATATCTGAGAATTTGTAAGTAATAGCTTATTAACCATGATCCTATTGATCTCGTAAATCAACCAGTAAACGCTGTAAAAAAATTTAATCTGCCAAGTGATTAGAAGGTTATGACACGATGTAACAAGATGACCATAAATCACGATTTCTATAGAGCTTATAGAAAATTGTCAACGCGTCAATTTACGGCGAATAAAGGAAACCACTGTCACTGGGCACACAGAGGAGATCGATCCGTCACGATCAGCTCGCATCGGCAATAAAAGATCGGCGTAACCCTTTTCAGGTAAGGCTGGATCCACCCACGAGACGGACACGTAGCCTCTTATGTAAACGACCATTCAAACATCCATACCGTTTGTGTGTCCGACCTGACTCAACCTGGGAAACCGTCGGTGAAATGTCCATCGGGGGATGCAATTTTTCGACAGAAAAAGAAAAGGGAGACCCGGAGAAGTCTGAATCGATTCTGTGTGGATGCGCGTAAACCGTGGGATCGAATCGAGATCACTCCTTTCGGAATGCAACGCGTTTGCGATCGTTTGTGTCGCGTCGTCTCCGGACGAATTTTCGTCCCCGGAGCATATCTATTTGAATAGAGGGAGATCTAACCGTGGGAGTGCTCGCGTGGGTGATCCGGCCGAGAATTTCGTAACGACCGGGAATTTTCGCAAGCGTGTAGCCAGCACGGAGGATCACCTGCGCGACGATGCAGGTAACAGCGAGATGACACGATGGTTGTGTCAACCGAACTGTGGGAACCGGTATTCCCCCTTTCTGGACCATTACGACCGCGATTATACTTGCGTTATACGTTGAAAAATCTACAATTGATCGATCCAGCTGAGAATGAAATTGCTCTTTTCCCTTTTCAGAGTTTTGATTCTTCTTGCTTGGTCGAGGACGGTCGATAAAATAGGAAACCGATCGGTATCTTCACAGAAATCTCGGGGTTAATTTCCTTCCTTTTTCTCTCTTTGTAAACATTCCTTTTTCAATAATAATTAAACTGCGGATTTTTGGGCATTTATGGTCAATTTGTAGGCGTGAAAAATACATACAATGTAAAAATGTGCGAAACATTCAACGGTCTGTATTAACTATAGTACGTATAAGAAACAATTTTCGATTAAAATTACAATTTCGATATTTAAAAAATCCACAATCTGATACTAATTAATTATTATAACCGAAATGAAAAATCATTTTGTTATAAAATGTCCTTGATTATCGACGAGAGAAATTTATTTTGATCATTGAAGATCAAGTTATCGGCGACGAAAGAAATGTTCGATCACTTATGATTGTTGTTTGCGACCAAGATGCTCAATTCTTCCATCTCCCAATAGCTTTTTGAAAAAATTTTCTTTACATTTCCCGATTGATATCCCAAGTTTAAATAATAAGTTTCAATTGGCGACTGTTCGTCCCCGATAATCAATTAATAACCGAGATTACCAAAACGTGTGAACTCTGCTTCACACGTTCATTTTCGAAATTTCCATCCACAGTTGTTTATTTTCTTTGCGTCTAGTGGCTTCCGCAACGATGCCTCTTTCTCGAACGGTGTCATTCGACACTGTTTACCCTCGGCCACTCGAGGATGAAACGGTGGTGAACGATCTTCCGCGACCAGTGTTCGAATTAAAAACCCATGCTGGGCTGCTCGAAACGTGTTTCCCGATTTTAAAAATAGAGAGCGTCCGGCTCTATCGGACATGGTGCGCTGCCAAGTTTCACACGGCGTGTCATGTGTGCACTGGACCTGTTTCCACCCTCTCGACGTCCATCCGGTCACTCTTACCCCCGGACGTGTCTAACCGCGTATTTTCTCAGGAAAAGAATGTATATGTGTGTGTATGGATTGGTCGTGGAGGTCCTATTGCATGGTCTGTTCGTTCTCCGGATTTGAATCCATTAGATCTTCATTTGTGGGGACATTTAAAATCTATTGTACACGCAACGTCGATTGAACATGCTGAAATACTACGAAATAGAAAGGAGCAAGGCTACCGACAAATTCGAGAAACACCAGGAATAGAGAGAGTAATCAGATTAATGACAAGACGCGTGCAACCTTGTCTTCAAATGCAAGGTGGTCATTTCGAGCATTTTGTAAAAGTAATTAAAACAGAAAATTCATTATATCTCGTAAACGAAGATAGACAGGACATATATTTACATGACTTTTTTTCATTATTTTTAGCCGTACAATCAGCTCTAGAAGTGGGTCCCACAAGTTACGGAACACCCTGTGTGTATATATATTTAGTTTGAATATTATGCTGTGAACAATTTGCCAATCAATCGGTCGGGTGGTGAAATAGAAAAATTTACGAAAGGGAAACATATACCAAAGAAAAAAATTGACATGAATGTTCATATCGTAAGTGCTTAAATTAATACTAAAACTAGTAAACCGATTCGTAATTTTCATCAAAAATTTAATAGATATAAAACAGTGTATTTTTAGAGATTTAAATGACTTCTTGCAAAATGTATATAAATTTAAGCTTGTATGTTCTTGAAAAAATTAAAAAATGAAAATCAGAAGGATACTAAATCTATAAAAAAATAAGATACTAAAAAGGAATAAAAAATTTAGTGCTAAGAAAAAAAACAAATAAAAGAATTGAAATCGGAAAGATACAAAGTCGATCAATTTTTGACAATTGAATTATCACAGACAAATCGTTGCTACGAACGTTCATCACAATTCTGATATATACGACGATCAAGAAAACGCCTCATAGTTTTCAATATAGGCCAACATTCGGGTTAAGTGGCACTCAAGCGAGAAAATGCCAATAAAGAGGGGTGGGAAGTCTCCTCTTCATATTGGCTCATTATCAACGCGGCTGTTTCACTACAAAGATGATCGTCGAAGGACTTTTACAACTCCGGATAGGATAGAAAGACCGTAAGATTTTACGAAGGGGCTTTATCTTACGCGAGAAGAGGATGGCGTAGCTTATGTCACGGAAGAAATAAACCACATTTTGCCCTAAGTAAATAGCCGCGGAGAGCCTCGCATTATGCAACCTGATGTGACCGAACCGTGGATATTTCCTTTCGCTTTTTGAGTATCAATACACTCTATTTTTTTCTTTCTTCCGTTTTTCCTCCTTTTTTCGTCGGAAAATTAGGCAGATACGCTGTTTCGAACCTCGTCTTTTTCTTTTGCAACGCTTTGCGAGAAACAAATCGTCGAAATGATTCATATAAGTGGATGCCTGATCGGAAGATGGTTTGACAAACTTTCAGTATTTAACGTCATCAGATATCGAATTGAATTATTATACCCTCAGTTGAGGTTCTCTTCTCATAATTTATATATAGATAAACTATTTTTGCATTAATTGCTTATTACTTTATTATTACTGTTGCACTAATTTATTTGTGGATTAATGATTTGATTTAAGCGAAAGTTGCCCTTTCGACTTAACGTGGCAGAACGACTGTATGTAAAATGTATGTATGTATATCAGAGTGAAATCGCGTTTTATCGATATTAATAATCCTGAATAATCCTGAATAGTTTCTTGCATAACAAACGATAAAAGTAACGACGAAATTAAAAATTTTCCACATTTTTGTTGTCACTTCTTGCGCATAAAATGAATAAAATTTTTATCTTTCTATCTTAATTGGGACGAGTAATAAGGGACGTATCGCGATATGTGTTCTTTAGTAATATATATATATATATATATATATATATATATACACTCTGTAATCTTGCAATCTGTTTAAAAACATTTAACAAACGAATTTCGCAAATATTCGTCGGATCAATCCAGCCACCCTAGCGGGATTTACCTAGCCGTTTATTATTTCGTGCATTACGCACGAGGGTGTGTCGACGTTTCCTTTGGTAATAACATATGCGTTGGAAAACACAGAGCAGCGTTGCTCATCCTTCGTTCAAATATTAATGTCCGGGGCATTGAAACTCTCACGTCCTCGGCGGCGATCGAACGCGACAGACCAGAAATCAAACGGGGCGCGTATCACACGAGATAAATAATTGAACGATACACGTAGGATGCACCTGACGCTACGTACGAAAGGGGGGAAAACCGTGAATACGTATCGTGCGTATCGCTTGGAATCAGCGGAATTAATATAATTTACGAAACTAAGAAAAGGGTGGTTTCTGATGGATGGTTCTCAACGTGCCGTCATCATTAATTCAATCCTTTCCTGACGTGCCCGATCGCGAAAAGGTGTGTATACAGGGTGTTTCGTTACTTGTAGGAGCTGATTGTACGCCTAAAAATAATGAAAAAAAGTCATATAAATATATGTCCTATCTGTCCTTGTTTATGAGATATAATGAATTTTATAAACAGAGCAAACTCTAGTAAACGTATGGGCAGGAATAATTGATAAATTTTTAATTGGACTTTTTTTTCTTGATGGGAAACTAACAGGAACAAGGTACGTTGATTTTTTGAGCACGCGTTTACGCGAAATATTCGAGGAAGTTCCAGTCGATATTAGACTTTGTATGCAGTTTATGTATGATGCAGCTCCGCCGCGTTTTAGCCGAGTGGCTATGCAATGCTTAAATCAACACTTTGCAAATAAATGGATCGGTCGTGGAGGTCCTATTGCGCGGCCTGCTCGTTCCCCGGATTTGAATCCATTAGATTTTCACTTGTGGGGACATTTAAAATTTATTGTACACGCAACATCGATTGAACATGCTGAAATACTACGAAATAGAATAGAGCAGGGCTTCCGACAAATTCGAGAAACACCAGGAACGATAGAGAGAGTAACCAGATGAATGACAAGACGCGTGCAGGCTTGTCTTCGAATGCAAGGTGGTCATTTCGAGCATTTTGTAAAAGTAATTAAAACAGAAAATTCATTATATCTCGTAAACAAAGACAGATAGGAGATATATTCACATGACTTTTTTTCATGATTTTTAGGCGTACAATCAGCTCCCGAAGTGGGTCCCACAAGTTACGAAACACCCAGTATATATCGTCGAAGCCCACGACGATTAATAGGAGGTATCCCTTAATTAAAATGTAAACGAAATGGGAAGGTACGCCGATTACCATAGTAATATGGTCGATGACCGGCAACGCGGTAACGTGAACAGTCGCACGGATATTAACTCTATCATTAGACACGTCAGGTTGATGAATACGCTCTTCCATGCCGCATTATAATATTTGTTTTTTCATTACGATGAATTATTGTCTTCGCGAGTGGGTGAATACGTGTCAAAGAAAAGTTTGTCCGTTTCGATTTGATGGGAACACACGTAAAGAATCTGGAATTTCAAGGTCAAAATTTTTCTTTTCCTGCGTTGCATTTAAGTTTTACTCGTCACGAGGGTAAGACTTTTTGACGGAACTTGTGTGATATTGTTTTCTCGCTGTTTCATTACACTTTGAATATTAGGTTTGGAATATTTTTCGTGTACTCGATATTCAATGTTCAATAAATTGGCAGGAAAGCAATCGTATCGCAAGTTTCGATGGGTGGATATAAAGAGGGAATTTTCAATCTTCAAATCCATTGTAGCTTCAATCATAAAAAAAGAAATTGTTCAATGTTTTCATATATTACGATAGTTTGAGAACATTTTAGATTAAAATGAATGATGTTAGTTTGAAAGTAGAGGTCCCGAGCTTTAAAACGAATCCAAATTTATTATTGTACGATTTCCTTTTACATAATTGTAACAATTTCGATATTTACCTAGTGTCCGACTATTAATGGGTGAATTATTATAATTTTGTATTTTCCTTGACCCCTTCATACGAATTAAATGAAATTCGACATATTTATTTTTCATCGAAGCAACTTGGAATATAGGATACAAGCTTTGGAAAGCCGTATCAAGAAAAATACTCTTTTTTATCGAAACGTCTCTCAGACATTATTATTCTCCATTACAAAACTTTCATTACAAAACCTGTTATTTGCCAAGTTAGTCAATTAATTTTATCAACACTCAATTTCTGCGATTTTTCGATTCCTCAACTTTGCTGATCATTTTTCTAACACTGAGAAATCTTTCAATTCCCATTCATACTCGAAAAATCCCTCGACCACATTGCACGAGAGAAAAAGAGAGAGAAAGAGAGAGAGAGAGAGAGAGAACGTCTCGTTATCGGAACGACATATCCAGACTCAAAGAGTTTGCGTACTCCTTTCTTCTAACGAACATTCTCCCGAGGAATGTCCCTCGTTTCTACGATTACCCTTCTACTTTATGAGCGAGTTACGCTTGAAAATGGTCCGCGTGCCTTTACTCCTTTTTCTTTCTTTCTTCGAATGCCCGGGGAGAAGTCTCGCGATAGCCGAGGCGAACATAAGGATAAGGTTTATCGCGCGTCCGCGCGCACCGGTGGAAACACGACAGTGTCCGCTCGCGCGAGTAACGCGCGCTGTTACTCACCCGCCGCTCGTAAAGCAGACAGATAACGGGCAACTTTAGTCACGGCTGCGGAGGTGATTTAAATGGCCACTTTGCCTAATTGCGTTATGTTTACGAGCCTTGGAAATCGTAGGCCGTGCTGATAGCGCCGTCGCGGAAGCGAGATACGCGCACGCTGACATTTCGCGCACAGTGGGCGCGAATTTCGATATTTTTTCTTTTATGGTGCATTCACCATAAAAGTTTAGACAACGTCACGTTGTTCTTTCTTCCGGATAAAATGCTTCATGACGCGGCGATTATTATTGGAGGGCTCTTCGTTATGATAATTTTTTTAAATGTTCGAGTTTTCATTATTATTTTAAATATTATTAAATATTATAATATTTTTTTTATTATTAAAATAATTAATATTATTTTTTTAAATATTATTAAAATAATTAATATTATTTTTTTAAATATTATTAATATTATAATATTTTTTTATTATTAAAATAATTAATATTATTTTTTTAAATATTTATACAATATTATATAATCGAGTTTTCATTATCAGGCGGAGAAGATTTCGATCCCTTTGTATGTCTGCATCGACCATTTCGTTCGGCTCGAGGCTGATTCGAGCGTGTTCGCGGGAACTTTACATTTTAATTACCGCCTCCATCCTTGCATCGAGAGGCAGAAGAGGAAGGAGGCAGGTGCTGCTTCTTGTGAATCCCTTGTGAAGTACTCAATTAGCCGTCGATCTGTTTCAACCTGTTATTTACGAAGATAATAGACATTAATTCCCTCTGGCGTTCAAGTGCTATGCACTCAACTACCAGCTACGTGCAAATGAATCGATCCAGTTCCGCTACGCTCTAAGTAAAAAATTTAAAAGAATTCGCGAATTCGCGAAACTCTAATCTATTTTCATTTGTTCGATCATTTTGTTCACAGGTTGAACAATTAAGATAACTTGTGTCTTTGAAGATGTGAATGTAACTTTATTTAGTAGCATGTGAGAATAATATGAAATATGAAAATAATGATTTTTCTTTTACGATAAAAACGCTTTCTCTAAAACGCAATATTTTTTTATTCATTGATCGAGACAGTTCGACATTACGAAAAATGTATTAACGTATGTATGTTGAGAAACTATTTAGCTGAAGAGATATTTTAAAACCTATGCATTAAAAAGCAAGGACAGTACGAAGACATCGTCCGTGTCTTTCCTTGTCTTTCGTGCGATAAATTCTGCAGAATTGAAATTAAAATATCTCTGAAACTAATAGCTTACACAGGTTAGTAAACTAGTATACACATAGGTTAACACTTATTCTTTTTATAGAGAATATCGAGCTGTATCGATTAAATATCAAATGAAGGTAGTCTTGAAATAATCTTTAACTTTTTCACTTGGAAAAAAGAAAATTATCATTGCCACATTACTGGCTCCCCCTTTACCAAACAATTTTTGTTAACAAACTTCTTCTATATCTTCAAACATAATTTATTTTATTCAAGATGACTAAGTTACGTGGTACACCCCTGTATATTCACCATTCCTCTCTTTCTCATCAATTATAAATAAACATCCCTCGTATAAACGTCGCGTAAGTAGTAAATTTACAAAATTATCATCGAAATTGAATCCGTTTTAACCCCTTTGCGCTGGCAATTGGTTCGCGGACCATAACGAGCGACCGAACCGTATACAATAATCCTTCTTTTTCTTTCGAACTCGCCAGTATCGACATCACTGGATAGAAATTACTGAGAAGTAATGAATTTATTATCTGTTTTGCCTGGGTTATACTTAAATGTACTTAAAACTGAGAAAATGTTGCAATTTTGGGAGAAAAAGTTCTTGACGTGCACGTTCATTCCAGTGCAAGAGGCTAATCGCTAGTACGCGGACCGATCGTAAACGTGAAGTCGAGAGATCGTCGAATAGGTGGAAACAAAGGAGAGGAGAGAACAGCGAGAGGAGAAGATGATTACAAAGGTTCGGAGGGCCACGAGGGCAGCTGTGCTTACTTTCACCTGGTCATCTTTTGGTTGCACCATCGGGCGACATCGAAGGCTGGAAGATACGGCGAGTAACCAATAACTCGAACCTCGTTTCGAGAGGATACACCCCGAGAGCACACAGATACTTATGAGATAACTCTCTCTCTCTCTCACTCTCTTGCGCTGTCTCTCAGGTTATTGTTTGTGCTACTTTATCATAGACAAGATTCGTCCGCGTATACCTTTGATAACGGTGACAATTTATCCTGGTCTCCTTTTTGTGCTATCTAGGCGACAGTAACGCTCTGTTTCCCCCGTGGGGTAAATAATTTTATCCTTTCCGAGGAAAATCGTGGAAATTTCAGGACGTATCTTAAACAGAGATCGAGAAGGTTAAGGAACTTTTAAATGGATTCTATTTGTGACGTGGATCGTAGAGTTTCTTTGAAAAGTATTCATTACGTTATGTGTCCCGGGGATAAATGTTCTTAAAAATAAATGAATAAATGTTCGTAAAAATAAAAGTTTCAGACTTGTAAAATGTGAAAATAAGAACTTTCTTCGTCGGAAGAATAGATCGTTTGTTCGTAAATATTAAGGAAAGTTTTTAGTAAATTTTTAGCAAACACTAACTCGCAATGGATACGTTCAATGAATAGTACTCGAGTATAAAAATGGATTTTTAATTAAATATTCTGAAATAACTTGTTTCCATAGAAAAATAACTTTTATTATGCAAATATCTGTTCCATGAAAAAGCATAACATTTCTTTCCATAAAAATTCCATTAAAATAGTTATTTTTTATATAAAAGAATTCGAACGAAAATAATCTATTAATCTCGATCCCCGATTTTAAACATGAGACTGATAGAAAAATCTATCTAAGAAAAAATCAAAAGGACGTATTTGCAATTTTCGCTTAAATCAAGTAGCACAGAAACTTATGTTGTAACAAAAATCTTAACTGCATTGAAACAGGAGGTACAGTTTATATTTCGGATGTATGAGTCTCCTTTCTAAAGTCGTTTGTCAATCTGTCAACTTTTCGTCAGATACGTCTATTTGAATTAACACGACAGAGTGATTGTTAAATAACGAACAACATTGAAAGACATGGCACGTGACCGATCGTTATTAAAAATTCGATTTTTCGAAATTACACGGAGGTCATCAAAGAAGTAGGTATCTTTTTAATCATCCGGTATGTTTCGCGTGGACGATAAACGTCTGTCGAACGTTAACGACGTTGACGTAAATCAACGTTCGGTTTTTCGAAATTTATCGGTGCAACAGACGGCGCTGATGCACATCTATCGCCTAATTAGTCGGGTTATCCGAATGACACGTGCCAGTGTTTTAGTGGCGTTGCACATCTGCGAAACTGAAACAACAGATAGCTCGATGCAGCTGTTTCGAAAAAGGAAAGAAAGAAAGAACCGCGTAAGAGCATCGAAGAAACAAAGATATATACATATAATACATGTTATTTTGTCATACTTTCGTCGGCTAATATCAATATGAGTTATTCAAATTGTCAGAACTCACTTTTCTCACATTACAGAATATTCGAGGAAAAATTGACCGATCGATTTCCTTTCTATCGAGAACAGAAGACGAACAATCTTTTCTTCAATTGTATCGCGCGTCTACTTAGGCTATGGAATATTTAAACAGAATTTCAAAACATACGAATGGAGTTTCAAAATATATTTTCAATTCGTCACGAAACAAGTGAACGAAATACAAAATTATCCCCCCTCCCCCCCAAAAAAAAAAAAATTATTCCACGCGCGTGTTTTTAACCACTCGCGCTGACAACTGGATTGCGGACCATAACGAGTGACCGAGCCGTGTACAACAATTCGCTCTCTTCTTCTTTCGAACTCGTCGGCGTGACAAATTACTAAAGAAGTAATAAATTTATTGTTTTGCCCGGGTTGTGCTTGAATGTACTCGAAACTGAGAGAATGTTGCAATTTTGGGGAAAAAGGTTCTCGACGTGCGTGGCACGTCATTCCAGCGCAAGAGGTTAAGTTCCCGCGAGACGAACGTAGGGGACAAAGAGTTTGAGAATCATGGCATCGAAATCGTCCTTTCTTTTTTTTTTTTACGTCGGCAGGTCTCAATAACACGCGCGATAATCTCTTGACAAGGAGCGAGCATACTGTATGCGACGTCTTAATACGGCGTGCAAGATATTTAATCGAACGGGAGAGAGGAGGGGTGGGGAGGGCGGGGGGGGGCGGGAAGAGGGCTTCTCTACCCCGTTTGTCGTTCACGCCGTCGAATCACATTTCTTGCAAGACGGCGATCGTTATCACAGGCCTGACACCTCACCCGTGGCAAATTACACGGTTAAACACGGGCTGACGACGAGCCGCGGGAGGGGTGGTGGAAAACGATCGGCGCGCCTTTAAAGATTCCAATCTCATCGACAGTAACGAGTTGCGACATGCTCCGTTGCCTCTTCACACTCTCGCCAATCCTTTAACAGCGTCCCTAAGTCGTTGCTTTCGAAATCATTCGCTCGTGTGATCCCAGCCTTAAGGATACGCGTTTCAACGATACGCTATTCTACGTGCGGCTATTTCGACGCTCTCGAACGGAAGCTGAATAATTGCACGGCTTTGGTTTCCGTCTGTTCATTGTATCCCAGTGGATTAACCCGTTGAGTGAGACATGTTCTCTCTCTATCTCTCTCTCTCTCTCTCTCTCTTTTTTTTGCTACTTCTGCGAACGGTTGAGTCCTTGAAGATAATCCGCGATTGTGCACGATCGGAGGAGACTTTGTTCGCGACTGAAGATATGATCGAATCAGTCTCTTTTGAAGAACCTTCCGGGCTTTGTGATCGAGAAACGCGACGGTTTACTGAACGACAGGCTGAGATTGTTTCGACGAAAGTTGATTTCAGGCTTTTCGCTAAACGTCGGCTGGATGCGATTCCATTTCGAATCCGGCGCCAGCGTTCATCGTTCTGAACTTGCCAAGATTTTCTGACTAACTAGTAAATGTTGCGTTAGATTTCATTGTAAATTTGTTTCGATATCAGAGCTTGAAGAATTCAAAATTAAAAGATTCAGAGGTTGTCATTGAACATGTGAACGAGTGTGTACTGTATCAGACAAGTCATCTCGCCAGATACAAAGTGTCTTTTTTTCTTGCTTTGATACGTGTGCAAGATATAATCCTAATTCCGGAGAGATTCTCCTCCGATACAGATACGCATCAGCTCGAACTGTAAATGCAAGGCTTTGCAGGTACCGAAGTGCCATACATTGTGTTGCGTCACAGGTATCAGGTTTGCGTTTCTGCTCCGTTTCACGCGTTCGTTCGTCGATCGAGAAGCCGTACCTGCTCTGCGAAATTCTCCTGCATTGTGCCACAGATTTCTAGAAACGAATCATTACATTGATTGCTTTGTCATTCGATCCTAATGCCTCTCCGCTTTAAGCTAAAAATTCCTTGACTTTTGTCGTGAAATGTTTCGCACATGTTCAAGATTTGTTTTACCGAAGAATCTTGTAAGAAGAATTCTATTCTCGCAGTTTTGTCTATTACATTCTTCAGTATGTTGCAGGACGAATTTTCATATTTCTTTCTTAACGATTCACCTGCGTCTATCCGAAATCTAACAAATCCCAACTGAACTCAACTTTTCAAGATCTTCGTAGAAAATTTCATTTATAAAATATATATATATATATATATATATATATGTATAAATTTATACGGTACGTTTTAGATTCTTCGCGCCAATTCTTCAAATTACATTTTTTGTTTGAAAGTACTCTACAGGTAAAAATCAAATAACAAAGAAAAATACGTAGCTACCTATTTCATACGTACATAACTAGGTGTTCCTTGACAAACTTTATACGACATCCATGACAAATTTTCTATATGTAGATCGAGCCCTCGCATTTAAGTTCGGGACACCCTGTGTAGCTCGTCACACCTCGATCTCATTCTCGTTCAACCACCGTTTCGTCTAATGGATACGTAACTCGGTAACTCGAGTCTCGAGGCATCGCCAGAGAAGTATACATGCATCCCGGTCCTCGATCGAGAAAATCTTTATGCACCCTCGCTAATTTCCCCAAGGCCGAAAGGAGAAGGGAGAAATAAGAAAGAGAAACGGGGAAACTCGATCTCGCGTTAGGTAACGACACGTGACGAAAATAGTAATACCGCACACGAGTCCGTTCGAATTCGAATTCGACCACATATGGCGCGAGTAACAAGCGAGAACCGACCGAGGGATTTCTTCGATACTATGTACTCTCTCTCTCTCTCTCTCTCTGGAGCTGGTGTCCACTCGACGTAGGCGGATTACCAGTGGCAAGGCAAGAGAGAAGGGGGCGAAGAGCTCGCGGAGGGTTAAATCCTGATCGCGTTTCACGAGCTACCACCTTCGAATGTTGCGCCAACTTCCATTAGCGCTACCTACGATATCCCGTCAAAGAAAACTTTCTGCAGCCACGTAACTATCTATCGTTTCGTGCCCCTCTGCCGCCTCCCCCTGCCCCGCCCTCCCAAAATACCGGCCTCCACCTCTTTTCTCTGGCTCACGACGATTCAAAAGGGTTTCTCGCTACTTGTTTCTTTTTTTTTTTTTCCCTTCGAGCCCAGATAGCATTACCACGTCATAAAGGATCTGTGATTCTCCGACGGTTCTTCCACTACGATATATATATATATACAGGGTGGGCCGGAATTCGTAGTATAACCGAGCAGGGGGTGATTCAACGTCAGAAAAAAAAGAGAAAATATTTTGATCTAATATTTTGTTTATCTGGGGTTCGGTTTCTTGAGAAAACCGACTTTAAAGTTTGTTCATCTTTGTAAATGATTTAGTTGTCTATTCTTCTACCGCGTCCGAGATAATGTTTACGAACATTATTTATTGTGTGGTTAAAGCAGTGCAACGTGTTTTTTTTATTCCTTATTACTACTTTCTATTGCAATACTACAATACAGTACACTATCGCAAGTATCGTCGAAAATGTCCTTCTCGTTGCTGCATACATAAGTTTGCTCGACGAATTAATGATGATCTGAACAGAATGTCAGCTGATGTCGTTTTTTCAATTTCTTGAATTCCTCCATAATCTTTTGCTTCAAATGTGTAATATTTGAAATGTTGTCTTTATATAAACCTGTTCTTTGATATGCCCCCATAAAAAAAAAAAAAAAAATCTAAAGGCAGCTTACCTTATAGCAGCTAATGGTACATCTAACAACGAAGACAATTTATTGCGTAGAAACTCAAAGATGAACAAACTTTAAAGTCGATTTTCTCGAAAAAAATGTCATACCAAATTTTTTTCTCGTAGAGAATCACCCCCTGCTCGGTTGTACTACGAATTTCGGTCCACCCTGTATATATAATCGAGCGTGTTTCACCGGGGGTGAACCACAACAGAGATTTCCACCGATTGTGTAGGTGTAACGAAAGAATTCTTTCGGCAAAAGGGTTTTCTCCGAAGGCTTGGATTACAGATGGCGGCAGACTCTTTTTTTTGGAGGGAGAAGGGGGGGATTACGCAAGCAAGGTAATTGTGCGTTGGTATAATGCTACGGGGATGTATAATGCGGGTCGCAGGGTAAACAGAGGATTGAGAAGTTAGGTGTTAAATACCGCGGATCTAATGGAAATGGCCGCGTGGTTTTTCTCAGATTCTTTTGTCCACGTCTTCAAGTCTATGTTTCTTTTGACACGGGATGATCGATCATGCGATATTTATGAGAGAGACGATAAGGATTATTCGGGGATGATTGATTTCGTACTTTGCATGTGTAAGCCATTTTTAGAGATTTTAACAAAGTTACAGAGAATTCCTTACGAAGCGTAATTTTGTCGTGTTTTATAGTGATTTAAAGAGGTGATTTAATACAGAAGAAAAAAGGACTTTCAGTATTTAGTGATCAGATTATTGATTCCATTTACAGTGAAGAGGATAACTGTACCAAAAATTGTCAATAATTTAAACTGTGTGATATAACTCTGTAAAAAAAAATCATGTAACGATCCACTTGTTGACCTCAAAAGGGTCAAGCTTCTACTTTGACAGTCGTGAGTTTGTCCTCATCGACGATAATTTTACATTACGTAGCGGGTATTAGAATATTTCTTTCTTCTAAAAATTGTAAAAATTCAAACATCGTTAAAATCATAAAAATAACGTAAATATGTACAATGTATGACGTAATAAAATATGTACACTGTAAAAACATTTTACAATGCGAAATATAAACTTTGAAATACAATTTTTAAAATTATAACAATTAAATTTTAAACAATACAAAGTTAAACCATCAGTTTTAATGCAGTTAAGGCTTTTCTTACAATACACACGTAGATAAACTATTTTTCTACTACCCACTTGGCATTAATAACTTGATTTAAACGAAAATTGCAAATATATGTTCTCGATTTAACACGTGTAAAATATATATATATATATATATATATATACAATTATACACCTGTATAATTCGATGTTTGTTCAAAAAGCGTTGCAGCTCGTCCAACTCGTTCGCATAGAATCCAATTGACCTTCATCTTCGCTTCTTGAGTGTCATTTATAATCTTCAGGTAGCACCCTTATTCAATCTAGGGGATTCTTTGCGTATATTTTTCCTTTAATATGACTTTTGTTGTACCGCCGACTTTCTTTACACGCTGCAGAATTATCACGATTATCATCATTATGAGCGTAATTATTTCGTAAAAGTTTTATAAATATGGAACAAAGGGGAGTGATGCAAAGAACGCATTAGTTCTGGTATCTTTTGTAAAACTAGGAGACAGTGTAGCGACAATATGTACACACGTAAATGTACGGTATACAAGAATGAAAAGAGAACGATAGCGATGGAAGAGAGGGCCGGCCAGTCCTCGCTCTGGAAAAGAAAAGCTCTACATAGACCAAGATCAGCTGCAACCTATAAATATCTTAGCCCTTTCAGGTTTGCCCCGCACTGACCATAGAAACCGGGCCTGAATTATTGCGTCCCACGAGTTAAACTCTTTACAAGCAACGGACCGTTAGCTCACGGATGCTGCGTCGTTACCGCTCTTTAGATCGTCCGGAAAGTCAAGGCTGGCCATAAGTTATAGAGCCCCGGTGCCGTCGTTACCGCAGAGTTACGCCCGTGTTGAACACATTCTTGCGTTTCCAATCGGAAATGGAACGACCAACACGCGCGCTACTCTCACGTGGTGACCGGTGATTACGTCCTCTTTGAACCTACGATGGAACGATTTTTTTTTCCTTTTCTTTTCTTCTTTTGTGCAAGTTGAAACATCTCATCGACGTCGAGGCCATTAGCGACTAGGTACTTGTATCCTGCAATATAGATCTATGTCCATCAAGTATGGAATCATCTCTGTCATTCAAAGTTTTCACATTCGCGTAGAATTTTGGTGACAGATTTTTGACATCTACTGCAGAGAGGGTTATCTTCAACCCCTTGCGCTGGCAACTGGTTCGCGGGCCATAACGAGTGACCGAACCCTATACAATAATAACTCGTCGCTTTCTCTCTCTCTCTTGGAGAGAAATCATTAAAATACTAAAATGTTAAATATTACTGAAAATATTAAATTATTACTTCTACCGGGCAGAAATATTAAATGTTATTGAAAAATCAAATTATTATTTCCATTGGATAGAAATTATTAAGAAGTGATAAACTTGTCATTTGTTTCGCCATTTAAATATACTTAAAACTGAGAAAATGTTGCAATTTGTGACAAAAAAGATTTCGACGTGAGTCAATATAATTCTTTCTCTTTTAATTAATCGACTAAAAAGAATTTCTTGATATAAGTCATTTACTATGATGTGGATTTTGTTCATCCTTGACGTTAGTTTTCACATAGTGTATAAGTTCTTGATCAATGGAAAGATTGTTCCGCGCGTAACAGTATTTCCAAGCAATTTCGTCATCTGATATTTCACACATAAATGTTCAAATAAATATTCAAAAGAAACTTTCCTCGTCTTAACAAGTTTATTCGAATTACACGTCGCGAGTTTAGATTTCATCCGGAAAGAATTTCATTCGTTTTGGACCCGAGTTTCGTTCTTGGTGCCGAGTACGTTAAATCAGGATATCCGGCGGACGAGGGAACATTTCCTGCAACCACCGCGTTACCGTAACTTCCGTGTTATCAATGGAGCGATGCGTGTCAAACAAAACAAAATTAACAGGGATTCAGGCTGGTTTGTCCGTTGAAATTTCGGCTGGCAATAGGTAATCCTCAGGGATTCGACACGTTCGAATCACATGTTTGAGAGTACAGCCAACAGTCTGGCAAACGGACAGCATCTACTTCCTGCGTTCGATCTGGCCAGTTGCAGCGTATTTATACGAAAGATTGATGCATCGTTTCCTTTCGAGCGACCGCCATGAGAATTTGAAAAATCGTTTCCACGTTCGGTCACGTTCCCAAATATTCCGGCAAATGCATGAGAAATGGCTCTAATAATTGAAGGTCTTTTCAATTAGAAAGTCTCACGAGGGATAGAAATGTTTACAAATATATAATATTATTCGATTCAGCGTCACTTTTTCAATTGCCCAATTCTGCAAGATACTACTGTGAAAATATATAATTATAAAATTCGATCGTTAATTCAGGAGAGCTTCCGTTCGTACCATTCCTTCTTCCCTTATCGCTATCACTTATGAAATATTAAATATAGTCTGTTTCACTTAAACTGTTTGAACTAAGCGGTGTGAGACTTATTCTACTTCTGACGTGTAAAGAAATTATGAAATCGATGTTAATTCGATGCGAGTCAGATCAACTGAATTAATCTTATTTACAATTAATTAATTTTTATAATTATTTTATAATTTATTTGATAACTTTATAATTATTTTACAGAATAACTCTATAATTGTTTTGTAAAATAACTTTATAATTATTTTATAGAATAACTTTATAATTATTTTATAGAATAACTTTATAATTATTTTGTAAAATAACTTTATAATTATTTTATAGGATAACTTTATAATTATTTTGTAGAATAACTATATAATTATTTTATAGAATAACTTTATAATTATTTTGCAAAATAACTTTATGATTATTTTATAGAATAACTTTATAATTATTTTGTAAAATAACTTTATAATTATTTTATAGAATAACTTTATAATTATTTTATAGAATAACTTTATAATTATTTTGTAAAATAACTTTATAATTATTTTGTAGAATAACTTTATGATTATTTCATAAAATAATTATTTTATAATTATTATTTTATAGTTATTTCTTTTCAATAGCTCGGTATTTCAAGGAAAATCGTAGAACAAAGATCGTAGAACGTTATTTCCGGTGACCAGATTTCGCGCAATGGTGCCAGATTCGGATCTTGCAAGTTGAAATTTCATCGAAGGAAGAGTCAGTTTTCAATAGACGGAGAAACGGCTCGTCGGCCAATCGCAAGATTCCAAGTTATCTGATTTATTGGCGCGCGGCAAAAAAAATCGCTGCAGCCCTCTCTCGTAACCCTTACTTAACTGGAAGACGATTCTCCGGTCGTTCTTGACCGCTGGCGTGACCCAGAAGCATCGCAGCCAATAACGAGAACCATTTGGGATGTCTATTGTCGAGCGTTCCGGTTGCGACGAGATCTCTCGCAGCTTCAGTTTTCGGAAAGGAAACCATCATTTTTAACTCAGCACGGGGGAAGCAGCCTTTTGTCGACGGCGTGCATGTGGCTGGATGTTGCACGAATCTAGACCGAGTTCCTATTTCTACGTTCGAGGAACCACCGAATATTTC
Source organism: Tetragonisca angustula (assembly GCA_036937485.2). Classification (NCBI taxonomy): domain Eukaryota; kingdom Metazoa; phylum Arthropoda; class Insecta; order Hymenoptera; family Apidae; genus Tetragonisca; species Tetragonisca angustula. The sequence continues at coordinate 353,222 of JAWNGG020000199.1, forward strand.
TTTCTTTTTTTGTTGTTGTTGTTTCTTAACGAGTAAAACGCTCGTCTTTCGCGGTAGGTTTGTCTTTTTTTGATTTTGAACATCAACCCCTTCTTATCTGAAAAATAAATTCGCGATATAATTGAGATAAGTTGATCTCTTTTCATTTTTAACTTGCTATTTTCCCTCAAATTTTTTTTTTTTATGCGCTCGTCTCCTTTGACTTTGAATATCAACCCCTTCGTATCCGAAGAGTAAACTCGCGATATACTTCAGACAAGTTGATCTCGTCTTTTCATTTCTAATTCGATATTTTCCTCTCGCATCTGACTACTTCTCGCCTTTTCACTTTGCAACAGCGAGTGCTTCGATTTTTGAAATTCTGACGGGACTGGTACACAAGCTTCCTTCTCAAATGCGAATATACCTAAATGCACAAAATTCGCGGAACAGAAATTGTAAATGCAGCGCAGCGAGTTGTGGCGTGCACACACAGCCAGCCATTGCAACATCTGCCATCAGACCACTAACAGACTGACAGGCTGATCACGCATTTGCGCAACTGTCGTCGCTTCTCCGCCGTACCGTTTAGTGTAAGCTGTCGAATGCTCGATGATAACGATAATTTTCAGCTACCAAAGAGGTGTCACCCAGATGTTACACGCTATCGAAGCGTATTATCGGTCGCGTTGCATAGAGGTGGTCGTGACGACGATGATTTACGCGAGACTGCGAATAGAAGTGAATTTGCGTGAGCCTCAATACACGCGGGAGACGAATTCTAATCGAAGGGTTGCTGCGGTCTCGCGCGTTTCAAATTCACTTCCAAACATCGCAGAGATCTGATACTGGACTAAATATTCCTCTTCTGGCGCATTAAACAAGCAAGCGTAAGCAAAAGAGTTTCGAAAGAAAGGGATGAACTTTTCCTTATCCGTTGAAAAAATTACAAATGGATTGTAAATCTATCAAATGAAAAAAGTTACACGTGTCAATTAAAATTTAAATTAAAAATTGTGAACAAAATTTTATAATTATGACTGTATTATAAATAATACAAATGGTCATTGTAAGTAAGGAAAATGGCACGGTAGCTTTAATAAAATATGTATTTGTAATTCTTTGAAAAAAGAAAGGAGCGCAGAAGAGCATTGTTGTTTCAAATGAAATTTGTGAAACAATTTATGGTACACGCGATCAATCAGGTTATTAATTAAACGGTCTGGTTTAATTTCGCGAGATCCCACGGGGTCGCGAGGACAAATTCCTCTGACGAAAGTTAGACCTATGCGAGAGACAAGTTCTCGAGGGAAGAGGGAGAGAGTAGCTCGAGAGAATAAACGCAAAGCTGTCTAATGGTGTCATCTGAGATCATAATGGATGGCGGCCGAGAATAAAGACTTACTTATGCCATCGAAACGACGCGACGTGTTTCCTTGCGTTCCACTCATTGTCAGCACCGTCGTGATACAACAGCTAAATAAATAAAAAATGAACGTTGATGCTTCTATCTGATAACACGATTTTATATCACGAATCATGACTCGATGCTCGATTGCTATGACGCGCGTATTTGTATTAAAAACATCTCATTCTGGTGAAACGAAAGGTACCGGAAGAATATCTGCGTTGTGCTTGGAAAAACTTTGTTAACAAAAATTGTTCAGCGTGGAGGAGGTCGTAATATGTAACTAGAGACTAGAAATTTCATCTCATTTTTTTAAATCCAGCTCTATATTTTTTTTTTATATGCCAATCGATGCAGCTTTTATAAAAAATCGTTTATAAAAAAAAGTATTGATCTAATTGCGTCGAAAAGTTAATAGTGAGTAAAGAGATGTTTTAATTCTAATTTTATGAAATCTACATATACGCGAGAGACAAGGACAGTAATTAAAGGTTAAAATATGTCCTGAGTTAATTAACAGTTTTTCAACATACACAGGTTAGGTTACTATTTTTTATTGGAGCAAAAAGTATAAAAATGTAACAAAGGATAAAATATGTCCTGAGTTAATTAACAGTTTTTCAACGTACAGGTTAGGTTACTACTTTTTATTGGAGCAAAAAGTATAAAAATGTAATAAAGGTTAAAATATGTCCTAAGTTAATTAACAGTTTTTCAACATACACAGATTAAGTTACTATTATTTATTGGAGCAAAAAATATATCATTCCGCTTAGAGAAGTGGAGGTCTTGAAATGACCTTGAACCTCTTCACCTAAAAAGCTGTTCTATTGCTTTGCACTAAGCAAATTTTGTTTCTTCAAAAAATAATAGAGATATTCGAGGCGATTCAAGTTACACGATTTACCTTGTACGTACAATGTAATAAAAAAATATCTATCCCACGAATTAATTCCACGATATTCCTTTTATTTTGCGAGATTCTCGCGATGTTCTCGTGGAAGGATTCGAATTTCTCTCGTTCACTCACCATGTAGTTTTCAAGACGTTGCAAAATGACGCCGTGACACATAAAGGTTGACTTATAATTTCCTGTCCCCCTTCTAACGGTCAAAGGGTCCGACTTTTCTCCACGCATCTTTGAGCTTTTCTCCCTTTCCCTCGGTTTCTTTTCTTTCTTTCTTTCTTTCTTCTTCTTTTTTTTTTTGTCTTTTTTCGAACACTGTCGTCGAAGAAATTAGACCTGTCTCGTGTTTCAGCCATACGAACATCCGGCTCGTACGAGGAGTTACGCCTCCTTGACCTACGCCAGCCTTGTAATCTCTCACGTTTACGTCTAATAGCGAACTCATTCACTAGTCGAAGGATTTCCTTCTTCTTTTGTACAGTAGCAATACAATGGCTTCATAGTGAGTTAAACATTTCTATCGCTAACTCGATCAGTCTGATTAATTAATTGTCAATTACTCCATCGATATGCCCAGGTGAGAAGAAGTTCAATAAAGACAACCGGAAATCCTGTCAACAGGTCTGAGAACGAGAGCTCACTGTCCATCGAACGCTTGTCTTGTGTAACGAAATCATCACCGAGTATCTTTCAATTCGAGGGCCACGCACAGAAAGGGAATGGAACGAAACGTGTTCTCGGGGAGAAAATGGGCGAAAGAGTACGTGCATAATCCGGTCTCTCGATGGCGGCGGATAAATTTCAGTCAGGATTCTCGAACGCATTCTCCGGGATGACTATAAAAGTGTTACGAGTACGGCTGTCAGCGGCGCCATAATTGAAGATTAATCGTCTCCGTGTGGGTGTGGGTGTCAGGGCTGATCGCCAAAGTAAGAGAAAAAAGAAAAAAGAAAAAGAGAAAAAACGCAGGGAAAAAAGGAAAAAAGGCACTAGGCTGGGCAGGTCGGCCAGGTCTCCGAGGCTCGGCCGGGTTCTCTCTCCTTTGTCCACGGGACAATTACTCACAGATTAGAGCAAGAATTTGCGAGATGAGGGGAAAAGGAAGGTGACAATCTCGCTCACTTGATCTTTACATTTACGATAGGAGAGCTCGCCTCCATTCACCGACGCGGTGAAATATCATCGCCTTTACCGAGAAAACTCGTAAAGCGAGGTTTCCTTGCAACGAATCGGAATCGAATCGTCTCCGGGCGTCACGTACCTCCCATAATTATCGAGAGTTTCAAAAGAAGGATTTTTAGATCAACGCGTTCGCGTTGTAATACGCTTTTGCTTTTTCTTTTTCTTTTTTTTTTTTTTTTTTCTTTGTCGAGAAAGAGTTTCGGGACTCTCGATAATTCCGCGACTTGCAAGAATTCTTGAAACGCTAATGAAAATATGCATTTCGACAATTACTCAGCAGATCTTTGATTTGCAAAAATTTTTCAAATCGCTGCTAGAAAAAGGAAACTTTTGTCGAGTACTGGAACTATCGAAATGGTAAAAATGACCAATTTAGAATTTTTCATGGAAATTTTATATATTATATGTTATACGTTATTTTATTTATATATTTACAACAGTGTATTTTTAGAGACTCAAATGACGTTTTATTAGTAAAAATAGAAGTTCGTGCCCTTTATGGTACCCGTAAATTTCTATCCGTTTGAATTTTACGCTTCGATCGCCGATAGATCTAATTGCAATCAATTCCAATGACCTCTTTTTACGAAAATTCTCTGATTCACCAAAAAATTCCTCAAGCTCGCCACTCCTGAGAAACAGAGAAACAGATCTCTCCACTCTCTTTCTCTCTCTCTTTGGCGACCCTTAATCATCTGTTGTCATTGTGCCTGCAGAAAATAGCGTCCTCCGGTTAAAGGAAGGGTATTATTTCGTTCGTAGAGGGGGGCAAGAGAGAAAGAAAGAAAGAAAGAAAGGGAAAGAAGAAAAGAAGAATCCCGAGGCAGGGTAGCAAGGAACGATCGGGTCACGGATGATCGAAGGACTACGAGGCAGGTATTGGTCCTCGAGGTGGCGTCATTTGTATCGGCAAAAATATGTGGCATCCGACGCGAGGATATTGATGTGCATCGGGAGGGGTTGTCATTGTTGCGTCGCCACCCTCTCCAACCGCGTTCGTCCTCCTCCTCCCACCCTCCCCCACGCCTTCCTCCCCTTTCCACTCTCAGACGCTTCCTGAATCGTCTCTTCTCTCGTTCCTCCTCGACGGGACGAAAGACTGCACTTGATATATTGGAACTTTTGTAACCTTCTAGCGAAGAGGCTTTGCGCAACACCCGGCACATCCTTTTATACGCGCCTCGAGCAGGATCCAGACACGGCACCGCGATCCACGGATAACTCACCTGCCCCTCTGCTTTTCGTGGAAGTTAATGCACTGTCGAACTGTGTTCTCGAACTGTGTGTGTCTGTTTTTCGCGCGGAATCGATCTCTCTCTCTCTCTCTCTCTTTCCGCCCTGCGGGAACGATTTTCGAGATTGTTACGAACGGAGTATCGAAAGATACTTGTTTGTTGCGTACGAATATTCCCGATCGTTCGAAATGAACAAACAAGTGTTTTTTTTTTCTTTTGTAGTTTCACTTTCAAACTCCAATTTGCAAGAGAGAATAAAACGCCTCATAATTTCTGTGGTTTGTTCAATTGTCACTCAATTGAGCACGATAACTGGCTTGAGAATTATTGAAGAAGATTGAGGATTATGCTCCTTAGGCTCTTATTTCAGAAAAACAATTGTGTCGGCGCCATAATTTTCAAAACGAGTTTAACAACGACGACCGAAATTTGATCACAAATGAAGAAAGGAAATGAAATAGTGGAACATATACTGTAGTCTCTCGTTCTTATTAAGAATCAACCAAATCAACAAAGGTCGTTACAAAGATCCTTGTTGTACACAAACATTGTTATAGTTTCCTGTCAAATTTTATTTATTTGAAAAAGCAAACTTCTGCACAATGACATCCAGGCTCACCCTACTTTCCTCCACCGAATTTCGCCCCTTATAATGTAAGGTTTCGCAGGTCACTTCGAAACTATTGCTGAGCCAATATCGATAAGAACGACGTTACTCACCCAACAGTCATACTGTTTATCGAAGGTAAAGCAAACGCCACGGGCCATATGTTAACCGTGAAATCTTGGACGCGGTTCCCGCAAGGTGCGCGAATGACTTCACGCTTCTCGTGCTTGCGAGATCCGTCGAACAACGACTCACGGACGCCTCCATCGGCGGTGGAAGCATCCATCATTTACGCGGCGAGTATCGGGGCAAGCGTGGTCCCGTGGAACGCGTGGGTGAACCGTCTAAAATCGCGCTGGCGTTAGAGAAACGTATCGTCGTCCGGGGCCCTCCCACCCCCGGGTTCCTTTTTTCTCGCTTAACGATGCGTTTTACGCCGGCGTTGAAACGTTCTTCGCAAAAACCGACGTTAGCGGTGGCCGCGTCAAAGAGAAACAGAAGATGGGGAGTGTAATGATCTTCGAGATGATTTACAGTCTCCGTTGGTCGGCCCTATATTTTTTCTTTTTTCCTTTTTTTTTTTTTTTTCTCTCGGCGATGAAACTTCCGTTTCGTCTATGCGGTCATGTGGCAACGGTCTCGTCCATTGTCTATATCTCTGTGTAGTTGTCGATGAATCGCGCAGAGATGGAATAAAAGGAAGCCATTATATATATATCGAGAAGTAGAAATTAGTTCGATGTTCGTGCGATTCTTTTCTCCATCGAGCGAGAGAGCTGTCACGGTGGTCTGGAACGATTCGTTTTTCGAGAAGAATTCAGCAAAGTAACGTCTCTGAATGATTCTGGACTGACCGACGATAGTTAGTTGGTTCAGTCGCGTTGTCCATATGGTGGATCTAATCTTCTTTGGAAGAATTGGAGAATATTTGAAGTGTTCGAGCGCAATGTTCAAAGAATTGTCGATATTTCATAAAACTAATTTCATAAAAAAAAAATGGTCGCACGACAATAAACTTTGTCTCGTCTTAAAGCTGGAAACCTCTACTTTCAAAGTAGATTTAGTAGTCATTCACTTCATTCTAAGAGAGTTCTTACACAGTATGCAACGGGTGGACTTTTCTTTTGGAAAATACCAGAAATTGTCAGATATCGAAACATTGAAAATGTTTTCTCATAATTAGATCTATCATACGTTTGAAGACTGAAAATTTCCCCTTTACAACGACCTTTTTTTTATTGAACTTTGAATATTTGGCGAAAACGAATACAACGACTATTTATGACCTAGACTAACGAGATGTGAATCATCCATTCATGAAATTTGCCATAAATGTAGTTTTCAGAAAAATATTTGATCCACGTGCTTTAAGCTTTGTAATAAAACCAAATTGATGGCACGAGGATTATTGAGATTATCGAAGACGTCCGATATAGAAAATTTTTACCTTCTTGTAATCTTTATTTTATTTTACTGTTATTGAAAATAATTTTTATTAAAAAAAAAAAAAGAAAATCATCCATTCAAATGTCACCTTTCCCTTTTGAACTCGAAACCACGGGATTTTGAGATTTCTTCCCCAAACGGTCATCAATCTCAAAATTCAAACACCCATGCGTCAAACAATGCTCAGCGAATCCTAAATAGCGTTGGAAGGAGGAAAAGTGCATTTCATCGATTCGACGTCTTTTCAGAATCCTTCAGCGTCGATTAAGGACGCGTCATTGTCCTGTTGTCCCAAAGTGAATTGCAAGTCAGTGGTTCGTGTCCCCGGAGAGTATCGGTTAATTCGTCACCAAAATGCTACGCCGATCCGCGTCGATCTGTTTCTCGTGAATCGACGGGAAGGGGATCGAGAGGATTTTCGAGTAGACGCAACAATAAAACGGGGTTGCAGCTGCCCTTGAGATCGTGCGGGTGCACGAAGATCGAATCGAAGCGACGTGTATGTTGTATACGTGCCGGAATCGAATAAATAAAGAGCGCGTGTCTCGAGATGCTGATCGCGTCGAGGGAAGACACATTGTGGCTCGTGGCAGTCCTCCTCGCGTGTTCTTGCTGCTTCACTGATTTCCTTTCCGCCCCTGGCTCACTCTCTCCTTCGTTTTATCGCTTGCAGCAGTCGAAACTATTATAGCAGCGTGATGCAAACGATTGCAAAATAATTAGATAATAATAATAATAGTAGTGGTGGCAGTAGCAATTACTAAGAGTAATTGTCAGATGATGAAAATAATTACTGATGAAAAATGATTCCAAGAATTTGATCGCTAATCTACAGAAACAACGTTGAAGTAAAACGAATGAATCTGATCGGAAGAATCGGTAGAAGGGGAAGCTTAAGGAAAACTAGATACCCAACGCTACTAAAGCTTAGATACCCTATTATTCTAACATAAAAATACTTTTATAATTAAATGTTTTATAATTAAATCGTTAAAGTAAAGTAATATGGCGGCCTTTTAATTTTTTTAGGGAAATTTATTGGTTAATTTGATAATCCACGATGAGAAATACTTAAATTATTAAAATTTATGTATTGTTGTTATAATTTATGAATAAAAATTTTATAAATAAGAAAATTTTGTGAAATAATATTTTAAATCAAAACGTAGTATATTTAAGAATGAATGAATTATAAAAAGAATTTTGTTTTTGAATAACTATTTTTAATATTAATTTGAAAGAGGATTTAATAGTAAATCAATTTAATTATTTTAATTGAATTAAGTATTTGTAATTGGTGTACAAATTGCCCGTCAATTTCTAATAGGACATAGTAAACATAATAAAAGTATTGGAAAGTGTTTTTAGATAAAAATTTTAGTTATTGATGAAAATTCGAACGGCAAACAACCGTTTGAAAAGGGTTGGAAGAAACTGCTCGAGGTTTTCTTTCCTGTGAGTCAGACCACAGCCCGAAAGGATAGCAATTCTATTATCCATTTACGAACAAGGAAACCAGGATACACTTACGGTACATTCCACGTCGGATAATAATTGATTCTCTTCCGTTTCTGATGACCTGGCCTAGACAGTCAGTCAGTCAGTCAGTCAGTCGGTTGGACCAGTCAGGTAGAAGAATTGCTTCTCGTAGAAGGCAATCTATGGATTAGCTTGCCTTGCCTCGTCGGCGAGACGTCACGCGCGCTTCGCTATTTTCCATCATCCCCCTGCCCCTGTTTTCGCATGAAAGGAGTCGAAGACAAGAGGAAGACGCGATTCCAGCTTGGAATTAGGGAACAAAGGGATTCATCGTACATAGAGTCATTCATTTTGCACTAATAACCGTGAAGTTATTTTTCCTGGACGTTCGAGAAGATTCTCCGATGCGTCGTGAGACGTGCATTGTCGGATTCTGAGGCAAGGATATCAGGATGGAGGAGAAATGGCCAAGAGAATGAGACTTTCAAGGGATCGACAACGTGCATCGCATCTTCGTATCTAAAACAAGAATGATTTGAGTACCGTGACTCGGTAATGCTGCTTCTTGAAGCCACGAATGCGATGAAACTCATTTTGAACGCGATGAAACATATTGAGATCATATTTATAGAAATTTTTGTAAGACAGGAACGTCAAAGATTTATGAAGGTAAAGTTATAAAGATTTATAAAAGTTTTATACAGATTTATAAAGATTTATAAAAATTTGTAATGATTCACAAAGATTTACAAAAGTAGCGTAATTTAACAATATTGGGTTTTCGGATTAAGAGAAATCACGTTAACACACAAAAAGAAGGGTGATTTTAAAGACTACCGTGATTCGATGACGCTGCTTCTTCAAGTCAAGAGGCGATGATTTTGAATGTTGATGAAACGTTTGCCCGATATTCGAACGACTGAGAAACCACTCGAGGTAGACAGACCTTGCATGAATTTTCTTGGGAAAATTGCCCGCGAGTTATTTTAAGTACGCAACCCGCCGTTATCATTTCTTTTCTCCCTTGACCAGTACTCGCATAACCTTTACCTGTCCAACCCCCATTTTTTTCAATTTCTCTCGTCTTTGAAATTTCTCTTTTTTTTCTTCTTCTTCTTCTCGGGCTGCTACATCTTTCAGAAACCATTTGTTAGGAGGGAGAGGAACTCAAGCGGGTATAATGCAAGAACCTAGGAGGCTCGGTTCGCAGAAACCACTCCGTTATATACGATTCCTCCTCTTATTCAACATCGAGCCGAGTTTCTCCCGGTATTTCGCATTCGATCGTAACTAATTTCGCCCGTATAATCAGACTTGTGCGTTGTACACTTTTTTCTTTATCGTTCACCATGCATATATTCCATTTACCATCATTTCACGGTTCTTTAAAACACTAGAACTATCCAGCTGGTCAGAGTGATGAATTTTAAATAATTTTTGTTAGACATGTTATATACACGCGAAACAGTATATTTTCAGAGATTTAAATGATTTTTGTATAAAATGGAAATAAATAAAAGATTGTGCATTCTATTGTATTTTACAATTTTTCCATTTCTTCTTTTCACTTTAATAATTCTCCGATGAAAATTCTATGCTCTAGTCCTCGTGTCGTTCAAAATGAAAATAAACTATTTGGAAAGGATACTTCTAATCTCTTTACGAAACTATACACGTACTAAAAATATATACAATAATTTTTCAATTGTCCGGTGTTAAAAATACTTCGATACCAAAATTATGAAAGTAATAAACGAATTTAATACTATTAGCCTCTTGAATATCGAATTAATCTGAAGAAATTTTCCCTGGATGTTATTGATACTGACACCGCAACGAAAATAAGATAAAAGACAAAAGTGAACGCCTTTAAAAATATCTGATTCAAATCTCTCGACAAGAGTTAGACTCTGCGTTTCGGCGCGAGTCGAACTCGTCCAACGTACCCAAGAGGTTAATTCATTCCCAGAGAAACGGAGAAAAATAAAAGAAAATGGTACGAAAATTCGCGAAAATTGTAAAAATTCGCGTCATGGAGACTCAATTTCGCTCGTAATTCATCCCTCCTTGCGTCTCCCTACGGCACGGTGGAAAATGGCACGTACGCACAATTGTGGATCGAAGACGCGTAGAAAGTTGGCGAAACGCGCGGAAACAGTGGCAAAGTCATAGCTCATAGATCGTGCATGAAATCTCGGCGGCGCATCCTCCAACGAGAAACGAATTTAATCCCTGGCCGTCCGAATCACCGGGAGGGACCTCGAGAGCAGATGCGTGTCCCGGAAAGATTCGAGACTCGAGATATCCCGCCAATTTCTTCTGCGGGTTGTCAATATCTGTAAGGGCCAGGACAATGGGTGAGGGGTAGGTAAGGTCTCTAAGATACTCACTCAAGCTGAACAATAACATATTGCAGAACTCTGTAGGTATTCGATGACGCAAGTGTGCGTACACGTATATAGGTATACAGGCGTATACGTGCGTGTATATACATAGGATATACGTGTGTATACTTCGTAAGCATCGGGAAGCAAGGAGAAAAAGAGAGAACGAGGGTGTAGCTGCCTGTTTCCACTCCACTCGTAACTGTTGTACGCCTAATCGAGAATATGAATGAGAAATGACGTCGAGTCGCCAGTTTCGAAGATTAGAATTTCGATCATTGACACTAGAACTCTATCAAAATGGTCAAAACATTTGAATATTTGCTGTCAGATATTTCATTATGCGTTATATGTTATATTTTATTAGCTACTTATGACTCAAATGATTCATCGTAAAATATAAGTACCTTAAATAAGTGTCCCCTATTATTACAGTATTACAAAGATTTTCTGTTTCTTCACTTTAACGTCTCTGATGGAAATTTTCGGTGGTGCTACTGTTAGATTAAACGAATCAGCGAGTCAAAGTACTTTATGCTTCGAGCAAATTCGTCCATGCGTACTGTATAGTATACCGCGAACACATTTTTGCCTGTGCAATCACTTTCGGAGACGTTTATATTTAAGACGCGCGATACAAGCCGCGAGAATATTTTCAGAAAATAATACGATTCGGGGTGCTGTAGTTTTTAGCATCGTGAAAAATGACCATCTGCGAGATAGGTGAATTTTCTTGAAAAACATAAAGAACCTGATATATACACACTTGCCTCGTTGTTTATGACACTCCTGCGGGTAGTGAGAAACGTGCAATACATTCTTTCACACGTGGATTGCGTAATTTTCGAGAGACTTGTCTCGAAAGCAATTTGCACTTGTACGTTGTTGTAATTCGTCGTTTCTCAAAGGAACTCGATTAAAAAGAAAAAGAAGAAAGGGATCCAAGACTCCGTTTCACACTATCAAGTATCGAGCTGTTGATACAAATTTAAAATAACAAAAATTGTTTAAAACTCTCGTTAAACGAAACAACGATTTTTGTATTTGGGAAACAATATTTACGATAGGACAGGCAGAACGAATTCAAAAGACATTGCGAAAAATTTCACCGACAGACGGAAAACGCGGCAAAAGCGAGCACGACCTGAGACACTTTCGAACAGATGCAGCTAAAAGCTGAAAGCTAAAGAGGTTTCGCCGTAGAGACCGCCGGTGTGCAAATTGTGCGGCCTGGTTCGACGGTCAGGGTCGTGGGCACAATCGTTTTGCTGTTTATCGCGTTCGTAACGCGTTGTAACGCGGACGCCTCCCATAAAACCATTTTAAAGTTGCTCCAGTTTTAGCCAACCTGTAGATTTACGACAGCGATGCTTGTCTCAGGGACTCTCGCCGTGGCTGGTTTCCCGAGGCCAGCGGAAAGGAAAGGTTCTCACTCGAAATTCTACGCTCTTATTCAAAGTGTTGCGACATCCTCTCTTGTAAATCACGTCTCGGAAATTTACAACATTGCTCCAGTTTCGGTTGCGGAATTGGTCACGACCCTTCCATCCCTTCATCCTCCGTAGTGTTTTAAAATTATGAAAACGTGTAAACTGTCTGTCTGTCGAAAGGTAAAAACGCGGCGACAACGCGAAGAAGCAGAGACAAAAAGGGGAAAAGGAAAGATCCGTTTCGTATATCGCTCGTTAAAGAAACGGAGCTTGAGCCTGACGGGACGACTCGAATTCGATTCGATTTCGAAATTTTTTCCGATTCCTTTCCTTTCGGATATAGTTTCAAAGGAGGGAAGAAAAAGAAAAAAAAAAAAAGAAAAACAGATGGAAAGGGAGGTTGAAGAGAGAAAGAGTTTACCGTCTGTCCGTCTATCGTTGGGCGCGAATATTTTTCAACGGACGTGTCTTCCTTTTCAAACGAACTTGTCGGCAACAGACGTCTTCCATCGGCGAGAGAAAGAGAGATAGAGAGAGAGATAGAGAGAGAAACACGAAAAGCACCGAAGAAACGAAGACGAAAAGATCCTTCGACGAATCGTTAAGATTGCGTTCTCGACTTTTTCCTCGCCCTTTTATTTTTATGCACGCGGCGAAGTAACGAGGGTCTTGTCTGAGGGAGGAAGAGGTCTTCGAAGGGGTGAAGAGCGCGAGAAAAGAAGACGACGACGCTCCGGCCAAGAACCGAGAAGACTCTTGCGAACGAAGAAGCCGAGAGTTTAATGATATTCCTGATTACGCTGGCACGTGGAGAGAGAGAGAGAGAGAGAGAGAGAAGCGGAGAGAGGGCGGCGTACGAAGAAGGGTGGCTGAGGAGAAGGTGGTTAGAGAAGTGCGGGTGGGAAGGTGAAACGGGAGAAGGAGGATGGAAGCAGGCTGGTTAGAGACGAGCAAAGAGAGAGAAAGGGAGAAAGGGGGGGGGGAGCGAGAGAGACTGAGACTGCTCCAACTCGGCGTGCCTACCCCGTACTCATCCGAACGAACCACCCTCTCTCTCACCCCGACTCAACCTCCTCGACCGTGGTTCTCGCATAAAAAGTATTGATCTGAGAGCTCCTTCTTGGCCCGTGGAGCCCCACGAGCCGAGAGGGTTGAATCCACCCTAACTGCTTGCCCTGCCTTTATATTCATCATCCCTCTAGCGCCCTGAGAACGGCGGCCCTGTCTTCCGAGGGTGGTCGAACTTCCTCCCTTTTTTCTCTCTGCTTCCTTTACCCACTGACGTCTCTGCGGCCTTTTTCTTTCTCTCTCTCTCTCTCTTCTTTTTCTTCTTCTTCTTCTTCTTTTTCCTCTTCTTCCTCTTTTACTTCTCGGTCTTCCTTCGTCCATCCATCGGAAATCCAACGTTACGTTTTCCCCGGGAGAGGCTATTTTTTATGCGGACCACCGGTCGAATGCCAATGAGTCGCCCTTCTCCTCGCATTATTTCTCGCCTCCGTATGTATCAAGTGTCGCTTTATTGCATAACGGTCTTCAATTCGACGACTTTTGATCGCGGACGCGTGCGGGAAAGAGCGTGTTAAGGGTAGACGAAGGTTGATTATTTTACAAACGAGGAAAATTCCTCGTCCGTTTGGGGGTGTTTTACGGCGGAGAGGATCGAAGGATCGGGGGCACAAGAATGGCCAGGTTTCATCACGCGGCTCTTCAATACCTCGGCCAAGTGTTGCCCGAGCAAACAACAATTAGCATTGGCAAAGAGGCGCATTTGCCTAATTTCCCTTTGCTGCCTCGTTAACTCGTCGCGCGTCCGGGGGATTCGATTAGAAAGAGCGGCAAATCGAGAACCGCACTTTCCGATCGTTTTATTCGGCAAGGCCAGGAGGGTAAATGGAAAGCCTCGCGATGCTGCTTTTCACAATGATCAAAATGATACATTTATGCATGAACTTGGTGTTAGGAATTGATTGGATTTGATCTTGAGATTCCACGAGATTCATCTAGGTGGAATTAAGTGTTGTTAAGTGTAACGAGCGAAACACTGGAGACATTAGCAATATTAGTATAATAGAAATTATTTTTAACTTGTCAGCGGAGCGCAGAGATTTGCATCATCCCTTAAACAATGAATATTTCGAACTTTCCATAAATGCAAAAATACCTGCAATTTAGGCACAACAACTATAGACACAAAAATTATCGTTTAAATTTTATTTTACCATTGTATTTAATTTTATCCGTATATCACAACACATCTGAAAAAGATAAGACCTACACGGAAATTTACTTCGTCCCTTGAATAACAAATACATACTTTAAACTTTCCATAAATGCAATTAGATACAACGAATTAAAATATTAATGTAATAAAAATTACATACACTTCAACTTTATTTTATAATCGTCGCATTTAATTTTAACAATCATCATCCGCGTGTCGCGGCATATATCTAAAACGGTAAAACCTGCTCAGAGACTTGCTTTACTTCGCTTTCGCGGGCAGTTGAACCACTTGCGCTGGCAACTGATTGCGGACCATAACGAGTGACCCAAACCGTATACAACAACTCGTCCGCTTTCTTTTTGAGACTCGTCGGTATGTTATCACTGGATAGAAATTATTGAGAAGTAATAAATTTATTATTTGTATTGCCCGTTTTGTTTTACTCGAATACACTTGAGACTGAGGAAATATTACAATTTTGGAAACAAAAAATTCTCGATGTGCGTGGCACGTCATTCCAGCGAGCAAGAGGTTAAAGTTGCCACAAATGCAGAAATACTCGAAATCTAGATTAGAATTTGAGTGTAAAAAAGAAAAAAAAAAACACTTTGGCGACGACCGCAGAGGTAGTGACAATTATCGACATGGTTTCCCCTTTCTAACCGCGGTTTACATGGTGCCACTATTAAATGGCATTCGATCCCCGTACCCTTTTTTCACTGCAGATTAACGGGAAACCCTTTTTGCCTGTGGACGTGCATCGTTCACCCGAGATCTGTCGGGCTGTTCGAGTGCCGGTGCTATCTCTCCAAACATCGAAGATCCACTTAAATATTTCCAAAAACGTGGATCCGTCCGGTGATTTCGAATCCTTTTCCGAAAATTTCTATGGCTCTGCGGATCGCGTTGTGACAGGACATCTTTGTCGTCCCGACTCTATCAGATCGTTATTATTTATTTAAATCGGTACCGATCGATCGACGCGTACCGCCATTGTGCGTTTTAATGCGTCCTCTGTCGAGCGTGACAATGAAACGATTTTTACAGATATGGAGATTGGGGTGGCTGAACGCCGTGGAAAAATGGAAAAAATACGTGCCTTGGAATTTGTATTAACGGGAACGTTTCCAATAGAAATGGCGCTGAATATATATCGTTCAGAAGCGGTTGGGCAATTTCATTGTGAGTCACATGAGAAAATAATATATTCAATAATATAAAATTTTGAAATTCTAAAATTATAAAAAAGTGATACAATACTTTTAATCTGTATGTACAATACTTTTGCAATGTACAATATTTTCAAAATTGAAAGAAAGACGTGCCTGCATCAAAGTTTCAAAAAGCGAAAGAACATGGAAGCAAAAAATATTTCAAATTAATCTGAAATCTAAAAAATAATTTCAACACGCGAGCGTAGAGCCGAGTCGCTCGTTCTGGCCAGCGTTATCATAATTCTTTCAACGAAGAATGATATCGTTGTCATCGGCTTTCCCACCACAAAAGAAACCACCGCACGAAATAACACAGTCGTGCTGGTTTATCGCCTTAGGGTGGTCGTCTACGAGCGTGGGCAAAAGCGAGAGGGTGGCGCGGGCGTAGGACCGCGAGGAGGTGGGGACAGAAAAAGAAAAAAAGAAAAAAAGAAGAAGTCGGGGGTGGGCTTGCCGAGCGAAGTAACGTCACCTTTTATTAAAGTTCCGAATGCAAAATGTGTTTCGACTCGGTGTTTCGAGCTCCGGTGCCGGTTTCTTATTAACTCTCGTCGGGCTTCTCCTTGCGGCTACGCCTTCGGAGAAGGAAACGTGCCGCAAACACGCCGTGACTTTTAATTTCTTTCTCTCTTTTCCCACTCCGCGACGCCCTGTATAAATTCCAGGAATTGATTGGCTCGATTAAGCGGACCTCTCGCTTGAAACGAGATTAAATTTCTCGCGCGGTCAGGCTAATCGACCCACGACCTTCGCTTATGGCTTCACCGGCGACACGACGAGCATCTCGCGAATTTTAGCTCACCGTTCTCATAGATCTCAATCTAAAAGTGTATAACGATATAATTACTCGGCAATTTTGTAATTCAAAAATCTCTCTACGTGTTGTGCAAACGAAACTTTACGGCTTCACGAAAATTCAGTGTTAAAATTGAACGAAAGAACAATTTTTTTTTCTTCGCGTTTAGATCGCCGTCCGGGGTGTGTACAAGTGTAGTTGTGTCGACGTCAGAAAGCAAGGGGTTAAATGGCCGAGCACGATACACCTTACGACGGGATCAAGTGTAGCAGGTGAGGCTGTTGCCATTGGACACTGAGGAAGGGGCTAGCGAACGACGAAGGAAGGGTTGCTCGTTGCTATGGCTACCAGGAAGGGTTAGAATTCCGACCCCTTTCTGAATTCCGCGTAGTGAAGGGTTAATGAGATTGGACGAACGACGCGAGCTTCGCCCCTCGTCCCAACCTTCCTCTTCTTTCTCCTTTCTCTCCTTCCTCCTCTTTTTTCCCTTTTTTTTTTATTATTCCAAGCATGGCCGCCACCGAGATGCTCTTACAACGCCATAAAAAAGAGGAACTTATTTACAGATCGTAGCGGACGATCGCGGTTATTAAATTTTTATTATTGCACAATGACTTTTGTCTGTCTGTTTCGTTTATTTTACATATTTCGTTGAAAGAAACTCCGATTCCTTCGAGTTTTACACTTTCCATCGATACATGCTGCGTATTCAATAAACGATCCTTCTGTTTAACCTATTCAAATTGGAATTTCTCGCTGTTGGAATTTGTCGACCTCGAGCGAAGAAAAGAAATCATTTTTAGTTCGTCGTAACATCCACCTGGCGTGATCTCGCCTCCAGGAGGCTCCGTCATACACTTCATGTAACAAAGTCATCCTCCCGAGGACTCCGTCACCGTTTCAATTCCATGGACAAAACACCGAGGGCCCGAGGGGTGGCTTCCTCCCTTTCCGCGGTGGTTCCTTCCGCCCGAAAAAATATTTTCCTACCTCCGTCTTCTCCGATTCGAATCGTACCTGCTTTCCGCTACACCACCCCTCTCTACCCAGCGTCTTTCTCTCCCTTTTGAAGTTCGCGTACGAATTTATATCGCGCTCGACGGTGTGACGGACACGCAAACCGGCTGCGCCGGTGTGTCTGCGTGGGTGCGCGCTTTGGCGCAGGGAGCATTCTTATTTCCATACAAAGCCGTACGATTTCCAGCGGCTCGACCTTTGAAGAACGGAGGGTTCCCCTTCTCACCCCGCGTCCTCGAACCCTCCCGCCTTCCCCCGCCGCGTTTCAACCCTCGTCCTTAACCCCCTTGTTCGTGCTGGTCGCCCGTGCAGGTTGCCCGAGAACGTTGCGATTTTTTGAATATTCCTCGAGGCCGGGGCTCTGGGAAAAATTATGTAAACCGTGGTAACACTCCCACGATACGCCGTCGAGCTCCCGAGGGGTAAGAAAGGGTGCAGCAGACACGTGAAAGTGTCTGCAACAGATCGTCCATTTAAATGGGATCTTTAAACTCTTTATTCGTGTGAATTTATACTCGAGTAAAGTGTGGGAAGATATTCCTTTCCTTTTTTTTTTTATTTTTTTATTTTATTTTTTTGGAAGAGTGGATTTGAATCTCAAGTAGTGGTACACGTATATTGTTGCAACGAAATAATTTTTAAATATTTTTTGCGAATCGCAAGAGATGAAAATCTCACGGCATTTCTTTAAACAAGGGACCGTAACAGGCTTTTTTTTTTTGGAAGAGTGGATTTGAGTGGAATCTCAAGTGGTGGTACACGTATATTGTTGCAACGAAATAATTTTTAAATACTTTTTGTGAATCGCAAGAGATGAAAATTTCACGGCATTTCTTTAAACACGGGATCGGAACAGGCCTTTCAGTGCCCACATTTTTTTCAGCCCTTGTAGCCGAATGTTTATCTCTACGAACGCTGCAATGGAAAATGAAAGAACGCTTAATATGCGGGCCTCCTATCGCGAGATCAGATTGTGAAAATTCACACGGGGATCACGATAAAATAACCTATCAACAGCTACAAATGATTCAATCGTTACAAATTGAATTATAATGCGAGATGATATGATCCACTTGACGAAAAGAGAAAAAGAAGAAAGACTAGCAATTGCAATTTATATTTACGAGAAAGAGAAAATCACTGATCGACTTTCTCCTCCGTAAAATTCCACAATTTATCTCCTTTGTAGAGAAAAATTCTTCGTGTTTCTTTAACTTTCTCTTTAAAAAAAAAAAAAAAAACTCATTAATCATCCCACTGTAAAATCGAAGACGGAAGAAAATTTCTTTCGACAAGAGACGAAAAGGATCATTTCAAACGTCGATTAATTCCAGCTTACGAGTTAATTTTACCCACGGCCGTAAAATCCTAAACGACGTGTTCTTCGTGCGGGAGAATTCCTTCGGGAGAGGATGCTGCTCGCAAGAACGAGCGAACGACGGTGGAAAATCAAGAACGTTGGAGGAGTTGCGGAGAGAGAAGAGGAGTTCCCGAAGAGAGTGGAGGAAAAGTGACCAAGACGCCTCTCTTGACGTTCCGCAGACGACGGGGGAACACCGGGAGGGAAGAAGAAAAAAAAAAAAAAAAGTCGGAAGGTCGTAAGGGCGTGGCGGTTGTATTTAGCCGGCGTCCACGGTGGACGATGTCCTTCCCTGGCTCGAATAATGTTAACGCCTCTGGATTTCGTTTTCTTGCGACAAAGGCCAACTGTCGGCCCCGATTGTTCCACTCTTCCGGTCGGACGTGGGCTACTTCGTCGCGTCCCTTCTTCCACGGATCTGGTTCGCCACCGTTCTCTACTTGCCCGCCGATCAATCTGGACAATTGTCGTGCCCACGACGACACGGGAAAGAGTGAAGGAATCGGAGCTACGCCCTGAACCCGCCGCACATTCTTCCACGTACATACCGTACGCACGTGCGTTTAAATCGTGAAATAATACGCGGCCGAGCTGGGAAGTTGGCTCTTCTATTAGATCGATAGGGACTAGTGAAAAGGATTGTTAAGACGTGAATGGGTACGGTACATGTTAACGAATGAAAATTCGGATTGGGCATATAATGGGCCTCGTAAAGTTCTCCTTTGTGAGACAATGTTCCGGGTTAATCTCTCGGAGCATGTAGCAAGATTAGAAATGGACGAAGAGAGATTGTTCAGGGAATGTACAGGGTGAACCACGCGTGACTTGAACACCGACGAGAGTTTGATGATAAATATTGTTCAGTACAAGGATCGAAGACAACGATTTTTCTATAGGTGGACAGAAATTTGGGATATTTTTACTTTATCATACGTCAATCGATACAGTTCGATGTTTTCTGTGAAAATAGGTATTAACCTATATAATTTCAATTCTGTGAAATATATTGTATAACAAATGAAAAGAGACAGAGACGGTATTCTTCTTGTGTTCATACTATACTTGTCCTTCGTGCAGAGATTTTATGTAACTAATTATCTTTTAATTAATATTTTTTTCATAGAAAGTCAATAGAGTTGCATCGATTAATGAATAAAAAAGAAAAATATGTCGCTCCATTTAAAAAAGTGGAGGTAGTTTTGTAATCAAAATTATCAAAATATCATTATTTATCATATTATGTATCGTGCTGAACAAACTTTTGTTAACAAAGTTCTTTCACATCTTGGAAAACAACGGAGATGTACAAGTTACGTGGTTCACCCTGTATATAGTATCGAGATGACTTCTCTAACAGTGCCTATTGTTGTGTATTAATTGGTAGATCCCTTGGGAAAGGATGTAATCGCGCTGCGTAGTCTTGAATCGAAGAAAGATGTACGAACTTACGTAGCGTTCTGAACATGTTTTTTTAATACACGGACATCTTACAGATTGTTTGTAATATTGTCTGTTAATTGATAAATCGTCGTTGGGAAAGTACGCGTATGATCGATGATATCATCGTTCTAAAGATCAATTTCAGCGTACCGCGAAACCGACCTCACTCGCGTCCAATATTCTCCTACACGATATCGATAACCTCTTCTTCCTCTCGACTATCATGCATTAAATTCCATCATATGTACAGGCCATTTTTATTTTCTTATCAATTCGTCTCACATTAACCAACCGTGGAAGGGAGGAAGGATCTGGAAACGGAAGAACAACAAATCGAAGGGAGGAAAACAAGCCTTCGTCATCGTTGTCTTTTTCAAAAATTTAGACTCCTCGGTCACTGTTTCTGATCGATCTCTTCGACAGTTTGAAGTCGTTCGCTAATAAAATTATTATATCGACGAAACAAGTAGGTCAATGCACTAAAAATATTCGGACGAAATAACATCCTCGAGGGTCATCATTCTGTCTCTGATGACTGTCTTTCAATAATACGCGCCACTCTCTTGTTTGTCTTCCTCTCATGCTCTCATCTCGAATTGTATCTTTTCTTGCGTGCATGACAGATATCCACCAGGGGTTGCAGTCGTTATTACCCATCAAATTTGTTGTCTCGGCAGTGTTACGTACGATATACGAATGGGGAAAAAATAGGCCGTGATTAAACACACCCAAAACCATCGTTAATGTCCCTTTGTTAAATAAAAAAGAGAATAATAAGAAAACTTTCTTTCGTTTTGCCAGGCATTAATATTAGAGGTACCAATAAGTAATGTCTTCTTTTCTTCGAATTTAATAGACATTGTCATTTAATGACAATAATTTCACTTACTATTGACATAACCTAATTCTAATTAAATTCCATTCTAATTAAATATATTAACATTTAGTGTGCTTGTTGTTGAACTTTGAAGAAATTTGAGTGACTCACAGTGACTCTAATGAAAATTGACGATTCGTCAGTGCAAAATTATACTGAGAAAAATACAAGTTCTCCGAGATAATAAATACAAGGAAATCTTCTCGAAAATTGACATCAATTTTTCTAGGCACGTCAGAACGCAAACCCTTAAGTATCTCGATTTAAAAACGAAGTAACATATGGCACTTTATAAATAAAAGTACTCGATTACAATGAGAAATTATTGGAAAAGTTTAATTGTGAATCAATTTCATCGTCAATTCAATCGTCAATCAATTCTTTTCCCCTAACACTGCTCTGATCGTAGGTTGATCGACGAGAATTTCAAAGAGGAGGGAATCAAACTTGGCGACGATTCGATTACGCCAAAGTGATTCACAGTTTCGAGGAATATTTCAAAATAAACGGCTCTATTGCGATGAGAGGTTATTGGAAAAATTTAATTGTAAATCGTCGATCAATTTTTTCCCCTAACACTGCTTTGAATGTAGATCGATCGACGAGAATTTCAAAGAGAAGGGAATCAAACTTGGCGACGATTCGATTACGCCAAAGTGATTCACAGTTTCGAGGAATATTTCAAAATAAACGGCTCTATTGCGATGAGAGATTATTGGAAAAATTTAATTGTAAACCGTCGATTAATTTTTTCCCTTAACACTGCTCTGATTGTAGATCGATCGACGAGAATTTCAAAGAGGAGGGGATCGAACTTGGCGACGATAGACGATTCGACTAGGTCGAAGCGATTCGTAGTTTCGTGGTGTATTGAGTAAACGGGTATAGAGGACGTGGCATATGTGCGATCCCCTTTTTTCATCGGCGCTCGTCAAAACCTCGGTCCTCCGTTCGTTCGGTCGCGTATTATGCAGAAAACTTCATTGTTGGACCTCAATGGCGGGGAGAAGGTGGGGCCCTCGATCCCCGGACATTTTCGTTTTACATAACTCCGTCAGGATTACCAGAGGGACGGGATACACGCTCTCACGAAATTTCGCACCGGATCGAAACGATGATCGTCTCGAGAATAGAATATTCATCCCGGGGTGGGACGGGGCGAAACGAAGTGTAACCGCGATGCAGTAGAATTGAAACGGAGAGTTGACAGGGAGCGATGATCTTGCAGCAAAACAACGCGTAATTTTTTTCGTTTTACAATTTTATAGGGAACGTTTGCTTCTGACGTTGAAAATCTTCTTACGCGCTGAAAATGGGAAATCCTTTCGTTCAATTTTCTACTAGAGACGAATTTAATTACAATTGATTTGATCCTGATAGTCGCAGAAATTTTCGAGTAAAGATCAAATCCTGGTCGAAAAATTAATCGCACGGAATGTGTAATTATTCGCGTTCTACGTAAAGTGTTAGAAAAATAATACAGCGTGAAAACATCGAATCACGACGTTCCGATACCTATAAAAAGAACGTGTTACGATCCCCATAACGACGTACAGGATCGACTGGAACCATTTGAAGGTGAGCTTTTTCAAGCTGATCGCTTCTTCTTCTTCGTCCTCTGTTTTTTTCTTATTTATGATTACGCGGCGAAGAATTGCATAACCTAGCTATTTTGCTCGCGCCACTGAGCTAGAAGGATGCGAGCGCATGGATCGCGACCAAGAGGTGGAAAAGCAAGGGGATGGAGGAACGGAGAACGGAGGAGAAGAAGAAGAAGAAGAAAAAACTAGGATAAGAGAGAAAGAGAGAGGAGGACACGTGCTGCCTGTTGCTGCTACCGGCGTTCGTAGCACGATAAAAAACGATGAGACAAGACCTTCTGATGGAGCTAACGTCGAGAGGGTGAGAAGATGTTTACGAGAGCGTAGCTTTGTTCCTAGGGTGGTAGTTTATCACGAAACATTGGCTGTTCTTTCAGATCGTACGACGTGTACCCGTGATCTTTCGCCCTGTTTAAATTTCGCTGCCATTCTTTCGATCTCACGATCAGTCGAATTTCCATCTCGTCTTTCACTCGCAAATCATTATCGTTTCAAATCCTTTTTAACACGTTGAATGACTGGCGATGCCAAAATTCGTAGAAACACATAAGTCATAAGTGAATGTTAATACTTGTAAATTTTTCAATATTAGCCTGAAGAAATTAACACACATTATAGAACATACAGAAATAGTTTTATTTATAATATGTGTGCGTAAGTATTACTCGCGCACATTGTGACATACAGTATTAAAGAATTGCAAACTTAAAGAAGGTAAATCAATACAATTTTTTACTTTTGTTTTATCTAATTGTTTCGAATTTTTTTCATAACATGTTCTACAAAATTGTCGCTCGATCCTGGTTTCTCTGTCATTCTTTTTCATTTCAAAACATAGTTCTCTCTACAAGCTCGTACGTGAAGAAATGTAACCCTCAATTTCACCGTGTCATAAAAATAAAATATCAAAAAATTAATGAAAATCGAAGAAACGTATTCATGTTGGCGTCCTGCGTATGCAAAATTAATGTGGCATTCGACGTGTTAAATAATTATTTAATTATT
Organism: Tetragonisca angustula; assembly: GCA_036937485.2. NCBI lineage: Eukaryota > Metazoa > Arthropoda > Insecta > Hymenoptera > Apidae > Tetragonisca > Tetragonisca angustula. The sequence continues at coordinate 376,813 of JAWNGG020000199.1, forward strand.
TCTCCAACAGAATGGATCGACGTGAGTCCGAAAAAAATTCCTCTGAATTTTCTAAAACTATAATCAATAATTGAAAGGAGAAGAGAGAAAGCGTAATGAAAAAAAAAGGGAAATGAGGTTTCGGTCGGTTCGTTCGGTCGAAACTAATGATTTTAGGAACCATTTATTTATTTTTTTTTTTTTCTTCGTTTCCCCCCGTTGGACAGGTCGGCAACTTTAGTTCTACCAGACACCGATACCATAGCACGCGTGAAACTATCAAAGAGTTTTCTACCGTTCGCTACCGAAAACGCAGAGGGCCCACCCACACGGTAGTGAAATATAAATCAGTTGAACGCACGCGATTCTTCATGCCCGAACGACCCATCTGCTCGAGAACTTCGTTCTTTCTAATAACTGTCACCGATACGCTGTTACCATGCGCAATTAGTTTGATTTATGCACGCGGCTCTCTCATATACATATTGACGCTAAAACCACCAAAGCGGTCGAAATGATCAATTTATAATTTTTTTTCAGAATAATTTCGCGGACTTACGGTGTGGGCAGTTTTTAGTGATTTTTGTCAAATACACGAATAAAAGTGTTTGCGTTCATTATCTTTTTCTATTCCTTTTCACTCTATTCAACTTCTTTGACTTGATTTTTATACTTTAGCCTTCGGTTAGGCTAGTGATATTAAAGGTCTGTGTGTTATTACATTCGAATGTGAAATTAATTTTTCGAAATTTCATTTGCGACAGGATATGATTGTCGTGATTTCATCGACGTCTGCGATCGTAGACGTTAGATCAGACGTTAGACTTCGAAGATGATGGTTTTTTTTTTTGCGAGATTTAGGTCCACGTGCAACGGCTACTATTGACACCAGCCTACATTCCTGAAGAAGGTCCAGGGGGATCGTGAAGAAAAAAATTAATCCAAAACAGCACGTGTCCACCGTAAACGTGAGGGTAAGATAAGTTCACTGGAGCGTGGTCAAAATCGCATCTGTTGGCCGTTTGCAAAAAAAAAGGAGGGAAAAATGAGGAAATCTCGGCTAAGACGATTTAAATTATTCGGACTCTCGATCCAGGTTTTTTCGTGGCTTCTGCAGCTTTCTAACACGTGCCGATGACATCGAACATCTGCGCTCTTTCGATTGTTTCTATCTCTATTTTGATATTTATAAAGTATGCCGATCTAAATTTACACGATTCCCGTGAAAAATTGCGAATTAATCGAAAATTAATCGAATTAATTGAAAAATTACAAATTAATCGATATATTCTGTCGCTGTATAACAGGATCCTCCTGAACTTTCAATTTTCAACACTCAACTAGGGTGGTATCATTGCGACAGAAAAATCTTTGTAAAATATTACGAATTAATTAAAAATTCTATTCAGTATAAAAGTAAGTACATAAAGTGAGTAGTTATTGTCGCTGTATAATAGAATCCTCTGAATTCTCAATTCTCACTAGAAATTGTTTTCACAAAATTCTATTCAGTAGAAAAGTAAGTACATCAAGTGAGTAGCTGCTGTGTTATTATTCTGTCGCTGTATAACAGAATCCTCTGAATTTTCAATTCCAACTAGAAATTATTTTCACAAAAAGAAATCTTTGTGAAAAATTAGTTAAAAATTCTATTCAGTAGAAAAATAAGTACATCAAATGAGCAGCTACTGTGTTATTATTCTGTCGCTGTATAACAGAATCCTCCAAATTCTCAACTCTTGCTGAGATGGTATCGTTTTCACAAAAAGAATTTTTCCACGAAAAATCACGAATTAATTAAAATTAATTCCGTATCCAGTGTGAAAGTACATTGAAATCTGCGCACGGTATCACAGAACTCGATAATGTAGTACTCTATAATACTCCATCGTGGTACTGCGTAACAGGATCCTCTTCCAGAATACTGAACTCTCGCCACGGTGGTGTCATCGCGGTGGAAAACAGCTGGGATTAATTGAAAAAAGCAAAGATGGCCGGCAACGATCGTGGAAATATATCAAACTAGGGCGGGAAAGAGGGACGGGTCCGCATTAATTGGTGCTTCACCCACTAAACGAGCAAAGTTTCGTGCTGATCAAGTTCCCTGGCGGATGACGCCCTCGTCCAAGCCTGTCGCTTCTTACAAGCAGCCTAATGAAAGAATAAATACTTGATGCGGCGTGGACCTAATTACATCGCGACGGTTCAACTCGGGACAACCATGATGAATTCGAAAGCCGTGGCGAGGGAGGAAAGAACGCAGAAAGAGGGGCAGTTGGGAGAGTGAGAGAGGACAGTGACTCCGCCGCTGTGAGAGAGACGCTTAAGAAGACTCGCGCTTTCGATCGATGAATAATTGATCGGGATATCGGGGAACCGTCTTCCTGAAAGCGTTAGCTAGTTTAATTTTTGCCGCGGAAGTCCGATGAGTGGCGAGATCTCAGAGTGGCGTGGTTAATAAGTAAAGAGGCGTGAGCGTCGAAGTGTGTTCGAGAAATCTCGAATAAGGACTCGACATTAAAATTCATTTTATAGCACGAGTGGGCGAGAGGGGAGTAATTTTGAGAAGGATCTAGATTTTGTTCATTTTTAGACCGACAACACGCAGATCGAGTATGTATAAAGTTTGTCGTTCAAGTTGATCGTAAGTGGTAAAAATGAAGTGATCCTTGCAGATGCGAAGATTTTTAGGTGGAAAATTACACGTATGGAATATTCGGTATTATTTCCCGTAAATACGTAAGAAATCCTACGAAATAATTCATTGCGTCGTACGTGTGTGCGTGCGTGCGTGCGCGCGCGTGTGTGTGTGTTAAACGAGATGAAGAATTTCCATAAGAAGGATTTCGCAAAGTGGATCCACGATTCTGATCGAACGGACAACCGGAAAACGAAACCATTAGAAGCGGCGAGGAAGTATATTGCTTTACCACTCCGTGAGGCTCGCGTGAGAACTAATTTCCAGTTTTCCTCTTTTGCTGTTACCGACGGCATGATCAAAAGGAATATTAGATTTTCGTCGAAGCTTAAAGGGCGCAAGAGCAATGGCCGCCAAAGGCATCGCACAGGCCCCCGTGCCACCCTTCATCGTTCCACCATAATTTTCGAGAATGAGATAAGCTACATCTCTGTGGACCCTTCTCGTGCCGTGTTATGGGGGCTGCAACCCTCTCTCTAACGCAACCCCCTCGGTTCTTTGCACTGTGGGGGCTGTGTATCCAGAGAAGCTTTCGTGCAATACTGACCAATGCGCCATTGGCTGGCCGCTACTAATCAATAAATCGTTCTTTCCAGCGACCAAGCGAACGCGCGCTTAGACACCCTTCGTTCTAACAGCGTCTTTCCGGTTCACCATTATCGCGTACGGCCAATGGAACCCACCCACCATTCCTGTTTCATACGTTAGTCCTCCCGATCCCGGAGCCTTCCGTCCATTATATTTCGCCGCGTTTTCCTTTCAATTTTGCCACATTGAATATCGTTCAATCAACGAAACGAGTTAATTTACGAGTCGAATTGATCTCACCTCATATATCAAGATAAAACAGGTTGCAAATTTACATTTCGATGAATAAAGACGAGGAAATCAATCAAGGTTTGCAGATTGCGAAAAAGTAGTTTCACGAAAGTAGGTCGTTTCTTTCTATCGCTGAAAGAGTTGTCGAAGAAAAAGAACGCTGTAAGGGCCAAGCGTGAAATTTTTCAAGAGAAAGAAGAAAATTATGCGAACACTAATTCTGTCTGTTTCTAGTAGATTGTTCGTAGATACGGAGAAGCAAAAATACATTTTTTTTATCACGTACAAAATGTATTTTACACGTACACGATTAATCTATAAAATAGATATAAAATTATCATCTCGCAAAGTTTTCGTTGTCACAGGCATATATGAAGGGGAGCATTTATTACGTGAGTAAGCGACGAGAAAATGAGCCGCCTTTCCGGGAGAAACAACGTGTCTTCGGCGAGGAATGGCAAAAAATAGATGGAAAATGGTCACGGATAAAGAAAAGTATTCGACTTCGTGAAAACATCTCCTTTCCCATCGTTTCTTCCGTCTTTACGAAAAGCCCGGGGCCATTGATCGATGGTGATGGAGATGCGAATAAACAAAAGTTCGCGGCAGCAAGAGGGTGGCTAGCATCATCAGTCATCGGTTTTGTCATGTGTGTTTCTGATGCCGGCGCTCTATGGCGCATCGTTCGTATCATGGCTTCTTCGAAGAAGCTGTCGACAATGTGGATATAGGAGGAAAGAAAAAAAAGTCTAACCGCGCCGCGTACGTGTAAATTTCGAAATGAGCCAAAGGACTGGTCACTCTTCTTTGCACAACCTAAATTCGAAAAACGACGTGTCAAATTTTTGTTAAACTGGTGGCCCAAGTCGATGGGTCACCATTTCAACTGATTATTATTTCTATTACCATTTATGGGACATTTTCGAGTCGAGTATTGAAATTTCACAAAATTGATCTCGAGTGACAGGTTCGACGGACTTGTAAGTGTTGCTTAGAAAAAAGAAAAAAAAAAAAAAAAAAGATCAGACCAAATCGCGGCAGATATTCACGGGAGGAGTTAAGCTTTTCTCACAGCCCGGAAGTTGAAAGAAGCATAAGGGCTGGTTTCATCGTATCGTCTCGCAGTTGCACGTGAGCTCGGTTTGCACAATCGGCTGCGTTTTCCTGGAAAGTGGAGGGTCAACAATAGACTCTGGCTACACCCTGGCCAGGTAAGGCCATTTTTGAATACGCATAACGATCGCTCATTGTGATCCCCGCTACGGTCCTACGGCGTTCCCTTTTGAGGCTTCTGGAAAATTGCGGGAACATTACGCGATTCGAACGTTTCCGCGATCGTCCCTGAGAACGAATGAGAGAAAGAGGGCGGAGGGGGAGGGGGAAATAAAAGGAGAAGAAAAGTTGAACAAACTCGACGAAATTTACTAGATATGTAAAGTCTGAAGTTTCTCTCAAGACCGTGGGTGTTCCACTAGGAAAAGAAAAAGTAGGAGGACCGTCATTATTTTTTAATTTCTAAAATTCTTGGGAACGAAAACGCTCTATTCTATTGTCACGCTGCCGCTTTAAGGGCGCCTATTTTAACTTAAGTTTGAAAATTTATAGAAACAGAGAAAATAATTAAAATAAAATGGCAAATAATAGTCTTTAAAATTTCAAGTGAAATTTACAATTTAATGAATTTTGAAGTGTCACGCAAAAATCCATTAACAGATTGCCTTTCAGATCTGAGCAAAGTAATTGTAATAACAAAGTGATAAAGTAAATTCGCGATTAATCCACACTTGATGAAATTAAACTAAGTACCAGATTTTGAAACGTTTAAACGTTGCTGAAATTTACACTTGGAGTTTAATCCGAGTGAAATTCAGTAGCGCGTAGAAATCCATTAACAGAGCGTTGTCTAGATCCAGATAATTAATCGCTGGACGAATTAAAGGAGGAAAGGGGCGGGATTACACTTAGGGAGATGGCAGAGAGCAAAGGATGGCTTCGAGCAAGAAACAGTAATCCATTCTTGTAAGTAAATTTCTTTCTTCCTGTTTTTCTTTTTTTTCTTTTTTCCTTTCGCCCGCGCGGCCGCCTCCCTTTGGGCATTACACGTTGTTCTACCGAGTCGAAGTTTGTTCCGGCAACTTAAGAAGACATCTAGAAACGCTCTTAGGACTCCGGGAGGATGAGATAGGGGGTCCGGTTGCCCTGGATACCAAGTCGAATCCTCTTCCACAGTTTACTTACCCGTTTACTCGCTACCGAATATGAAAACTTACGGTATTATTGCCATATAACCAGACGTTCCTCCGCGCCAGCGTATTCCAATATAAGCAACTAAACGCGGCCAGGCGAATTCTAGACATGTGTCCTACGTGAAATGCCCCAGCGAATGTAACGTGAATCGTCAAACAACGAAATATCAAGGAAAATCAAGGGTATCTTTGAAAATTTCGAGAAATTCACCAGACACAAACCCGACATGGAACATAAAATCTGGCTAAGCCTAAAGCTAAGCGTCGCGATCTTTGTGTCTGACGCGGGAGATAAAATATGAAGGGAATCCCTCACTAAGTTTCCTTCCGTTCTAACATTGCGTCCGACACGATTATTAAAAGTTAGGCCAAACGAAATTATACGACGTTCACTCCTCGACGTTCTCCCCGGCTTTCTAATCGATCTCGTCTCGTACGAAATACGATGGACGCGATTGTTCTTGCCGGAGGGACGATCTTTCTATCCGGCGACATTCATTCCGACAAAGGAGAAACGAGGCAGACGCCATTTTCATTACGCCCTTTACTCGCGGCCTGTGCTGCACTGCGCTTTCACAGACGGTATCGAGACGAGAGCTCTTCTTCCTCGAGGAGAGAGAGAGAGAGAGAGAGAGAGAGAGAGAGATCTTCAAAGGCTAACTCGCAAGTTTTTTTCCCCTCCGCCGGTGAACTTTACCAAGAGGAGGGCAACTACTCGTATACATCAGCGGTGCATTAGCTTTCAGAAACCGGACCCGTAGTTACTCCGCCGTTGCTCCTCGCGTGCGATTTGAATGCGCTTCGCCGCCCAACGAAACTTTCGCGCCTCTCCCGGCCTTTAATTGCGGGATTACTTTGCTGACAAATCGGGGTTGGTATCGAAGTGAACGAGTTTCTTGATAAACGGACTCGCTGCAATTGAATTGATTCACGTGACGAAGGTGAAACTGTAAACTGCGGCGAATCATCTCGCGACGCGTGTACGGATTCCGTTTCTAGTCGATCAAGGACGAGAGGGAAATTAGAAGCCCGTGTCCCAGATGTGCGGTCGGGGGAATCTCGCGTAACTCTCCCGATATCGATAACGATCGGAATAAGTAATTTAGGGGAACACTTTTAAGGATTTCCGACGACCTTCTCTGATGCTGCGTCACGTTGGAAGGATTCGCGCGTTTTGTTTAACACTGGAACCACCGGCGCGGTCAAAATGACCGCGGTTTATAGAAATTTTGTAACAAATTTGTAACACCGTATTTTTGGAGACCTGAGCGACTCTTTTTTTTTCTTTTTTGGGAAAATATATTTTATCGTATTCCGTATCTAATATCTCAAACCTAACGTTTGTTTCGTTCCGTATATCCTTACTCTTGAAACGTTCTTACTCCGCGCGAGTAAGAGTTAAGACGTTTCGAGATTCTTTTGCAAGCTTAAAAGCAATTTCCCCTGTAAGCGAAACTCTCCGAGCCAAATATCGTTAAGATATCATTCGCCCTGTTCCTCGAACTTTATCCCGGATGAAAGCTTCGCCGTCAGAACGAACAATTAAAATTGCTTGCTAAGATAGCCCGGTATAAATTAAAAACAAATTAAACTCCCTTCTCTTCTCTCTCTCTCTCTCTCTCTCTCTCTTTCTTTCTCCTTTTAGGAAAAGGAGTCAGCCGTTTCTCCCTGTCGAATACAATTATATTCGCGCGCGGAACGTTTTCTCTTCAAGAGGGTACCAGCGGGATGGAGCTTGATGGAAGTTTAATGAAAAAATAACAAAGATAATTACGGGCCGCGACTGCGGAGGTAAACAGTCACACCCACGCAGCTGTACACCGAGTTTCGTTACCCTGTTTAACCAGTTCAGCACGGAGTCCCTTGTTATTAAACGTACACCTGCATTACCACCAACGAGATCATTAAAGGAGGCTGCAGCCTCCTTTAACGTTGCTCAATTTCCTTCGAAATACAAGCAGCCGAAAGAGAGAGCTACCAGCACGCTGTAATTACTTTCACATCCGTCTGCTTCCCTCGGACGGTACGTTATTTCAGCAAGCAGATTCTTTTTCTTTTTCTTTCTCATCGTATTTTCAGGTGAAACGTCGCGGTTCTCGTCGTTCTTGACGAAAGACACAGTGGTAATTAACGAATCGGAATATTTAAGCTGGAATTTTTCGAATTCGGAGGTAATCGCTCGACAGATTTTTAAATCAGCAGGAAGATACTTCTCAGGGACTGCATCTTTGGGATTTTGAATTTACACTGGGGGCAGAAAAATATTAGCGATTCCTTGAAAATAAATGACATATTAGCAAAATCTGGTTTTGCAGATGATTTATTATACACGAAAGTAGTGTGCACGACAGTGACTTCCAATAATGAGTTGTGTGATGATAAAAAAATATTGACACACTGAGTCTGCGTTTAGTATATCCTCGTATGAGTACTGGAATGTTACCGAACGACATCGAGTCAATTAGGCTTGTCTTCGAATCATTACATATACATGGTAGAGCTGTACGTGTCAATACCTCTTTGATTCTCGAATTTTTATGTTACTCGTGTTATTATTACTCGCTACTATTCCATGTATGCACGTTACTTTTCTTCGTAGTGAATTCACAGAAAACAGATTACTCAGCCGATACATCATTTATTTTCGCAAAAACGTCGCAGAAAAGTAAGACGCGCCGATACTTTCTTCATCCACTTGTACTTCATGCAATAACAAATTAAAACGACCTCCATTTCAGAAATATTCCGATACATCCGACACTTCAGAAATTCATTCACCGTGGAATTGAGGCGAGAGCTCGAACGTCGGTAGAGCCTTTCACAGAAGTTTACCTTAAAACCGGGAAAAAATGGTACCTGATTCAATGTGTTACGTATCGGAAGCCGAGGAGAGGAGAGATCGTGCATCTGCTCGATCCTCGGGTCGATTCATCTGGATAATCGGTCATCCGGTGGCCTGTCGGTCAGTAGGCAACGTCCGTTTTTCCATTTCCAGGGCCACGGCGTTTCACCTTCCGAATTTTTCATCGGACCCACTGCCCTCTTTGCACGGGTGCAACTGCGGAGGTCAAGGGTTTAACAGCTGCAAGAGCAGAAACCTTTCACCCCGAGCTGACCACTCTGCTGTGTATGGGGTACTATACAGCAGAGAAAGCGAGGCAACCCCAATGTGAAGGCTACAGTGTGTTACGTAACGCGTGTGAGGGATCGTTGGAGAAATGGCGGGGACAACGCCATTTTAATTGTTCGAGTAACAGCGGAGCTTTTATGATCATTTATATGTATATGGAGGCAAGAGAAAATTTGTCTTTGAAATTTTTGGAGATATATATTGCTCGCTCTGTGCGACGAATCGGTGAAGACTGTTTGCAATTTAGTTCTGAGGGACATGTAAGAGGCGACAAAGTCTAGAGTGAACGTGTTCAATTGGTCAAAAGTTTGACAAACGACTTAAAGAAAAAAAAACTATCGGTATTTTTTAATTTAGGAGGAAAGAAACAATCAGTCGTCGATGAAGACTGTTTGCAATTTAGTCCTGAGGAATATGCAAGAGGCGACAAAGTCTAGAGTGAACGTGTTCAATTGATCAAAAGTTTGACAAACGACTTAAAGAAAAAAAATGTTTTAATTTAGGAGAAAAGAAACGATCAGCCTTCGATGAAGATTGTTTGCAATTTAGTTCTAAGAGATATGCAAGAGGCGACGAAGTCTAGACGAGTGAAGGTGTTCAATTGATCAGAAGTTTGACAAACGACTTTTTTTTAAGAAAAAAAGCTTTCAGTATTTAACAATCATGCATCGATTTCATATACATTTGAGATATAAACTGTTATGTAATATCTTCAGTTTCAACGTAGTTAAAGTTTATACATGTAGATAAACTATTGACATTAATGATTTCACACTAGAACTACCAAAATGAATCAGTTTATAATTTCTATTTTCATTTTTATTCTCTTTTGAAATTTCATACACATAAAACATACAAGTGAAAGATGGTGCAATTTATTATGTATTATGAAGCTCTTGTACTTCTTTCACATGTTTTACATTTTACGTTTCAATCGTCGGTGGTTCTAGTGTCTAACTATCGTTATCAAAATCATCTTACAATTTGTAGATTTATAGATCGCAAGTATCGAATTCGTAAAAGACTCTCGAAATCCTAGAGATCCTAGAGATCCTAGAGATCAGTTCGCGTGCATCGTGAGATTAAGTGAAATTGAAAAGGAGGAGAAAGGGGGGGGGGAAAGAAGCGGTTTAAAAATACGCGGAGAACGCGCGTGCGCGCGGTCAACGAGGGTGAAAGTTAGGGAGGCTTCTTGCAGTTTTTGTCGGATTGATGTCATGTGGATGACCTGAAGGGAAACAATTGTTATTGTTGCACGACCGTTCTTGGTATTTTCATCGCGACGCATTATGGCTGTCGTCACGTTTGCCTCCGAGGGCGGGAGATCGTTTTTTACTTCACAGATTGAGGGGCAAGTGAAAGTGAAGACGAGGGTGCGAACCGTTCGGTTACTAATTACAGGAATCGAGGTTCAGGAACGTTTCCCCTGAAGAAATGGGAAGTTAATTGCTGAAATTGTTGCGCATCGTGTTGCTAATATACACTTCGATTCCCTCTAATTATCATTGAGCATTGTTATTAAAAAAAAAAAAAGATTATTTTTGTAAAAGAATCTTCCTCGTCTTCGAATGTTCTAGATGAAATCGCATAATTGCGCAGCGTTTAGAAAAAAAAAAGGGAAAAAGAACAACACGTTGTGCATCGTTTAAAGACGCAATATCAACCCCTAGATGACCAACTGTCACGCGAATGCATCAGTACGATCACGTGCGAACCATAAATTGTTTCACCGGTTCTCACGCAACTGGAGCTGACAATCGAGATACGATATTAACCGATAGAAACCCCACTATTGATTACGCGGTGCGTTACATGAGCAATAAATTACATTCTTTCGATTCACAGAACTATACGTGGAGAACTGACAATCAGACAGCGTTAACGTCTCGTTTAGTCAGCCTTCTTATCCAAAGTGTTTGCGTTATATTTTTGCTTCTAATCTTTCCATCATTTGCTCTGTAGATTTCTCAGTTCAAGAAATCATCCTTAATTAATAATTAAAATTTCACGTGGAAAACTTTTCCTGCATAGATCAGATGCGAGTGATTTCTTTGTACATGTGTTGATCTTGGAGGGTTTGCTGTTCGACATTGGCCACTCGATCCCTCCTCTACCGGACATCCGCCTGGACCGACCGAAATCAGGTTACGTCTGTGCTTTCTTCGTGTATACGCATCGTCCGTGTCTCGTAATGTCAGCCACTGGAAACGCGTGTGCTGCCTGGTAGATGTAACGTGAGAAAATCTCCAAAGGGTGACTCACTTCTTGTCGCTTGTAAATTTGTTGCAATAATTTGAGAAGCAAACAACTTTTTGTGCTTTTCCCGCTTTCCTGAAATTTCTCTTCAAACAATTTTCCGCTACAATTCCTCAACAGTGCACTCTATCAGTCAGTCATGAAATATTCCAAGATCCTTCGAAAGACCAATTAAGTCGAAATAAATGGAAAAGGAAAGAAATCTTTCGTACATTTTTTGACTTTTCTGAAATTCATCTTTAAAAAGTTATTTCTGCCACAAGTTTTGAACTGTGCATTCTATCCCCAGTCGTGGAATTTTCTAAAATTCCTCGAAAGACCATTTTCAATAATTAATTGCAGCGAATAGAGAAGGAAAGAAGCATCTTTTGCTACTCTGAAATTTCTCTTTAAAAAATATTATTTTTTGCTACAATTTCCTCAACTATGCGCTCTATCGTCAGTCGTGAAATTTCTCGCGAAAGCTTCTAACATCCTTTGAAAAACCATTTTCAACGATTGTAACAGTCGAAACAAATGAAAGAGTATTTTCTGCGCTTTCTCCGCTTCCCTTTTAATTTCTTTTCTAAAAAGCTATTTTTCGCATTCGATTCCACAATCGTGCACTCCATCCCGTCAGTCGTGAAATTTCCCGCGCAGAACTTCGAAGTTTCCTTCTTCAAAAGAGACCATTTTCAGCTTCCCAATTTCGAAAAAATTTCGTAACGAACGTGGCCGAAAGCTAGTTTGCGTGGAAACAGTTTCTGGATCACGTGCTGTTTCAATTCCGTGCAGGAAGTCCATTGCCACGACCGGATGATTGACGACCGAAGGGTTGCCTTTCGCGGCACTTGCGGTCCATAACGCACACTCAACACATGATTCCGCTCCACCCACGTAACCACCTGCGCTACCGAAATAGAACGCAGCACAAGGGCAGCAACTGTCGCTTCTCTACCGTTTTTCCACGTTTTAAGGAGAAAATTTCCACAGGAAAACGATTTCTAATTTAGTGCTCTCCGCTAATAGCGCTTTCGACCTTTCCAGTACTTCCCACGAGCTGGCGATCTTCGAGAACAAAGAAATCGTCATCAATAAATAATCATCGAGTTCTTTAAATTCTCATCGTTCATTCTCGATCTTATTCGGTGCTTGTTCTTAATTAATTTCACGGAGCAGAAAGCTCGTACGGATTTATAGGTACTTCCAAACGAGCACATACATTTTTGTGCAAGCTTTCTGAGGTTTGGAAAAGCTTGCAAAGATTTATCAAGTCAACATCACTTGGAAACAGGAGGGAGGGTATTAAAGGTTTGCTTTTGAGGAATTGAAAGAAATCGATCGTGGCAATATACTGACTAAATTTCAAAAATAGTTGAGTTAATTTCGATATTTTCATGGCTTGTGTTATTCTTTTTATTTATCATTAAATCTTGCCCTATGCGCCGGCAGAAATCATGTATTTCTTTCGATAATTTTCGAAGATATATTCACAGATCATCGAAGCGAATGCCAGGATCTCGAATCTCAGCGTGCAATTGGTAGACTCTTGAAAGTTTTTGTTAAAGTGAGCCGCGAGGCTCGAATCTCCGTCGTTGAGCAGAATGAAACATAGTCTCGCCAATCAGCTGAAATCTATCTCGATTAGACAAGACTAGTACACAGCTAGTCTCCGCTATTATTAAATTAAATTGTCATTTCCGTCCAACAAATCAAACTCGAGTAATACCGACGATATGAATTTCCAACCAAACGACGAACAAATCCACGCCACGTACAAAAGTAAAAAAAAAAAGAAAAAAAATGAGAGATCGCGTAATCCTGATGGTGGCCGATCGGGCTGGTCGACAACAAGCTACTAAAATGGCGGTTATCGGTTAAAGGGAGAAACCTTGGCGAAACGCAGGAGACCGCCGCCGTCGCAAAATCCTATTTTACACTCCAGTATCTAGCCGACAAAAGGGGTTTGCAGCGGTGGCCGGCCGCAAAATTACGCGAACCGGAATGCCCGACCACCTTTTGCCGATGCCTCTGCCCTTCTTACTCCGCCATTAGCCGGGTATTACACTGACAGTAAGAAGCATTAAGGATCGCAACACACAATCCCTTCTCCTTTGGCTACTGGAGCGTGGCTGGACACCGTGCAGATTCTTCCAAACACACAGGAGACGGTATTCCAAGGTGTGGAGAGAGGTCTGTCTCTCTCTCTCTCTCTCTCTCTACTGTCGGGATCCATTCACTCCAGGATTTTCCCTGGTCTCTCCTCGGTCTCGGAGAATCGAGCGTTCTCTCTGTTTAAGGAAACACGGTTGACAATCGATGAAAGCGCGCGGCTTGCTGCCCTTTTGCTACAAAGCCGCCGCCATTGTTCTTCCATTATTGACAACAACCCAGGCGTATACACCTTACACCTAATCCTTTAATCTCCGGGAAATGGAGCTGTTTGTAGCAAACAGATCGTAAAGCTGTCATTGTCCAGTTTCTTCTGAACGAATGCGAAATCGGCCTTCGGAACGCAGCTACTTCTTTCCAACCGCCCCCGCCTTTCCAACCCTCTTCGATTTGGCACGAGGTTCCATCATCGATAGGTTTCTCTCAAGTTTTTAGAGAAGCTTACAATTTCCATTCCCTTCTTTTTGCACGATTTTTATTTTATTTTGCCTGACTCTCGGGGCATGTTTCCGATCGAGTTTCGAAATACTGAATTCCTGTTGAAAATCTGACAAATCGTCGATATTTGAAACAATAAAAAATCTGAATTTGAGCGTCGATGTATTCGCGATGTTTAACTCCTTGCGCTGGCAACTGGTTCGCGGACCATAACGAGTGACCGAACCGTACACAACAACTTGTCGCTTTCCTTTTCTTTTGGATAGAAATTATTAAAATATTAAAATATTAAATGTTAAATATTAAATATTGAATATTAAAATATTAAAATATTAAATATTAAATATTAAATATTGAATATTAAAATATTAAAATATTAAATATTATTGAAAATATCAAGTTATTATTTCTACTGGATAGAAATTATTAAGGAGTAATAAACTTGTCATTTGTTTCGCCTGGGTTACATTTAAACATACTTGAAACTGAGAAAATGTTGCAAAGTGGGACAAAAAGTTGTCGACGTGCATGGCACGTCATTCCAGCGTTAAAAGAAATTCGACTATAATCTGTCTTCGAGCCACGAATCTTTATGCAAGTGGAATAAAGACGAAACGAAATCGGAGCGTAGAGATACCTAATCGAGATAGGAGATCCGCGCGTATTGTGGGCGAAAGGAGTTTTGTCCAGCGGGACGGGAAAAGGAGCAATCGCCATTGTTACGTCACACAGTGTGAAGTTTCGAGTTTCTGCGAACGTTAAGAGCTAAGGTTCGACGAATTGATCGTCCACGTTGATTTGAAAAATTCCAAAGTAAGACGAGAAGGGTCGACGAATCGTCAGGTACTCTGTTTTTTTCTTCTTTTTTTTTTCTACAAATTTCGTAACCACCTGGGTCCTACCTCGTATCGTGGTACGCGACTATCCAAAATAGCCCCAACTATCCAAATAGAGACTGTCCATTTTGTGAATTTGTGCGTAAATATCTACTTTAAGCTTGAACTTCTTGTAATCTTCACGTTAATTTATTTATTATTACAGATTTAATTTTAGATTTATTTTTTTCTATTAGGCATACTCACAAGTAATGTCATTTTCTGACACTGTAAGTATCATGAGAGTTAATAGAATTTTAATCTATAATATGATCTCTATCGTTATTGACAATCTTCGCCTATCCCTCTAACAAGCTTTCCATTCCCCTTTTTGTAAAATGAGGGTGATTTTTAATCAAATTTGAAAAGAAAAAAAGAATACGATTAAAACAGTCTTGCAAAAAAGAAGAAACATCGATCGTTATAGCCTTCTTTAAGAATCAAGAGCAAAGGTTCCAGAATAATTCTCGAAGGGTTAAACGAATCTGGCAAGATGATCTCCGGGAACACGGCGTTTCTCGTGTTGATCGAGCTTCGAACTCTGGTCGTCTATGAAGACGAGCTGCTATGAACTCTAGGAGAAGCACTTTGTAGTCTTGTGTAACCCTACCTACGATTCGAAAAGTAACACGATACGCGCGTAACGTTACCGCGTGCGAACCGCAACGAGGAAGGAAAAGTAGAAAACGCGGTGGCGACCGATTCCAATCGGACCAATACGTCGCCATGATCCTTCGCCCCCTTTTTTCCGCCGTTTCCCTAGATGAAAAAAAAAGCTGGAGCTTTTTTTATTTTTCCTTTTTTTTTTCTTTTTCATTGACGGGGGGGAAAAAATGGGATTTTTCCAATACCGAGGCTAGCCGTTGCTGTTGATTACGTCTGACAGCTTCCGCATACGCTTTTTTACATATTCCTCTCTCCTTTTTTTTCCCAGCGACCCAGCCGCACCGCGCTCTTCAAATCCACTCGATATTTTTTCTTCCGTAGGTCCTTGTATTTCGTTCCCCTTCTTTCTTTTCTTTTTTTTTTTTAAATTTTATTGTCGAAACTTTACGATCGCTGGTGCACGCACAGTATTGCTTATATGTTTGTTGAGAAGATACGTACGCCGACGTGTAGCTGTTGAAGATCATACGAAGATTACACTTTCACGTAACATTAAAGATACACGTTATTAAGATTTTTTTATTAGAGTTCAGAGACACGAGATATTTTCGCGCAACTATTTAAAAGAAACCTTTAAAAAGAATTGTATTATCAGAAAAGCGTTCCAGACATTTTTAAACCGTAATTTACAGTTAAAATATAATCTAGATTCAAAGACAAAAAAAAAAAAGTAAAAAAAAACCTGAGCTAAAATTCTCAGAAAAGCATTCCACAGTAGAGCATTTTTCACAGTTAAAATATAACCTAAATTCAAGGATAAAGATAAAAAGAGAAAGTAAAAAGAAATAAAAAAGGACCCAAGTTAAAATTCCCGGTCAATCTGCTTGTTACATACTCTGCATCAGCCACACGTGCAATGACAAAGTAAATAACAAAGATTACGACCAGCAAAATATACTTATTATTGCAGAGTGGATAATGATCGATAACGTTCCCATATTCCCCGAGGAACTTCTGACATTTTTCCAGACTTGTTAACCGACAATGAGCATCGGTGTTCTTTGGATTCTTTTGTTCGTACAATCGCCCCTAGCCTCTGAGAGGATTAGAGAGGAGGATGAGTCGAAAAGTCGTTTCTCAGAGTGGTTTCGCAAATTATCGTGGCCACGCAGTTATCTGCGAGCATATGGCGCGCGTGCCTCGGAAGCGTGTCGAAGATTGTTGGCGTGTGCCGTAACCCATGTAAAAAGCTAAAGGAATATCTCTCACCGACCGTGAACGATAGTTAGTTGGAGTTTCGATCGACCATCCTCTTCTCTTTGATCAATTCCACGCAGTCGATTCTTCTCAATCGTGAGTTCTATGAATTCTATAATTTCATTTAGTGCCTACCATTTAGAGGGATGGCGGTACCGAATTTAAATCTGGAGAGATGATTTGATAATTAGAATCGTGTTTCTTTCCAACTATCAACTCGACAAAATGCAACATTTTCTTGTAACTGAAATAAAGTCAAATGTCCATGTCCACCAATTGTTGAATATTTTTTTGTATTTATTTCAATTAATGATAATTTCTTAATCTCATGGTTGTGTATCCACTGTTCAAATTTCTATAAAATAACCTAGTCCTAGTCCTAAGAATTCCCTAACTCTTCTAAAACTACTATTCTTTTAACGAAATTTACAAAAAAAAAAATGGATCTTTGTTTCGCTTCTTTAAAACTCAACCCCATCGTCGTATTAATCTAAGTTTAAAGAACTTTCTAACTCTTTTAAAACTATTATTCTTTTAACGAAATTTACAGAGAAAGAAAGAATGAATCTTTGTTTATTGGAATTCAATCCCATCGTCGTACGAATCGCAATGTTTTCTCGCTAAAATAAATTTATGCACGCCAATTGTCAACGACTTTGACAAATAAAGATTTCCTTGTATTTATTTCAATTAATGATAATTTCTTAATCTTATGGTTGTGTATCCGCTGTTCAAATTTCTATAAAATAAGCTACCTTAGTCCTAAGAATTCTCTAACTCTCCCAAAACTACTATTCTTTTAACGAAATTTACAGAGAAAGAAAGAATGAATCTTTGTTTATTAGAATTCAATCCCATCGTCGTACGAATCGCAATGTTTTCTCGCTAAAATAAATTTATGCACCCCAATTGTCAACGACTTTGACAAATAAAGATTTCCTTGTATTTATTATTTCAATTAATTTGTCAATATTAAGGTTGTGTTCAAATAAAATCACCTAGCGTCTAAAGAAATTCCTAACTCTTCTGGAGCTACGATTCCTTTACGAAATTGACAGAGAGAAAAAAAAAAAAAGAAAAGAAAGGATCTGCGTCCCCGTCCATTAAAATCCAATCCCATCGTCAATTTCTCCTAGTTTCCAAACAGAAATACGATTTCTCACAAATGTCTGGTTAAACCGCAGAAAACGAGCCATTCCTTTCTTCTTCCTACAAACGAGTATTTCTATGGATTGGATTAACGATCTGGCGAGAGATGCAAGCGAAAAATGGGGAAGGCAGCCGGTCGACTAGTCGCATTCGTGCACCAACGAGATGAACGACTGTTTATTTGTCCCCGAACGAAGGAAAAGTCCAAGCCTTTTCGGCCGTGTGTCCAAACATCGGCATTATACGCGAAAAGGGAAAAGGACAAGATTCGATCAGGCGTGCGACGATCCTCAGTCACTCGGTGGCCTCTCTCCGTTTGCCCGGAAAATCACCTTCGAGGTACATACCAGAAATCTCTCTGCGACTCCTCGCGATCATCGTTTCGTGCAAACGCGGCCGGAAATCGCCCGAATCTCGCGACACTCGATGAAAATTACCGATTCAGACGATCCTGTCTCCATCGACAAGAGTGTCTCCGTGGCCGGATATTCGAGCGGGCTTGTCTCGTTTCAATTTCACTTTGTCCTTCGTAATGCAGTCTTAGGTTTTGAATTTCGCGAACAAACGACCGATTTGCTTCCTATAAACGTCTGACGAGTTTCGAAACGTCGAGTCAATTAGTAAATTTTCGACGAACTTTAACGGAAAGCTTCATGTGATATGCAGTATCATTGCGACAGTTCGGTTTTAGTTATTGTGATATTAAAATTGGTGATTAGTCGAGAAGATTTTTAATAAGAAATGTGTAGATTACGAGAGTGTGACGACAGGAAGGATTTTGAGCAAGCGAAACGTAAAATAAGATAGTACGAAAAGATAATGATTTGCAACGGAGAAAAGAAAAAAACTTGAGGCTTCTTGTTTGCCCGATCATTCTGTTTTATTGCCAACGGGTATCCCCCGTCAAAATATCGTAAAAAAAAGCTAGCGTTAAAAAACGCTCCCCCCATAAACTCATCATGGACCGTGGTCGCTGGGAATTGTCGAAAAATTCCAGCTGACAGCGGTAGGTTCAAAGAAAGGGTAGTAAATGTCTGAAAGAGATATTACGAGCCATTGGAAGTGTTTCTCGGTTTCTAAAAAAGCCGCGCAGCAACCCCCACGTTCTCATATTTACCTAATGGAATTTAGTCAAATTCACGATAAAGATTTGGCGCGAGTAATGAAACAGTTTCGTGTACGTATCATTTACCTTTAATCATACGTAACATATTAATTGCAATTTTCCCAGACAATAAAGAATTGAATTTCCTCCCGCTTTCTCTTCATTGCACCAATTAAAATGCACTGCAAGCCGACGCAAGAACTATCTAAATCTGTTAGCTGTTAACGCTGCTAAAAATTAGTCGAATAAATTGCCAATTTGAATCGCTTATTAAAATAACTGAATTTCTATTTCAGCGTGAAAACAGCGAATGTTTCTGTTGCCGCACAAAGAGAGATCACATGCGAGTTGCGTCTAGCTTTGTCCGAAACAGTGAGGATTTAAGCGAGCAGTTAAACGTAAACGGACACGACAGCTACCGCAATTTCATTCTTCGGGAAAGAGGGCTGTCCCGTGTCCATTTGCCCTGGTGCAGCCAGTTTTCTTTTTTTTTTCTTCTTTTTTTTCTCTTTCCTCTCTCTCTCTCTCTCTCTCTCTGTTCGTGAAACGCAGTCCGCGTCCTTTTGTCTAAAGTCCAAAGCATTCGAGCGTGGTGCCTCGTGGAAAGATGGAGAGAAAAAAAAAAAAAGAAAAGGAGAGCCGTCTCTCACCGGGGCAACAAAAGGGGCCAAGGGCAAGAAAAAGGGAAATTTATGTACGTACCGTGGCGTAACCAGCGCCATCTGCGTGGAATTCCGTCCGGTCCGTCAGTTTTTCGATTTTCCGAAAGATTTGGGTCAACCGGACAGTTGCGAGAAACCGTCGCCTCCCCCTCCACCCCCTCTCTCTCAGGCCTCTACCCGGACCTAAGTTCGCCTAATGATCTCCGATTTCTCGGTGAGTTAAGGACTCTCAGGGCTCTTTCAAGATCCACCGAAATCTCTCTCGATCCGCGAATTTTCCACTCGCGTAATTACGCGCAGTCCCACGATCTTGTTACTCGTGCTTTCGAGTACAAATGTTACTTCTAAGCGAAAAATACTATAAATATTCATACTTCTGTAAGAAACAGATCGCCTCTTGCGCTGGAACGACGTGCCACGCGCGTCGAGAATTTCTTTTTGTCCCAAAATTGCAATGTTTTCTTCAATTTTAAGTATAATTTAAGCGTAACCCAGGCAAAGCGGATAATCAATCTGTTACTTCTCAATCGTTTCTGTCTGGTGATATCGACGAGTTACAAAAAGAAAGCGAAGAATTACTGTATACGGTTTGGTCACTCGTTATGGTCCGCGATCAGTTGGTCCAAGCGCGAGTGGTTGAAACAATCTAACGAACCTAGACTCTGTGATCGTCGCCTGCTCTTCGAAAGAAGTAATTAAAATTTCTTCAAGGTGAAAGAGACGTGAATCCCAAGACGGCTACCTATTCGTGGAAAATTTGCGTGAAACGTCGATTCGACGATTTTTGTCAAGAAATTTTGCGGCGAATGATACCGAAGAGAAGAGAAGAATGACGGAGAGAAAGAGGAGAACAGTCGGTCCTAAACGGCGATGGAACATTTATCTCGAGTGTCACTTCACCCAACTTTCACCGGCACAATGTCACTCCGTTCTCTGGCTGGTAGCTCGCCCCTTTTTCCGCCCGTTCTTGTCCACGTCGAAGGGCGTCCACGAAAATCGTCGTAATGGAGCTTCATTCAACCGGCGTAGCAGTGTCGTTTGCATTTCTTGCGATTTATCTTCGTCGTTGGTAACACCGTTCAGCGGGAAGGCACTTCTGCCCCTTTTGTCATAATAGATCCGCGACCGTGCTACCGGGGATCAACGTGATCACCAACTGTCTACGCCTTTGTGCCTGCCTACCACAACGGCATCATGTCGAATTCCGTCGTAAAGGTATCGGCTGAAAGGTATTCTTCAGCTTGTAAACCTCTGTTTGGCACGATCCATGTTTCTATGTGAAACTCTCTTGATTAAGTTGACGTTTAACGAGTAAATTCTACCGAAGTACACAACTTTGATCTTTGCGTCGAATATCAACTTGATCGTTGGAGAGTTTGTACCACCAGTTTTTCCGTATAAAAACGAATAATATTTCTACACTGAAACTTCTTGATTTTAGTTTCGAATAAAATTGCTATCGTGCACTCGGACAGTTTAGATTATTGAGTAACGAATATCTCAATCTACCTGGTCACGATGTCGCTTTGAAGCAAAGGAATTATCTTCATCGATGTTCTTCGAGAAGGGTTGCGTTCTACGAAGTCGGCGATCTCTGTAGTTCCGTATGGAACGAATTTTCTAACGCGTAACCAGCGTCTAGTCAGTTTGCTACTGATGACTATATGGAGGTTTAACAATGACATCGCCTCCTCATGAATGTCGGTCGATATATCATTGAAAGTGACCGCGACTAAACCGATGCTTTTCATTTTCGTTTGACAAAAAATTGAAGAAACTTCGAAACGAACGAGCTTTCAAGTCTGACGGCAGTCCTTCGTTTGTTATCGAGGTGAATTTCGAATTTTTTAAAAAATTCATTCCCCATTCTTTACGAATTGTGTGATTCGCAAGCATCGCGCGGAGAGAGTTATCGAGTTTTGAAATTCATATTTGTTTTGAGGGAAATCTTACTTTGTTACACAATTAATCAGTTTTAAAAGATAGATTGCTTTGTAAAAAATACATCACTCAGTTTTATGATGGATATTTTTTTAGATATAAGATTATCAAATAGAGTAATTTTTTTTAACATTTCCATTCGTCCCTATACATAGAATTAAAAAACTAACGTTTCATTGAAATGATATATGTATATTTGAATTTAATTTTTAAATCTCTCTGAAATTGAATCCCACTTATTTAAAATGTTCAAATTCAATTATTAAATGCAATATTGTATAAAATGATGGAAATAACAATATAGTCGCGCTACCTAACAGTAAGAATTAAAAATTAAAAGCATTGCTAGTGATTTTATCCTCAAACGATAAGTAACATGTTCTATGATACCGATCGTCTATATTTTTTGAGCACACCATGAACGAAAATAGAAACACTACATTAGTAATAATTGAAATTACAATTAAAGAAGTATAAAATTACAAGCCAGTTAACTCACATCATTGTATTATTCATGACTCTATGTATTAAGTACGTGTCAATCTTTCAAACGGAGCGTTTTTATTGTCGAAACGAAACTGCGCAGTATTCAAACCATTCGATGTGCAGAACCATTGATTAAGAATAGGATAGACTGGAGATTGTATGAGAATTTGTCAGAATCTGACATACCGATCAGGAAAAAATCACTGATTTTTTTAGCGCACTGTACGCGTAAGCAGCGGTAAGTTAGGAAACTACAAGTAACAAGGAAACAATCGAAGTGGTCAAGTAGTGAACGCGCCAGAAATATGAATTTTGAAACCCGTAACAGTGTTGTCAAAGTATCGTGAAGTTTTTCTTGATCGATTCCATAATCTGTACTTGAAACAAATCTGAAGAAACTGAAAGAGATTGGTAAAATTTGTAAAATATACAACTATTACTTGCAGTTAGATGAAACATCCTTTTGTTGTAACAATTTTTTTTTGCTGATGAACGACCACCTTTGTACAGCTCTTGT
This sequence comes from Tetragonisca angustula, assembly GCA_036937485.2. Lineage (NCBI taxonomy): Eukaryota > Metazoa > Arthropoda > Insecta > Hymenoptera > Apidae > Tetragonisca > Tetragonisca angustula. Next base: position 399,128 of record JAWNGG020000199.1, read on the forward strand.
AGCTATTGTGTAGCTTTCCACGAAAGAAACGCGATCATTCATTATTGCAATACTAACAATTAGAGGGAAATTAATTGGAAATCGCGAAGAGACAATATCGCAACACTAAGAATAAAAGTAAAATTGAAAATCACGATGAAATAATGTCGCAACACTAACTCTAAAATCAAATTCAATGAAAATTATTATCAACAATGTAAAAGCTATTGTACATAGAAAAAACCACCTTTAATATTCTGACATTCTAAAATTAATTAAAAGCAATGATTCTATAATGTAATTTAAAACAGAAAGCAAGATAAATTTACAAGACAGCCATGAAAATTAACAATTATAATTGCAAAAAAACAATCGTCGTATCATAATTCGCAACTCTTAAGCAAACATGATTAACATTTCTTCAAAATTTTAATTTAAACTGTAATAAATTTCTTGCAACACTAATAAACAAAACTCGAAACTGTTTCGCAACTCTAATTCAATCTTTCGTAACACTAAGAAAATCGATTTGCCCAAAACGATGATGAACGATGACGAAGAAAAAAAAAAATACAACTACAAATACTAAATGAGCATAGTGACAAAATAACGAGAATGACCTCCCATGCTCTCGAGTCATTTGAATGATCCAGAGGATGAGGAGCCATTTGTTGTGACCCTCTTCGTGGCATTTTGCCGGGCCTCTTCAGCTTTTAGCCTCTTCTTCCTTCGAGCTCAATGCCCGCTGAAACTTACATCTAGCTCGAGTCTTTCTAATCGCAAACCAAAAAATAATTTATAAGCTGACCTCAATACACATGGACGACCATCGATCATAGCGATCGTTGTCCGTTCGCATGTCCGTGCTCGAGCAATACCTACATAAACGTTCGTTACGGGACAGACTCGCGGCCCTATCCACGACCGCGACCGCGATACTAAATTCGAAAAATCGAAGAGCAAAATCAGAAACAAGTGGCATGCTCCATTTGTACCAATTTCACTGTCGACTCTTCAAATTAGATTTCCTGAAACAGGTTGGACACGCGAAAAGGGACACGCGACCAGAGACTGTGCCAACCTGCCCGGCCCTACCTACTTATAATTAAACACAGACATACCAGAAAGTAAGCTACCTATCCTATTCAGGGGCCCTATATTTAAAAAATGACAAAACAGGCACACCAACACATTCGCTCCACGGTTCTCACACATACCACTCGGGCGCAGACCTAAACTAGAGAGAACGTCCCGGGACGCCTCCGACACCCGAGTTTAACATACAACTTTCACACTCTAATTTACGTACCATTTTCCTGAAATCGACTGACAATGGCTAGCGACCATCGCGTAAAACGTGACTAAAACAGTTTACAAGCATATGTGAGATATTAAGAACTAAGAAAGATTTTACAATTATTAATATAATTACAATTATTATACTATATTTAATAGATATTATTATAATAAATACAACTTCAAATTAATGCGTAAATATTTTAAACATTTGTAATGAATGAAATAGTAGGAACGACGCAATTCCGCATCCTAACCACACACACATTCGGAAAATACGTCGTGCACGATACACTAACACATTGTCAGTCGCTGAGAAATTTTTTATAAAATTACAAGCTATGGTCATCGTGCCCAATGTCTTTCACCCACCCAAGTAGCACCTGGGCACGTGAGTGAGATCTTGACAATGAACACGGAAAGGGTTAAACCTGAAAATCCTGTACTAGAAAAATAATTAGTTTATGTAATTTGTATCTAACGGACTATTGCATTATTTTATTTCAAACTGTAATCTACTCTACTCTTTCAGAAATTAAAATTGAAATTGCAAGAGAATAAAGACAATGAACAAGAATTGAATTTATTAAGAAAGATATGAAATCTATCAACTTACTAAAACAATCAAAATCAAACAATTGACTCTAAATTAAACATTAATAGAAAAGAATCTCACGCGATTTCTTTATCAAAGCATTTCGAAAATGCGAAAGCAGTGTTCAAACTTGTTGCTTTGATTCAAAAATCTGCCTGTCGCGAAGTATCTTTTTGCACATAAAATTTCATACATTTTTCTGCGGAAGAAATTCTAATTTATTATATTTCGAGTTCCACTGAAATTTATAATTATAAAACTCAATTAATTACTCAATACTATCATAAAGGAGAAAATGAAATTGCAAATTGTTCATTATTGTTGTAACAGTTATTAATTTAAAATTATTATAATAAAAAATATCACCAATATCAATAAGTAATAATTGCATCTTTCATAGCAACGAAGTCGGAGGATATCCGTCTTCTCTACTATGAAATGCTTAAACGAAATCATTTTAATAATAATTATTTATAAATATTTATAATTTATCTATTCATATAGATATTTTACTTTTGCAAACATTTATATTGAAGATATTTTGACTTTACAAGTAATTATTATAACTGTATATGTTCAAACTAATTGTTAAAATCGCGATGTGCAAGAAGCCCTATCCTAAGTCCTAATATAATACACAAAAAACTTGAATGAATGTTACTACTCACGGGTATAACAAATACCCGCGGTCACTATGCTCATAAAAAATTCTACGTATACAACCAATCACCCGTGCCGATTCGGACCTTTCATCCTACGACATGATTGAGTGACTGGAGGAACATAAATCCATGCGACTCACGCGATAGATGTGAAGGACGTTATCATCGATACTGCACTGGAGCAGGGAAAGTTGTCGTGAAGACTGTCTCATCGAGTAGATATTATTGAGTATCCCATGGTGGAAGTGGACGCCATGAAAAATTTCTGGAAAAGCATAAAACATTTTGTTTCTAAAGACAAAGTGTTATTTGTGAAAATTTAAATTTTAATAATGAAAACTGAGACCAATAATTTGAAGCGTTTTTATTTTATAATTATAATTTTACATTCGACTTCAATAGAAAGAAAAATACAGAGAATAAAATTTAAATACAACATGCTAAAGTAATAGTACTTACATTTTTAGCTTTTGAAGCTATAAAATTCTCAGAGGATTTGGGGAAGTGGAGATTGTAGAAGATCTGTAACAAAACATTAAACATTAGAATTTGTATTTAAAAACAGAGTAAATCTGAAGTTGAAGATAATGAAAGATTCTTACATTCTTGTCTTTAGAGCCATCGTTGAATTTTCCCCAAAAAATATAAAAAAAATTAATGCTGATGTGACACGTCTATAACAAAACGTCAAACATTGTACTTTGTTGTTAAATTTGAAAACTTGAGTGAATTTAAGTACAATATATAAAACTACTTACAATCTTGATCTCCTGGAGAGGCCTTATCCTCTTCAGCACTGACTCTAATACCGAAAACGAATATTGAACAAGAAAAAATACAAAAAAAGAAAAAAAAGACTAACAACGCACGCGTTTAAGTAGCAATCGGCGGACACACTGACTCTAACTTTGCGAATTATAATTTAAAATTATAATTAATAATCTGATTTCATGAGAGACATTTTGTCAGAAAAATTTGTTGAAATATTACGCAACAAACACTGACTCTACTGACCGCATTGCGCGCGGTCACAAACATTTTCTGAAAATAAAGCTGACTAGAAGGGGAAGAGCAAAGAGTACGTTTATTTAGAAAACTGCTATTTTTCTAGAACATGATTATAAACTTGAGTATATATTAAAGATATTAGTTCTAGTAAAGGAAAGTATTTTTTAATATTTGCAGAAATATTTATAAGAATTGTATTCTGTATGTTCATTATTAAAGTGAAGTATGTAATATATTACGTCGTGTATTATAACTAGAAAAATTATATTGTAGTAAAGTATAGTAAAGTACGAAAACTCTGAATTTAATAATCTAATACAAGATACATTAGAAAGTACATACTATTAAGCTATTACGATTTCCATATTCGAAATAAAATATTTAATTTTTCCACTTTCATTCTTATAATTACGTAATTGTGAATTGTATTTCAAATATATATAAATTACATAGTAAATGTTACCTAGAATGAATAAAATGTTACCAACTTTGCGTGAAAATTCATCAGATTGTTCATTAATGATCGTGGCATCTATGCTTTCTGTGCTATCTTTGCAACCAAGGAATAACCTGCACAAAAAGAAACCAAACGTTAGAAAAAATATGTCAAATGAAGGCAAATATGTAAAAGTGAAACGATAATCATCTTCAAATTCTACTAAAAAAGTGCACTAGACAAGGTACCGGTAACTGTAAGAGTAAAATCGATGATCGAAGAAAAATCAGTATGAAAAGCTTCAAAATCTTATTCGATAAATCGACAAACACAGGCATTACATTATTACAAACACATTAATTAAGTGATAGTATTAATGAAGTATAAATGGTAGTAAAAGAGTGTCGAAAAAGCGACGCTATCGAAGAGACGCCACCGATAGATTAAAAGACGTAATACGTGTTGTTGATACGAAATTCGACAGCCGAATGACTCTTCGCGACACGTCTCGTCTCGCAATTGAGGAAATAGTAGGGGATCGGGTTAGGAACCTGTCCGAGAGGCACAATAATTACGACGAACGTAAACATTGTGTTTGCGTTGTTTTGAATTTCGGGCTTCAAAGCCTTCTACGCCTTACTTTAGTTGAGAAGTACAAAGTTTTATTATATTATGCAGTAAAATTATTAATTACTTTAACTATTAAATACGTACATTTTTAACAAGTTGTTGTTGAATTTAAGGAAAAAAATGCACGTTTTATCTTAAAAATTCAAAACACAAACACAAATCTAACAACTATTGATCTAAATTTTTACCTGAGAACTTCTGGACATTTCTTTCTGGATCATTCTTCTGGATAGTACTTTCTTCTTCACAGACGAGGTATGCTTCCTTCCGCCATTATTCCCGCTTGAAAATCGATCGAGAGAAATATCGATTACGTTCGAGAATCGTAGGAACTGATTCTGTACTTCGCCGTTGGCGCTGTAATCGCACGAAATATTAACTGGGAATAAAAAATAAAGAACTCTGGCATAAATCAAATATACAAAATTCATGAGAAATTTTTAAAAAGAAATATTCGTACATTAGATGAAAAATTGAAAAATGAAAAATTACCTCAAACTAAGAAATGAAAAATTTTATTACATTACGTAGTAAAATTATTATTTCAAATATTAAATACGTACATTCTTAATAAATTACTGTTGAATTTAGTATTAGACTTGTTAAGAACTACACAGTATGAAATTAGAGAATCAACAAACGAGTAGAAAATGTTATAATAGAAGTGTGTGTGTATAGTAGCATATAATAAAATATGTGTACGTATAACAATGAATTAGTCAATTACAAGATCAAAATATTTGTATTGATTAGAATTTAAATTAAATTTTGGTACAAAATTATAAACAAGTATTAGCACAGTATATTCTATTTATATGCTATTATTTCTTTAATAATTGAAAATTATATGTAATAATTATTTGGTTAAATCTTACTTTGAGTTGAAGCCAAAAAAGCACGTTTTATCTTAAACATTCAAAATATAAACACAAATCTAACAATTACTGATTTAAATTTTTATCTGAGAACTTCTGTGGATGATTCTTCTGGACAATACTTTCGTGTTTACAGATGAGATGTGCTTCCTTCCGCCATTCTTCCCGTTTAAAAATCGATTCCAAGAAATATCGATTAAGAATCGTTGGAAGTGTACTTCGTTGGCGCTGTAATCGTGCATTGCACGAAATGATAACTAAAATAAAATATATTCTATTCTAAAATAAAAAACTCTGGTCTAAATCAGTACAAATATACAAAATTCATTCGAGACATTCTCAAAAAAGAACAAAAATATTCATATACTAAATAAAAAATTGTCAATACTTTGAACTGTTATAATTTCGTGAAAAAAATTGTATAACAATTAACTTGATTATTTTAAAGAGTCAAGTCTCTACTTTAACAATCCTTATTCAATCCAATTCAAACTCTGAAGTTTGACACATTAACACAAGTAAAAAACGTCATATCTAATTATGTCGTTAAAAAATATATTTCAATCATATTTGTCTAATACCTTTAAACAGATGTAAATAATTAAATATATAATGAATTTTTCATTCCAATTTCCATCAATCGCTGTTTTAAATCGTTATGTTCCTTCATTGATAAAGCACCACCACGTTCAATTCAACAAATAACTCGAAGCAGGTGTGACAACACTGTCCACATTTTTTAATTTTAATTCTCGTTACTAGTAGTGCTGCGGTGCCTCTATCGGTACGACAGGATGTGACACGAAAATGGTAAGGGGGTCCTAGAACTTTCAACTTATGAGCTGAAAAAATACATCATATGCGAGATATTCATATATCTCATCTGTGTTCATAACATCCAGCGCAAGAGACTACTAAATTAATAAACATGATACATCGCACGACATAATTCATCTTAATGCCATGATTTTGAACAATAGATTAATCCGCGCGCAACAGGTTTACGTCACTAATTACTTTTGTAAAATGTTTGTAAGGATTCGATTGATTTACTGGAAAAATAAAGTTCAATCAGAATGTTTCTAATATATTCAAATATTTATATATTTTGCCATTTTATTGACGATGTAATTTTCACCCAAATTAAAATCTTTGCGCGCGCATTTTAAACGATGATGATACATTATCTTTGGCACAAAAAAAAAAGAAATTCTTTTCTTTAATACTTCTCATTTATTAAATAAGACAATTGATTTAACGAAGTGTCTATACTTTTGTTCTTTCATCCAAGAATCGTGTCTTAATTTCAAATTTTACAATTAGTTCATTGAGTATCATGTCTCTTCTATATCTCGTTTATGATAGAAGATACGAGGAGAGTAGATAAATCATAATATAAAGTATTGACTTTATTAATTTTCGTAATTCGTACATTTAGATATAATTTCCATATCTATTTTTGAGCTCTAAATATCATAATTTTGGACACGATCTTTGATATTTTGCACGACCGATACATCAGATCATGTGACGTGAAGTTTCATAAGAAGATGAATCTACTTTGTAACTCGTTTGTGGCACTATATATGTATATGTGTTTTGTCTGATATCGTTAGCAACAATAAGAACCAAGATGTCTGCTCTAGCGATTTTGGCGCCCTAATATTAGATAGTATATAGAGGGAATTGCTGCTCTAAGTTTGGACACTCGTTTAACCTGTTTGCAGTGTGACAGAAGATTTAAAAACGCGATAAGTATTTTACAAAGCTTTATTTCGTTTCAGGTAATAAAATATTGTGTGGAAAAACGGACATACAAAGAGGTACGTTATAACATTTATTTCTTTCATATTCGCATAAACAAATCGCTTTTGTTTATCTGAAGGACATAACCTATGTTTTCACCTGTAGATTTATTTAGAAATTAATGCTCATCAAGACAATTTCTTATTGTCTAATATTATTGTTTTAACATGTTTTACATTAATATTATGCTTTTGAATTTTTATCTAATATACGATCGCTGTAAAAGAACAATACTTGTTTGCGCGGATTTCTAACCTATAAACTGAAACATTATTTATTAATTCAAATTATTATTGAATTCAAATTCGTGTATTGTTCAATTTCACTTACTTATAATATGTGCAAATAATGTTTTTGTTATTAAATTTGTATACTATGTATTAATAATTAATAAATAAAACATAATTTTTATACATATATTTACAGTGATATGAAGAAGGTAAAGCTGTGACAGTGGGAATTAAATATAAAAATAACCCCGGTGACGACAGGAATATCTAACCTTATGCCCTCAGCTACCGGTATATACTAAACATTTTGTAAATATATAAATATTTAGTTGTTTTTACAAGGGTACTGTTTTACATATAATTTTTGTATTAATTAATTCCTTAACATTTGTTAATAGTAAAGTAAACCAAAGTAAGCCTTGAGAAGTGTTGGACTTGACATATATTTATTCAAGTTAAATAATTGATTGTATAATGAATACCAAAGGTGTAACGCCAATATATGACCTTTATATAATGAATGTGGCACATACGTATTACAGGAACTGTGAAGCAAAATAGATAAAATACTTTGGATTTATGTGGATGAAATTACGTGAAACATCCTTCCAGAAGACATAATCGAAGTTCTATTTAAAAGTAGTAGAATAGATTAAAACATGCAATGAAGTTCCCAAGAAATATTCAGTCACTGTTGCTGCAAGAAAAGGTGTTCGCTTTCAGAGAATTTCAGAAGAATGCACAAATCCTGGAAGGTGCAGTTATATGAGCCATTATGTAGGCTCTGTAAGATAAATAATAAAATTTTTAATTTATAAAAAAATACTACCAAGTATTACATAATATTTGTCATAACTTCATATAATATGATATAGAAACATGTCTAAATAATCTTTGTGTAATAAGTCTATATATCAATATAACATGAGGTACATGGCATTGATTAAGATATAACAATAAAATTCTATTTTTATATTGGGATGTGATTCTATACTTAACAATTTGAGATTTTCATTTATGGTTGGTCTGTATCTATGTGTAATATTAATAATCAGTTTCTATTATTCAAGAACTAATGCTTACTCAAGGCAATTAAAATGTGAATATATAAACAGTACCAACCAAAAATGGTTTTTCTTACTGTCTATATTGATGACAATTAATGTTACGAAGTATAATTTATATACTTATTATATTATTATGTTAACTATTCAAATAACGAAAGAAATAATAAATGAAAAAACTATATATATAATGTATCGTATTATTAATATTTGATCATTTTAAATATTGATAATAGTCATCGTCGATTTTTTTATTTCATTTGGATAATATATGTATCTTCACATATTTTTAGGAGGAACTAACCCTATAGGTCAGCAGAAGGGTGGGGCGACTATGCCCAGTAATGAAGAATGTGGGATTCGAGATGTTTGGGGACATAATCTCGAAGAGGAGTTTCGAACCATTCGGCAAGTCGTCCAACAATATCAGTACATTGCAATGGATACTGAGTTTCCAGGAGTAGTTGCGAGGCCCATTGGTAAAATATAACGAAATCATAATTAAATCGTGTAATAAATATCCATAAATAAAATACAATATATCTTTATTCTAGGCGAATTCAGAACTAGCGCTGATTATCAGTACCAGTTACTACGATGTAATGTAGATCTCTTGCGGATAATTCAACTCGGTCTTACATTTCTCGATGAATCGGGGAACACACCTGGTGGTAGTTATACGACGTGGCAATTTAATTTCAAATTTAATTTACAGTAAGTTGTACATAATTCAATCTACAACAGCATGAAAATATAGATCATAATAATAATAATGAATAATTTTCCAGAGAAGATATGTATGCACAAGATAGTATAGATATGCTGCAAAACAGTGGTATACAATTCAAAAAACACGAAGAAGAGGGTATTGATCCGTTAGATTTTGCCGAACTGTTAATGACATCGGGAATTGTTCTTGTTGACGACATAAAATGGTTATCCTTTCACTCTGGTTATGATTTTGGCTATCTATTGAAACTCCTTACAGATCAAAATTTACCACAAGAAGAAAGTGAATTCTTTGAACTTCTTAGGATATATTTTCCAACAATATACGATGTAAAAGTATGTATTGTACAGACATTTGTGATGATAAGAATAACGAAAATTTTAGTTTTAATATAAATTTTGTTCATAGTATTTAATGAAATCCTGCAAGAATTTGAAAGGAGGCTTACAAGAAGTAGCAGAGCAATTGGAAATTCAAAGAGTTGGGCCCCAACATCAAGCTGGTTCTGATTCGTTACTTACGGGAATGGTTTTCTTTAAAATGCGAGAGGTAAGTTAGTATTTCGAGTAAAAATATATACATTAACAAATTATATTGCAGGTATAATGTGGAATAAATTTTGTTTTAGATGTTTTTTGAAGACAACATTGACGATGCGAAATATTGTGGTCATTTGTACGGTTTGGGAACATCATTTGTTGTGAACGGTTCAGGAGGATATCTAGACAGTAATGGAGATAATTCTTCGTCTTCGTAATGTTAAAAACTATCCATCTCAGCCAGAACAGATTATTTCATTACGAATAAAATGTTATAAATAATGTTTCACTTAATGATCAAGCGTATAGTTCATATCCACAATATTACATTCAAATCACTGCTGTAGATTATAAAATATCACTACTTGAAAATGAAACTATAGGAACATTTTTTTATATTTGTGCATTTTTTGTATCCACGAATTTGAGTCTTTCGTAGGTTTCTTCTGTGATACGTGCTATTAATCGAAAATATTTACAATATTGTGCAACATAAAATGTGTAATATAGTTTCTTTACAAGCGTTTGTGACAATATTGGTATACAAGATACAATTGCAGTACAAAAGAAAAAAAAAGGAAACAAATATACTTTTAAGATTTTGCAAAATCTCTATTGGAATGTGGAAGGTTTGACTAAAAACAACACAAAGAATAAAAAAAAAAAAAAAGAAAAAAAATAAGGAAAAGGAAATGGAAGATTGCATTGTTTAAGTACATCTATCAGTGTTCATATGTACATTTGTCATACAATGCATTTATAAATCAATATATTTTAAGCCTGATAATTTCTTATATTTAGTGTTTTAATAAACATTCAAAATTATGCTTTGTGCAATTTTAGATCATCTGCAGATCAGAAAAGAATAATTCTGCGCAGTATATGAAAAATACATTCTATAATTCTGTTATACTATTTCATAGAGAATACAATTATTCCAGCAATTTCTTCTTTTCCTTTTTTTACTTTTATTTTTCAAATAGCATCTCTTACATACACGCTGTACTTTTTATTGTGAAGTGCATTAGTTACAAGATAAATCTTAAGTTAAAGATAAATCTTTTGCCACAGTTTAAGAATAAATATCGTAAACCACATTTCTTTTGTAAATAATACAACGTTCCGAGAATACAATAAACATCTTACATAAAAACATTGTAATTTTTAATATCAACTATAAAAACGAAAGCAAGAGAAAAGATTTTTTGAATTACATAACAACTAATAAAGCAATTCCCAATTTTATGTCATTTAAAGGGCGTTTTGTATCCTTTCGGAAATGGGTCACTAGTCCTTCATTTATTTTATTCGTTCAAGTTTCAACGTTACCTTATCCACCTGTAGTAAGAAGATAAACGCGTTTTATCAGCATAACTATCAGGGCAATGATATCAGTACCGTTATCATTACTCTTTATCCGAAAGCAAGCTCAGTCTCTTTTAGTAAATTAGACAAATCGGTACATCTACTTCTGTTAAAAATGCGGTATGAATTCTGTCTCGGTCGTGTTTTCGCTTTTCCAAAGTCGATCATTTTCTGGTGCCTCTTCGTTTTATTAATCAACCAGATATCAACGCAAATCGAAAATGAAACGTTCGAGAATGCGTTTGGACTGGATACTCAATCAATGGATAACAAGGAATCGATATACGCAGAAAGTAACGAGAATATCGGGCAAATACCATCGATAGAAACGCAATCCGAAGTGGTGGATTTGAACGAAGGTGGGAATAATTATGGCGACAATGACGAAACGGAGAAAGGGATAGAAGAAGTTCCGGCTAGTGGAATTGATGATGATCCTGATCAAGAAAATAAGCCTGGAGATGAAATCGCAATTTCCCATGGTCTTTCTGGTAAAATGGCCGGAAAAAAGATTGGAAAATACGTGAGATATGGCAAGTATAATACCCGATATCAATGGGCGTGACCACTGTATTTTCTTCCCTATTTGTGTAAAAACCATGAAAATGTAAAAATCAGACAAGATTTCTTTTTCAAATTTTAATTAAAAAATACAATGAACGTTTTAATGAAAAGAATTGCGCGTTCAGCTATGTTTTTTTTTTCTTGATGTTATACTTGACTGATAGATGCACTATAGATGTGCGATTTTACTATACAGTACAACTAACGAATGAGATCTTATCTGTTTTATCAGTTACTCACTCTAGCATGAATCGGAGATGAATCATTGGATATCGTAACTTTCGTAACGCGAATCATTCTTCCACATACACGTTAGTTCTGATATCTGAACTAAAATTATTTCGTTTATTTCTATCATTACATCCAGCCTAATCTAAACGATCGTGTTATCGTTCGTATAAACATGTTTCGTTTGTGAAGATATATAATGTGCGATATTAAAAGAAAATTCGCTAGTAACAATGTTTTCGTTTCTGCACAAATTGCGAATCAAATGATTTAATGATTAAAGCTTAAAGCCATTGCATATGATTCCGATTTATTGATAGCAAAATATCGGAATTCACGTGTCCTTACAGATTCCGATTCGCCGGAAGCAGACAGATATGCCCCACGTCCGGATGATTCAGTTCCAAATTATGTCTTGACGGAGACTAGACTGAAAGAAATTCGTTCACGGTTCATGTATTGGTATTTCGATAAGGGCGGTAGCGACGATCAAGGCGATTATCAGAAAGAAATCCAAGCATCGACGCCACAAGTGCACAAGAACTTTAATTTCCAATTACCCTTCTTTGGATTCAGATTCAATTACACCAGAGTACGTTTCTATTTGTTATCTCCTTGCAGATAAATTATTAAAGCATTAGTGACACTATTGGTCAGTCTAATCTGACAAGATTCTCGATTCTCGTTTCTCGTTCTCTGCTTGAAGAACACGTCACACGTTACAGGTATCAATGAACGGTTTCTTAGAATTCAGCGATCCACCGATACATTACACGTACCCTCTTGTATTTCCGGTTAAGGACTGGCCAAAGAAGAACGATCCTAGTTTCATTGGAATATTCTTCAGCAAGTGTCGTATAGGAGATATACGACCAACTGACATAGATCAGAGGAGACCTGGTGTATACTTTAGGTCGGTCGAAAATTACAAAAATCGTCGAGTAAAATTTTAGATCACATCGAGATTCATTGAAACGAATTTTAGATTAGAGCGAGATTTACAAAGGAGAACAGATCAGTTTGGCGTGGAAATGCGCGAACGTCTCAAATGGGACATTCGCGAGGGAATTATTGGTACCGAAGCTTTCGACCCTAAGCACGCAGTCATAGTAACGTGGAAGAATATGTCCTTCACCGGTGGTATCGATAATTCACTTTACAAAACGAACACATTCCAAATGATCCTGGCCACGGACGAAGTGAACGCTTACGTGATATTTAACTATCTGGATTTGCAATGGACCAGTCACACGGAAGCTGGTGGCGATACGACGAATGGAGAGGGCGGAGTTCCGGCGTTCGTAAGTTCAACCATATTTTAAATAATTTTTTACATTTTACACGTGACAACTGCGCCAATTATTTACCTGAATGGATGAACATACAATTAGGTTGGATTTAACGCTGGAAACGGCACACGAAGCTACGAATACAAGCCCTACTCTCAAATGTCAACGATCCGCGACTTGACCGGAAGGGGGTGGGCGAACGGCTTTCCGGGACGTCACATGTTTAGGATAGACGAAAATATAATGCCTGCAGTTTGCAACAAAGACATTGGTAAAATTGAATTATAAATAAGCAAGGAGTCATTAATGACGATGGTTGCCACCGTATAGAATGATGTAACGTTTCTTAGCTGGAGCAAATTTGCCTCTCGTGTTCGCACCCGAGAGCGGGAATATGCTGGGTGGCACGATTGTGAATATCACCGGCCCGTGTTTCAACGAGACGGAGAAAATCCGGTGCATGTTTGAAACTGAATGGGTAATAGGCACTGTCATCGACAGAAATCGAGCGATATGCGTCCAGCCGTTCGTGAAAGCGCAAGGATACATTCGATTCGCAATCAGCATTGGCGACAGTAAAGCTTACAATTGGAAGGGGAAATATTTCATTGGTAAGACACAGTGGCAGAGTTGTAGAAAAAGTAGTGTGGAAAAAGAATTTGACTCTTCAAATAGATGAACATTGTAATAATCATTGTCAGAGACCCCAGCTACAGCAACCGAGAAGATCTTCGTGTCCAGCAACGTTCACGAGGCATATCCAGCCGAAATAAAAATTACTTGGGATAGATACAATTTGACCAGCAATTTGAACGCGGGAGTGCAGATAGCTTTGTGGGGATACCGCGAGACGAAAACCACTCCTGAATTCGAATACATCACTACTTTGGAGGTTGGTTCGATAATAAATAATTTCCGCGCGATAATATACATAATTATTATCATCGATTTAAGAAAACATTATAACTGGAAAATTATAGGCAGCATATACGAATTTGGGCTCGTATATCATTAGACCAGCAACATATCGCGACTTTTACAACCCATATCAGCAGGACATAACTTTCGGATTTATTCAGCTTAATTTAACGGATCCATCGCAGCAAACAGGCCTTAACATCACACCGTATGTAAATCACACAATACGTGAGAAAGAAAATGTTTTTAGGAATTGTTATATTCGGACGGTATGCTTGGATGGTTTAATAAAAAATTGTTACAGGAGTCTATGGAGTAGGCCGATTCCACTAGCCTGGTACTTTGCTCCACAATGGGAAAGAGCATACGGAGCAAAGTGGCCTCAACGACTTTGCGACAGATGGATCATGAACGACAGATATTTGAAGAATTTCGCGGCGGAAGTATCTCTGTGTCCTTGCACGTTGAAGCATGCATTGAGCGACAAGGGTCGTTTCCTTCCAGATTACGATTGTGACAAAGACTCGAATTTGGATTGCATGTACAACCAGCACGCGCATCATTGTGTGAGAACAGGGGCACCAAAGTAAGTAACATCTCTCTCTATGAAAAAAAAGCAATATCATAGAGAATAAAAGATTCTCAACTTTTGCTTCTCAATTCTAGTATGGACGGTTCTGAGCAGCAGTGCTGTTACGATAAAAATGGCTATCTAATGTTAACGTACGATCAACAATGGGGTTCGAGACCGCATAGATCTCACAATTTGGGCTATTATCCTTGGGACGAGGCGAACAAGGTTCCAACTCTTTCTCACTGGTACCACGACGTGATACCATTCTACATGTGTTGTATGTGGCAAGAAGAGCACGCAGTCGGTTGCGAAACGTTCAGATTCGAAAGGCGACCGAGCCAAGATTGTATCGCTTATCAGTCGCCAGGCGTCGGAACGGTGTTTGGTGATCCTCATATCGCAACATTCGACGGTTTGGAGTATACGTTTAATGGAAAGGGAGAGTTCGTTCTGGTGCGTGTAAATAATCTGAAAGATAAACTGGACGTGCAGGGCAGGTTCGAACAGTTGCCGAATAACGTATACGGTGAAGTTAGAGCTACGCAATTGACATCTGTAGCAGGTAATTAATTCGTAACAAATGAAAAAAAAAATAAATAAATAAATGATAGAAATTTGATCTTGATTCTTAGTTAAGATTAATTTCATAATTTTTTTGTACAGCAAGAGGAAATAATTCAGCAACCATAGAAGTTCGATTAAGGCCGAAACATTCACAATGGAGATATCGCCTCGACGTTTTTGCGAATAATCGTCGAGTGTACTTCGATAGACCATCTTTAAAGTTTCAACACTTCACTGGTGTCGTTGTATACACGCCCACGTATATTTTAAATCAGAGTGAAGTGATCATCATGTTCGACACCGGCGCTGGCGTGGAAGTAGTGGAAAACGAAGGATTCATGTCGGCTAGGGTTTATCTGCCCTGGACGTACTTGGTATTATTTACAAAAGAAATATGAATTCATCGTGGATTTCAATAATGCGCAAAGTTCGTAAATTTCTCCATTTCGTTTCAGAATAAAACCAAGGGACTGTTTGGTAAATGGAACTTTGACATTGCGGATGATTTGACAAATCCGGATGGCCAACAAGTAGCAGCATCCAACTTGAACCACTTCGAGGCTGTGCACAAAGACTTTGCAATTCATTGGATGTTGGAAGACAAAGAAGATGAGATAAAGGGCGGCGCATTGTTTACCAGAGAGTTTGGCAGAACTGCGAGTTATTATTCTAACAGAACGTTTGAGCCTGAGTGGCGGAAGTCGCCTGCAGAAATACTACCTACCAACAGGTGACTGTTGTTTCGACAGTCTATTTAACAGCAGGGCGATTAAATATTGAATTATTTACAAAAAAAAAAAAAAAAAAAAAATTATCTTGCTTTATGTTTCAGATCGTACGATGTGCAACGAGCAATCGATCTTTGTGGAGATTCGTATCAATGTCAATACGACTATGCAATGTCGCTCAATCGTGATATGGCTCACTTTACGAAAAATTATTATAACACGTACACTCAAATATGGGATCTAAATATGAACGACCGAGGTGGGTTGTGAAGTCTTTTTTTTTTTTTTTTTAAACGATGTTATATAACTTATCTTTTGCAATTGTATTTTACGTTTCTAGTGGTATCGTGCGGTGTATTGGAGACACCACGCTTCGGACGGAAGAGTAACTTTTTCTTCGTGCCAGGTACGAAGGTAACTTTTGAATGCAATCAGGACTTTATATTGGTTGGCGATCAACGACGTGTCTGCACTCCCGAAGGTCGTTGGAACGTGCCAGAGTACGGGTATACGGAGTGCTTACGTGAGTGTTTGAATTTTAATAATTTTACATGTTCATCCCTTGATAAAACAAAGTATCAGAAAATAATTGTCCGTTGTTCCCTCATTATCATTTACGTATCTTTATCTGTCTCTCGAAAATCGTTATTAATCTGCATGGCCACATTTCACGCATTAAATAAAAATTATGATTGATCATCATCGAAACGGTAGACCCGACTATGAAAAAGAAATAAAAGCAAATTCTTTGGTATTGCATAAATATAGGTCAGGTCGAGTATGCTCAGCGTACAGCGTGGACAACAATGGGCATTATTTGCGCCGTTTTAATTCCTGTAACTGCATGTGTCGCTGGCGCCTTTCTCTATATACGAAAGAATCAAACCCAGGGAAGTTCTGTAAAGTCGTGGCGTTATTCCGAACGCAGCTCTGGCGTTGATAATGATTCAACGTTGTTGTCTCGGTTGAAAACACTTGACAGATCAGTTTCACCCGTTAGCGACACTAGCACTAGCCCGAGCGTGATTAAAAAGCCCCATTCCTATGATAAAGTTTATCGTACTCACGAGCCTTTGCCAAACAGACCGGATGTTGATTTCGAGGATAAAGACTGGGATCTAAAGGAGCCCAATTCTCCAACAGAATCGGAGAAAAGTGCAACAGACTTTGTTAAAAAAGCCGGCAGTCCTAGTAAAGAAAGTGACGTGTAAAATAACGATAATATCAGACAAACCTCTGAAAAGTATATTCTTGTAATATATTTGACATTTCAAATGTTCGTCATTTGTACCCTTTTTTCTTTTAGAACATCTCTTTCATCGATTTTTATCCTTTCACTTGTAATTATTCACACACATATTTTCAAAATAACGAATTAAATCGTATGCACTGAAATATCATTCGCGAATAATGCGAAGAAATAAATTCACTCGCCAGAGGAAATGAATTAAATTTTACACCGAAAATTAATAAGATTTAACGTGTATATGTATATGTGTATATATATATATATATATATATATATATATATGCTGTTTTTGCTGTGGAATAGAAATGTTCTTCATTTAAAAAACATTATTACATTATTATATCGCAGACAAGCTTTATACTTTTATAATACGTATTAATATATAATATAAATATTTGAACATGTTAAAACGCAATATCGTTTTGAATAATGAAAGTTTATTGTACCGTTATTATATGAAAAAATTTGCTAATTAATGTAAAAAATTAATTTAATAAACTTTTCTGTGCCTTTAAATATTCAGGAAATTTCTATTCCACATGCATGTAGTGCATATTTAATCAAACATTTGAACGGCTGACTAGTCTCTGTAATGGAATGGAAATTTCCACCAAAAATATCATTATTATTTATTTACTTTTTTGCTATTTTCATCCCTTAACCTTTATCCTTTTTTTTTTTAAATTAATCATGTTTATTTTTGTATTCGTCAATTCGTATAATCGTCAATCATATTAATATCAAAAATTGTGTCGAAAATAATAGGTCAACAGGAATACAGTTCTCGTCAAGCAGGTATCACAGCTGGCATAATATTTGCCTGCCTAATACCAGTTATACTTCTAATTGTTTTCGTGGGATCCAGACTTCTAAAGAAAAAGAGAGAGCAAAGAGAACAGGAGGAGGCATTATATAGGTATCGTAATTAATGTTAACAAATTACAAATAATAATTTAGGCAATTATTAATTTTTTTTAATTTTCCTGCAGAGCAAAACATACAGAACACCATAGATTAAGCACACTTAAAGAAGGAGAAGAGCCCATATCGTACTCCAGTAAGGCGACAGAAATAAATTAAACGATGGACACTAAACGAATTTATTTTTTTTTAAACTTATCTCATCACACTTTGCACATTATATTCTTATCATTTACTCACTTCAAGACTTAATCATATTTATTTTGACTACTTTTATAGTTAGATTACTGTTTAGATTGTGTTATACTTACAGTTAGTTAGTTATTATTTAGTAGTAATTATAAAACGAAACATTTATCCTTTTGTAACAGAGACGGACTTTATTTGAAGCTCAGATTGAGATCTGTGACATAAATTTTATGTGCAATTTGCATCATGTATTATTATATTACGTATGTATTGTTTTATATTAATATTAATTCAATATAATAATACCAGATATCGTAATAATTAGAATTTTATACAATCGATAAAATACACAAATTATGAAATACAATTTTGTAATATCTCGCCAAAGATCAGTATTTAAATATTGCATATGATTATCCGATCGCGATTGTATTTTCACGGATGTAATAATATTATTTTATCCGTTAATGCGACGCACAGTGTAACAATTTCGACGTCGATGCAATTGGACGTTGTGCTGTAGTTCAACGAACTCGTATCGATGTAAATATTAAAACTGTACGTATTCAAAAATTTCATCGTGCATATTTTCGTTACATTATATTTGCGTAACAGTTTCGAGGGAAAATCTGATTTTAAAAATCTAATTAATGTTGCGACTAACTTCAGCTCGTAGAGTGGACGTTGCCCTCTCGTAACAAAAGTAGGTAACTACGTAACGAGTTACCGACTGTTCAACGTCTCATGTCGCACTGCTTAGACGGAGTGGTAATTCTACCACCGCGTTATCCAGTGATTAAACTATTTATGTTAGACTTCCTGTTTCGGGTGTTTAGGATGCGTGCTGTCCCGTCGTTGTTCGTAGATAACTGTAATTGCGCGAATTTGCTTAGTTTACGACAAACAATCTGGTGTACAACAGTGATTCATTGAAACGCAAACGAGTGCCGGTGCCTGAGGAGATTTCGTGTCAGCAAATTCGCATATAGAATTAATCACGTATCCCAAAGTAGTTGGAGCAATGAATTTAAGTGCGTGACAATTGATGAAGAAAGCTGCGACGTCAAAGGTATGCGTTCCTAGACACACGGTCATCATTTATCCAGTTTTTGTATTATTCTGTGGCGTTGTTGTTTTCGATAGTCTTGCAAGTATTGCGACAAATCACATTAACCTATCTCTTTTGTTTTTGTCACGTTCCACGCATGCCATAATAATTGAAACAAGATTGTCAAACTAACTGCAATCTATAACATACCTTCAAATACGTTTAACAACAATACGACTTCGTATGTAGGTAATTTGTAGGTAATATAGAAAGTAACGTAACCACATAGTCAGTGGCATAATATAATACAGTGGTCTCGCGTTAATTTATTTCAATTACCTTCGTTATTTAGTTTTTAAAATGGAAAGTATTCTTATCGACAGAAACGTCATTTGTTAAAAATATTTCTAGACATTAGAATAACTTATATATGGAAATACAACTTTCTCAATGATTGATCAAACAAAGTTGCCATTCGTTTTGCATAGATTTAAATTCTCAATTAGTTCGTTTTCCTTGAAATTTAAATACGTCTTTTGCTCGTCGTTCGATCGCCCAATTAATTTTCTATTTTCATTTGTAGATCTTGGCATTCACGTAATAAAGTTAATCACACGTTAATCATTCTACGAATTGGGAAACATGTCTGTCATATTAGAATGGCTCGACCATGGCTAGGATGTTTATTCGGCGTTCTAATACCATCAGCAGTGTTTTATTTATATTTATTGTTAAACGGTAATATACGCGTCTCTGTTACAGCACTTTCGTAACATTGATATTTCCTGTATTATTATAGTCCCTTCTACCGATATCAATTCCTACAAAATTAATGGTAAATTGGACTCGCCTGTGGACGTAGAAAAGAAGAGTACACACGTGGAAAAGCTGCGCACAGAAAGCAATTACAACGAGGTACAAAATTCAGGTTGTTTCTCGATACACCTTGAATTGAAAAATGAAAATAAAAATTTGTATTTTTATTTTATTCCATTTTATTTTTAATTTCTACATTTTTTCGCAATATCGTTTGTCGTACAATCAATCAGTCACGTTACGCGGGAAAGAAGTAAAATTAAGCTTGCAATTGGAAGGAAACTCATTTTTAATAAAAAGAACGATTTTAATATTGAAATCAATAGATCAGCGATTTATTTTAAAGGTAAAATGCGAGACCATACACATTGCGATGGTGTGCGCCGGATACAATTCAACGTTCGCTTTGGTAACAGTAGTAAAATCCATTTTATTCTACCGCACGAAACCTTTGCACTTTCACTTGCTCGTCGATGAAATTGCAAACAGGACCTTGACAACCGTGTTTCAAACATGGAATTTACCACATGGTTCGTAAAAAGAAAAAAAAAGAAAAAAAATCATGGCGATTATACTATGTTATATTAAGAGACTCATCCGTCTCTTAAATTGAATGTCAAAAATGTACGGAAAGTGTAGCTTCTATTTGATAAGAGTTGTATTACGTAACGTTGATTTATGATACCGAGGTGTTCTTGACGTCTTCGTTTATCGACTTTCCTTCAACAACTTTCTTCTCCAGTGCCTCTACATGCTCAATTTTTTCTTTTTTCAACAAAACGCCACTTCCAACGTGATACACTTATCCAGCAATCAAGCTAGGTCACGTACCTATTCATTGCACCCCTCCATGCTAATCTGAAATGTAACCTTACCTGATTTTTCTCATTGTACTTGATTCAAAACAGTAAATTAAACCTTTCCCTCTTTCACGTGCACGATGCCCATTAACAATGAAAGTCGTATGAAAAATGTCGAACACTCGTTGATCCAATTGTTGTATCACTGGTGAAATAAATTTTCTAAACGGCACGTTAATTCGAAATGCCTCCTGTTATTTAAGAAACGGATGACACACACACACACACACACACACACACACACACACACACACACACACACACACACACACACACACACACACACACACAGAGTCAATGATTGGTGCATGTTTGCAACGTTTCAGTGAATTTAACGTATTACAAAGCAGAAAAATGGGTGCCAAAGGTGTCCTGGATACCGAACAAACACTACTCAGGCGTTTACGGTCTGTTGAAATTAATTCTGCCGGATGCGATGCGGGAGGATAAAGTGCTGGTATTCGACACGGATGTGACCGTGTTGAACGATGTTAGTTTACTTTGGCAGATGTTCGTGGAGTTCACGAACGATCAGGCGGTAGGGCTGACGGAAAATCAGAGTCATTGGTACATAAAGGCATTGTCGTACGGTCAGCGGCCATGGCCGGCTCTTGGACAAGGCTTTAACACCGGCGTGATGCTAATGCACTTGCAACAACTACGTAAGAGAGAATTTACGAGGCTGTGGGAAGCTGCGACGAAGCGCGTGCTCGCCCATATACCAGAAACTAGTTTAGCCGATCAGGATATAATAAATGCCGTTATCAAAGAACACCCTTCCATGGTGCATAAGATAAAGTGCACGTGGAACATTCAGTTAAGCGATCACACGATCAGCGATCTCTGTTATCGCGATACTAGTCAAATAAACGTACGTTACTCCCCTGAAAATCATCCGTGGGTGTTCGTCTCTTCGGTTTGCTCGATCATTATCGACCGGTTTCTTTTAGATCGTTCATTGGAACTCCCCCCGCAAGCAACACGTGTCCAATAAGCACATCAACGAGTTTCGTAAGTTGCACAAGATCTTCCTTGAGATGGACGGGAACTTATTGCGTAGACGCTTATTTGGTTGTGATAAACACGAAACTTCGTCGCAAGTAAGTTCCCTTTTTCTTTTTTTTTTTTTTTTTTTTTTATTATTAAAAAAAGCGACGAATGATAGAAAGTTTCATTGCAAGTGAATTGGATTTATCTCGCGATTTATAAAACGTACATTTGCAGCACGCATACCGCTAATACTCGCACAATGCATTGAATTTACAGTACAACGAATCGAGTCCGTGTCGAGAGTTCACGAGAGGTGCAACCATGTTGTATCGCACTTATCCTTTTCTCCTCGAATATGAGTACAACGTGTACGCTCCAATGGACGTTGCTTTAGTAACCCAGTGTAGCGTAGAAAGGATACCGTTATTAGAAGACCTATCGAAACATTGGCCCGGTACCATAAGCGTCGCGTTATATCTCACCGACGCTGAGGTGCAGAATTTCCTGGAGTTTGTGCACGGCTCCGTCGAGTTGAGAAACAGGAAGAACATTGCATACCACGTCGTGTACAAAGATGGGGTACGTCTAATTATGATAGTCTACATCTTGTGCACATGCTTTGGTAATAAAGTTTATCCGGTGGTTACAAGATGTTGAGTTATTTCATTAGCTCTTGGATTAATGTTAATATCGCTAAAATTACGCGAGTGGCTATCTTTAGTTTATATTCTTATGCAAACTATTGGAAAGCATTCGAAATACATACGAATTCCATTCATTTATCGAGAAAAGTGCACGAATGGATTCTGGTTGAATGGTAACAGATGCACGGTTGCTTTTCTCTCGTCTGCCGGTGTCGAAAAGCAATCTATATATGTGCACATAAGCTTTTACATACATATTTTAACAAGTGGGGCAAAATCTGGCGCCAGAAGTTCAAACGGAGTAGAATCTGGCGTCAGAATGGCCGGCAGATTCTTGGAAAAAAAAGCATCACTTCTCTTGCATGCGTTATGCTGATTAAATCCAATGAAATGTATCTATCTAATGAATGCACAGGATACCCCAAAAATGTTCTATAATTAATATATCACACGCTAATATTTAACTATACAGTGTACTCTTTTCATCCAGGAACTCTATCCTATCAATTATTTACGAAATATTGCGATGTCGTATATATCGACTCCGTTCATCTTTCAACTGGACGTTGACTTTTTGCCGCAGTACGGACTACACGAGACTCTTATGAGTTACATCGTTAAATTGAACATCAGCGAATCGGACAAAGTAGCTTTGATCGTCCCTGCGTTCGAAACGGAACGTTATAGGTATTTCCTCGATTATGATCGATTAAACACTCGCATGGTGCACATTACACGTGTTCTTTGTAGATTTGTCTTCCCGGCCAACAAGGATGAACTTTTGAAGTTCTTGAAACGTGGCATTCTGTACACATTTCGTTACCACGTTTGGACTCAGGGCCACGCTGCTACGAATTACAGTTATTGGAGGAACACGATGGAACCGTACCAAGTACGTGCATTGAACCGAATCTTAAAATTCATTTCGCTCAAGTAAGTAAATAAATCAATGATTGCGGCAGGTCTCCTGGGAACCAGATTTCGAACCGTACATCGTTGTCTCAAAATTGGCGCCTCGATACGACACCAGATTCATCGGTTTCGGATGGAACAAGGTGTCCTACCTAACACACTTGACCGTATTGGATTACAAGTAAGAGGCGTTTCATAAATATCCTTTTGTAAATCGCTTAAAAACAATCGAGCAGTATAGCACGGTGCCATAAATTGGAGATTTATATAGGTACATTGTCTTGCCGGATACATTCATTATCCATCGGCCTCATGCCCCTAGTCTCGACATCGGCAAGTTTAGAACTGACTCTATTTATAGAAGGTAATGCGCCAATAAGCGTGCAACGTCGATAAAGTAAATAGGGGAAAGATAAAATGGCCAATGCTTGCACGACGTTTGCATTTCAGATGTCTAAAAAAGTTGAAGGACGAGTTTGTTGAAGAACTGGTGACGAGATACGGTTTGAGTACGCTGTCAAAGTTAAAGAAAATGACCAAAGAAGAGAGAGTATTAAAGTCTGTTGAATCTAAAAAGTAATCCAAAAGATTATATTTATAAGAGAGACTGTGAAGACACTGGACTATTGAATAGCTATTTTCTCAATAAAACGATATTTGAAAAACCGCAGTCACATTTTTATTTGCTCTCTGCCAGTCATTATTCAAAAATTAGGTACAAACAAGATTGAAACACGATGACGGGGTTGGGAAATATTTATTAAAATTTAACCATCGTGGAGTGTACAGAGTGGTGCTTTCAGTACATTCTCTTAATATTACAGTCACGCTAAATATTTTATTTATAAAATATGTATAGTATTTACAATGATATACATAGTACATTGACGATGGCTTATAAATTATAATCGGCCGAAACGTTATACAGAGTAAAGCTAAATTTTATTATAAGGCAAGTAGTACAATTTCTCTCATAAAACCTCCTACGTATAATAATGATCACAATGATAATAACAGCGCAATATAACGGTATATAAATTCAATAGAGCGACATGAATATTAAATATTAACGACAGCGATATTGTCAGTAATAATAGTAATAGTAATAATGATGATAATAATAATAACATGAATACAAATGAAAAAAAGAGAATACGCAGTAAAGTAGAAGAAAAGAAGACATAATCAACGTTCGCAAAGACTTTTATCTCGATTATCCATCCTTAATCCTCCTATGTCATCTAGGATCTAAAGTAAAAGAAAGAAAAAAAGAAATCTTGATTGCTACGTGTTTTTTTTTTTTTTTTTTTGCTAGGGAATTTCTTACACCTATATCATGACACGCAAACATAGTTCCTTTACATTTATGATAATCCCTATTTACGATAAAAACACTTTACAGCGTTCTTATCCTGTACAACTTAGAGCTGTACGAGATACGAAAATATGTTAATGAAACGTCATTTATTCATAACTCGGCCCCATAAAAGTCCGCGCACATACTCGTCGAGCACGAGAAACCTGGATGCGGCTGATCCACGGTAAACGGCGCCCTAACAACTCTCCGTTAGGAACATACTTCACATTCTGTACTATTATTACACTTGTTCGTAGTATACATGTGAAAAGTCCTATTTTAATATGTATATTCTTTAAACAAGTGGAATGAGTTAGGCAGTTTCAACGATGATTAGGACACGACTCGAACGATCAATCGAGAAAGCACGATCTTTATTTATTTATTTATTTATTTATTTATTTTTTCATTTAAATCTATTTCAAATGTAACTTGCTCCACAAATCAATTGGCTGCTCGAGACTATTTTATACCTTTTTTTGTCGATGATCAAATTCGCAAGCGTACATTCTTTGCCACAAATATGCTTAAAAAAATTTAGAAAAAAAAAATTTCGTCTCGACTAGCCAATCGACATTTCAGACAGACTCGTACCAGCATCGTTCGTAAATAGAAAAGCTTCCTATGTATCTTTTGTCTCCTTTCTTAAGCTCCTTCGTATGTTCACAAGAAACAGGGCACTCGGCATGTATTTTATACATAATGTCACGCGAGCATAATGTTCCCAAATAATTTGACAAAGGAGATCGATTTCTTTCGAAATTTTTTGTAGTTTAGTCTAAGGTAACGCCGGTTGTACATTAAAAATCTTATCCGCTTCGCGGATGAAATTCGTCGCCCATCGAACCGTGTATTTACATACGTTTAACATTCGTTCCAGATTCGCTTTCGAACAGCAGCGATCGTTTCAACGATCAATTAGCTGAGGTGAAGTTGTTCTCGCGCGAGCATCGCGGACGATTATTCGTACAACGAATTTGTGTGCTTGTGCTGGCGAACGCAATTCCTTCGGTTCGAGTAACTTAGAAATGAGAAACGAAATCACGTGGGTTTCTTAATTTCAAAAGTGATCAGTCTTCGAAGAACGATGGAAACAATTCGACGAACAGTAAGTAAAAACGCGACGACGTTCACGCTTAAATCTACAACGATTCAAATGCTAACGATACACTCGAGGAATTGGATTTAAAAGTTCGTGTCCGACGTCTTCTGGGCTTTTTGACAGTTGTTCGCGCGAATGGAGATTTGCGACTTGGAATCAAATCACGGAGCGCAGCGTTTTACCTCTCATTTCCGAGAATTAATGAACCATTATGAACTCTCTTACACTACGATACTACAACCTGAAAGAGAACCGGCGAGAACCGCCGCTTGAGAAATGCGTTTAAAAACGGAAATAGGGTAATTAGGAAGATTATATGCCTTTTGGAATGTATTCAACGTTATTCGCTTCTCCCGTGGATGCTTTTCAAATGAATACGCCATTATGAAGTAAAACGCAGCGGAGATGCTCAACGTTCATTTTCAAAAAGTTCTAAACGTAGTTCGTGCTGCTAACTTTTTCGCCATTTAAACGGCTGTAAATCGAATGAAAGTAATTTATCAACCTTCGGAAGGGGAAAAAAAGCGTCATTGTACCATTGCGTGGCTTATTTCTATAACGTGAAGCGTTAAAAGTGAAAATTGCTCGAAAGTTATTTTCGATTGTGATGGATGAATTCATCGATTCTTCCTGATGGAAATAATATCAACACACCTTTGTTTTCTGCGAAAAATATTTCGAAGCATCCACCCCTGTGAAATGAAATTCGTAAATTAGTCGTCGCGGTCGGTTTGTATTGGACGGTACTTTCGTATCCTTACCGGACGCGGATCAAGAACTCGGCGGCAATATCTCTCGGTGATGAAACTAACGAGAATGTCGTATGTACAATCCAAAACTACGTTGCAGCTACCGTGTTTATCGTGGCGCTCTGAAAGTCAGATTTCACGCGATTTTTAAGTACATCTCCGGCAGCGTGAGACGTGGAGTGCACAACTGGTCGATTTTACATCTTCGAGGAGAGAGAAAAAAATAATTAAAAAAAAAAAATGATTGCAACGTCGATACTGATCCTAAGTAAGAGGCAAAATCTTCTCACACAGAGAAACAGTTTCCCATCCGCGTTACGTTTGTGAAATACGTCTACGAATCGTAACAAAATCACGGTGTACATCTACCGAGAAATGATCCTACCCCATTGTGCCCCTATGGAGGTTCGTTTGCAAACTGCGTAAAAAAAATCCGTCCATTTCGAATCGCGACCTCGCGTTAAACGCCCGGCGATCGTCGACGCCAAACGATTCGACGAGTTCCTGATATTGCCACAAATCGGGCAGATTTTTCCACTGGCAATTGAAAGGTACAGCAGCGTTTCGCGCTTTGGCTGTGGTCGGCTGATACGAGGAACAGGGCTCGTTACGCGTTTTCCCCATCGGCGCTCGATAATTCCGCAATCCGGCCAGAAAACCGGTAACAAGTACCGGGACGTCATCCTTTCAGCGCCACTCTAACGTCCTCGTCGACGCCGCGAGCCGTCTTTTCACCACCGCCGCCGCCCGTTCGATCGTTTCTCTCGTCTCGTCTCGTCCAGATCTCGCGTGCCTCATTAAAAAAATACACGTCCTCCTCCGGAGAAACCCAACGATATTCGCAATTACACGGACTTTAGGCATCTTCTTTCCCGAACCACCCCCTTCTCTCGCTCTCTTTCGCCTTCGATTTCCGCCACGGCCGTAACGACCTCAAGCGGATATACAGAGTCGACGGGTACACGCGATACAGAGTCGACTGGCAGATCGACCAAGTTGGACGAAGGATCGAAGGAGTGAAAGGAGATGTAAACTGTGACATCGAAACGTTCGAGAGTCAAAGAGGGAGAGGGGGGGGGGAGGGGATGGAGGTGGGCGAGCAACGTAACATCGAGCACGAAAGTATTCTCGCCATGATAATTGCACGTTGCGGTGCAGGTAGATTGAATGGCGTTGGTTCGTCGTACGCATCCTCTGGTAAACACGCCGCTGCTAATAGTACGTGGAGCACACAAGGGGAGGTGGGGGTCGATCCCCCCCTCCCCCCTACGTTATAATTGCGTGGATCGTACACGCTCCATTTTCGCGTGTACGCTCGCGTGTACCGCTATTCATTACACACGGAGGCAACTGTGGCGAATCGAGGAGTGGTTGCGTTCACGCGAATCCGCTGAATGCGAAACCATTTCGTCAACGACGTGAGCGGTGTTTGCGTCTCTCCTGCCTGTTCCCCATTTCCGGGGGGAAACTTCTATTTTCTACTTTCCAAGGAATTTCTATTTTTGTCAAATCGAATTGGTGGTCGCGGACGACTCTCATCACGCTGAACTCGACAAATACGTGCGCGTGTGCGAGCACCAACAGAAGAAAGAGAATCGACACGGAGAAAAATTACGTTAAACAAGGTGCGATAATTACGGACGAGGCGAAATCCTAGAAACCTGATTCACCGTTTCGTCGCGATCGATCGTCTCGGCATGAGCGGGTACGTGGAGAATAATCACGGACGAGGCGTATCTTCCCCGCGCGATCGTCGTGGGCGCGTGGGCGTTGCCGCGGAGAATCCGTCAAAATACAAAATTACAAAAATATACTCGTGGCGCCGTACCAACCGGCCGTGCCGCGCTTTGTTTGCCTCGAACGTGCCTACGTTTACGTGTAAACAACGTCGTTGAATTAGCGTGCGATTAAGGTCCGTGTGTGTATTTACAGGACGCGGCACAGCGATTGGATCGGACGAGCCGCGACTCTGCTAGGCCGCTTGAAAATGATTCGCGACGAGCCCGTTCGTGTAATCTCGCTTCCGCGGCGAGATCGTTGCCGATTTTTGTGCGAAGGAGCGTTCGAGATCATTTTTTTCAATTGGAAATTTTTTCGTACGCCTCTCTCTCTCTCTCTCTCTCTCTCTCTCTCTTCCTCTCTCTGGGATCGTGGATATTATTCGTCCGATTTTTTAATGGGGATCGATGTTTCAACCACTTGCGCTGGCAACTGATCGCGGACCATAACGAGCGACCTTTCTTTTCGAACTCGTCGGTACGATATCATCGGACAGAAATGATCGAGAAGCAATAAATTTATTATTTGTTTTGCCTATTTTGTTTCACTTAAATACACTTGCAATTTTGGTAGAAAAAGTTCTCGACGTGCGTCCAGCGCAAGAGGTTATGGGGGAAAACAATTTGGAGGATCGAGTTCGATGTTTTGTGGATATTTTACATTATTTTCATTTGCGTACAGTGAAAAAAGCTCGTTGGAATGACGGTAGAGTAGATCCGATTAAGAAGAAGGAAGAAGGAAATGATCGTTGGTTTTCTTTCGATTCTTACTCCTTCTCCGATTCAATTATTAATTGTATCAATTAAATCTACTCGTAAATTTTAACATTGTATCATTCAACAAGCGAAAGCGCAATTTTCAGAGATTATTCGTCGTGAGAGTTCTTTCTTGCTTCCGGAACTTGCTAGTAAGAGATCACTGTACATTGGCACCTATTTTTTATTCGTTTACTCTTTCCGGGAATGTTACGTTAAGAAGTACTTTGTACACTTCGTTGAAAATACAGAGAAAACGAAGTTACACGATCGCGCCGCGATTTTCTCCGGGCCGTCCCATCGACATCGCGTTCGTCGTCGTTTGACTTGTTTCGTAATACTGCTCAGGTGTGTCGCGATCCTCGGGGAAGATATATCTCGTCTTTCGCCAAATATTTGTTTCATAAAATTGACGCGTCACAGGTGTAAAAAAAGAAAAAGAAAAGCAAGACTACTACTTTCTCGAATCGTGTCTTCTACTTGATTAAAAATGTGTAAAATATTATAGAAGATATCAACAAAATGACGAAATTGTTCACATTGCCTTGTAGTAAGTGGAACACGATCGTAACACTTTTTCTTTTCCTTTTTATCCAAGCAGATTCTCTCGAATATTTAACACGTACCAAAGAATACTGTTAATCCGTTTCAAGGGAAGAATATGAAACTGAATGTCGTTCAACATTTTTCTCCTCCATTTGGTCCAGCAAACGGAACGTTTTAAATCCCTTCAATCACGCGACACGTTCTGTGTTTTTAACAAACAGGCTCAGATTATCCCGCAGGTACAAGAAAGCTCGAAATAATTAAAAGATCGTTTTTAGAGGGAGAGGAGATATCCACCGGAGGGGAAATGAACGTTTGCTCATTAAGTTCGGAATTATCGGATATTTTGCGAAGAAATAAAGCCGTTCGAAGCCCTTTAATCGCTGCGAAGCGATTTTCAGCGTCGGAGAGAAATAAAGAACAGGGGGGCAGCCTGTTTTCAGAAATATTATAAAATCGTCGAATGGATCGTTTCATTCGAACGAGCGCAACGTTAGGCTACGAATGAAGCTGCAAAGCGACGCCTTCTCTGGTATCTGCGATGCTATCAGCAAACGAAAGGAGACAAATTGCTTCTCGATTGTTTTGGCTTTCGTTTCGAGGATTTTTTTGAAAATCGCAAAGGAGAGGGTTGTGATCGAAGTTATTCGAGATGGAAGATCATCGAGTTGTCGCTTTTTACGGAACAGAAGAAAAGAAAAATTATGAACGACTGCTTCTCGGATGCGTGGAACTTCGTACTTTTCTAGCTCTTTAAATTCGATTGAACACGGGTCGAACGATCAGAGAAGACAAACGAGCTATTTCTCAAGTAGTATGATACACGCTGTAGTATGTACAAACTGTACGACGATTTCTTTTTTGACAATCGTGGATTCGGCGACTCGCCAGAGAGAACGCACGAGATCCCTCCTCGTGGAGACGAAGTAGCCATAATATTAAAATATCTCTTCGTACAGTGCTGTGCCTTGTGGATGCGGCGAGAAATCAGCTGATCGATTTTTAATCAATTGTCGATTCGCAACACTCGGAACACTGGAACATCAGCCAGCGACAACGAATACAGATTCGAAAGAGTTTACGTACGCGCGATCCTGTTAACGTCTGGAAACAGTTTATCCTAACGTCTCCGTTGTTATTTGAATAAGTTTTCTCTTACAATAGCGCGAAACCACGCGAAACCACGTGGCCACCCCACGTACAATTACTCTTAACTCCGATTTACAATTTAATTACAATCGTTAGCAATAGACACCCACTCGACACGGTCAAGTACCAATGCGTGATATATACTTAAAAAGAAACAAAAAAAGAAAAAATCTTAAAACTAACGGTAGCAGAATAAAAAAAAAGAAGAGCCATTAACAAGGACAGTAAGAGTAAACTCGTATAAAAATGATCGATAGCGTAGTACACGTCGGCAGATGTACAAAATTTAAATAATAATAATAATAATAATAATAATAATAATAATAATAAAAAAGAAATGATAGAAGGAATCAAAATGAATAGGTATCGCATGATCGTTTCTCGCAAATAGATCGTACAAAACGACGCGTCGTATCCGCGATCCTTGTTTCAAGCATGGAACAAGCACGTCAATAAATAAGACGAACGTCTCCTCGATGGAGACATTATCCTTAATGCTAATATCTCGTTACGTCGTATTTTACATGAACTTTGTCCGTGATATTCCGCGAACGGCGCATTTCCGCCATCTCCACCAATTTCCACGTTACACGGGAAACTAAAAGCGAGCACGAGCGTTCCGTCGGATCGAGATTCGTTTCTTTCGAAAAAAGAATAAAAAAAGAAACGTCCCGTTAAAAACAAAAAAAAAAAAACTGACAATCTCTCTTCGAAACCGTAAAACGATCGTGAAAGAGACACACGGTCGATATCTTTCGGTCGATCGCGCCTCGATTTATTTCGCGTGTTTAGCACGCAGTGGAGAAAAAATGCATAAAGAGAGACACAGAGAAAAAAAAAACACGACCGCCAGAGGCATATGTGTGTGTGTATGTGTGTGTGTGTGTCCCGTCCGAAAAGTTTCGTTGGTGTTTCTTCGCGATCGAGTCGGCGGTTCACTCGGCAATTCTTCGCGTTCACCGGATTTGGAAGCCCCCAGCACGTCGGTCTTACGCCGTAAAGCTTTTACTGCGCTCCAAAATCGAACATATATGTATATATATATATATATATATATATGTATGTATCGACAAGTACCGAGTATCGCACGTCGATGGGTGGGGGAGAGAGGTGGGGTGGTGGGGTCGTATCTTCGTGAAAGGCACTACCGGTTTATTGTGGCATCGGTCATGCGTCTCTTCTGCTCAGCACGGCCACGACCTCGCGGCCTCATCTTCGTCGACCGACGTACGTCGATCATACCTCTGTGCCGTCCTCGCCCTCGTCCTCGTACAGAGGGCCGTTGGTCGACTTCTTCTTCGGTTTCGGGGGCGGTCTCGGTGGTACTTTTCTTCCTAGCGTGTTGCTACTACCGCCGGATTGTTGTTGTTGTTGTTGTTGTTGTTGTTGCTGCTGTGGTTGCGATTGTTGAGACTGCCCGAGAAGATGATTGCTATCGATCGACTCGTCGGCCAGTTTGCTCGGCCATTCGGCCGCGCCTTCCGGCGCGGCTCTGTCCAGCGGGCTGCTGGTCAATATGTTGGGCGTGCTTCGTTGTATGGTGCCGTAGTGCGAGTTCGGCGTTCCTGGCAGTGGCCGGCTCCTCATCGTGGACAATAGTTCGGGGCTTTTGTTCAACGAGAGCACCGAACTACCATCGGCGGTGGTCCTGAGTCCGAGGTTGTCGTAAACCGGTTCCAGTCCGTCGGTGGGCGAGGTGGGTGGGCCGCTGCTCCAGCTGGGCGCCCTCGGTCGCCGTGGTATCGTCACGTAGCCGTGGCGCGGCATCACCGGCGCGATCGTCGAGCTGCTCGTGATCCCGTACGGCGTGACGCTACGGTTGTGCGGCAACGTCTTGAATGCGGCTGGATATTGGTTCGAGGGAGAGCCAAACGCGGCGGCGGCGGCGGTGGGTGTCGCGTGTTGGCTCGGAAGACGCGTGTTGTCGGGAGCGGTGGACGCCTGGCTGGTGGGCGATGCGCCCCGACCGCCGGAGAATGCCAACAAATCCGGCGGATATTGGCGGTAGCCTCCGCCGCCTCCGCCGCCGCGGCACAGGGTGCCGCCTGTCCCGCTCTCGAGCTCCGGCGTCGCTCGTTCTTCCCTCTCGTCGTCGCCGACGCCGCCGCCGCCGATCACTCCGCTGCCGACACCGCCACCGATACCATCAGCTGCCAGAACATAAACAAAAAAGAAGGACGAACGTTAAGAAAGAAAAGTGAAAGACACGCGGTGATTGGTAATGAAATGGAACAGAGATAGAGAGAGATAGAGAGAGAGAGAGAGAAAATAAAAAGAAAAAGGATCAGACTCGAGCCGATCGAGCAGAAGCGATAGTAATCCAGCGGGACATTCAAGTGACGAGTCTTTTGCGGTTTTACGACTGCGATTTAGAACGAGAGAACGAGGAGATCTCGTTTGCTGTCTACAAAGCTGCACGTTCCGTAACCGTGGAATTGTTCCCGTGTCTGTTCGTTTGGTTCGTGAAAAGAAACGGAGGATCGAACGTCCATTCGTTTTCGCTGTTAACGTTATCGATGACTTTGAAGTTGCTTTGAAGTGGTATGGATATTGTTTCACGACCGTTTACGGTCGTTTCGACTCACCTGGTGCCGCACGTGTAAAAAGCCTAAAATATCAAGACGTATGTACGAAAAACAAGGTAAAAGGACATGCAGATAAATTAATGAGAAACCAAGTGAAATCGATGAAAGCAAAAGTAAAGTTGTACTTTGAAACTATCTCCGTGTCACGAAGATTACTATCACAGATCGAAACACGTCGACTGCTCAAATACGCATCTCTGCTCAAATATATACACACACACACACACACACACACACACACACACACACACACACACATACATATTTCTAGCATGCCATCGAAGCGAAACCCATCTCGCAGGAAATTTCTTTTCAGGCCCGGTCAGCAGACCCGGGATTTTGCATCTTTCTCTCGTCTGTGAAACGCGGAGTTCGCGATCCGTCGACGGGGAACTCGGTAATGATAAAAAAATATCAGTGCCCTTCTGATATCCTTCTCTTTGCTCGCCAGCTACGTCAGATATATATCCGAGGAAATTACGTAATGCACAAGACACGGTTGAATCGATCGTACTCTTCGAGATGAAGTTTCATCGGTCGAGAAGTGGGTCATGATTCTCGCGTGTTTCGTAGCTGTAATTTAATCGACAACCAGCGAAATTTCCCGGTTTCCGATTTGTTCTCGCATCCACCTTTCGCGAAACTAATCCCCCCCCCAAAAAAAAGAAAAAAAGGAGAAAGATGAGATCGACGCATAGTCAGCGCTGGCGCACGTAGTAATTCCTTTTAATCGCCTATCGTTCGCCAAGTCGAACGATTCGCGGCCGCCCGTGGATTCACGTGGAATCTTGGCGAGTGTCGAGTTTCATCGCGGCCTTACGTTTCTTCGCCACTCGAATCCTGTTCGATAGAGGATAGAAGAGGAGGAAGTAGGACAGGAGGCAGAGAAAGAGAGAGAGAGAGAGAAGAAAGTTGCTTCTCTTCCGGAGAGCGGGCGCACAAAGGGGCGGCGGACGCGTGGAGAACGGGAGGGCAACTGTCCAGAGATACGAGATCCTCGACAATTTCAATTACTGTCTTTTGAGTCGAGTACGTAGACAAAGAGCCGGTTGCGATGCGAGGATCGCGTACACACGTGCACGTGCGAGAGGAGAACACACGAAGAGAGAAGAATCGTCCGTGTGTGCGTCGTTCTCGATAAACAGACAAGACAAGAGGCTAATTCAGACAACAGCGCCGCCTGGTAACGATTATTACCGCCTTCCACCCTTTTACGGAAATCCGAGGCGAACGCCGCAAACCGCGCGCACTTTCCTTTTCCTTGATTGTTTTAATCGCCATTTTGTGCATGAAACAACGATCTCCCCCCTTCCTCGTTATTCCCAGTGTTTTCGTTACTCACGCCGGGGAGCGAGTAACTGTGTTGCAATTAACAACAACAACGTGTCTCTTTCCTTCGTCCTTCGACCCTTCTTCCCGCCATTTTCTTCTCGTGTCTTCGACTCGATTTATTCTCTTCGTTACCCCGTTGTTACATACACGCACTGAATCGAACTGCGAGCAATCGTTTCTTCCCCTATTTCCGTCTTTCTCGTTGATCGACGTCGTTTGTTACCGTCATTGTTGACTTTTGCGAGAACGTTCTGTACAGGCAACGTCGCCGCCGCGATACCAGTCAAGACAGAGGTATAAGGACCAAAAATACTTTGTTTGAACGCTCACGGTACGCATCGACGTACGTTATTAGGGAATTTCGACTCGTGTTTCGAATCGCACGCGCGTTCACGCGTATATACAAGTAATAATCAAAATAGTAACAATCATTTTCGCGATACGATACGTCCGTGGTGCGTAGATTAGATTAACACGTTCGCGACCGCTGATGTGAATTTACGTCATTGTGAGTACCAATCGTAATTGCTATTGATGTTATATGTTTTCAGACAAATATAACGATAACTAAATGTATTATTTACCTAGAATTAAAGTATGCAAAACCACAGAACCCTAGAATATAATAACTTTCAAGATATTTTATTCTTCTGCTTTTTTCTATTTACGATTCTAACGGAAGGTTCTTCACTTTGAACAACAGATCGTTACAAGACTAATATTTTAGAACATTAATTATATAACGATAACAAATAGTCTATTATTTATCTAGAATTAAAGTATGCAAAACCACAGAACCTTAGAATATAATAACTTTCAAAATAATTTGTACTTCTGCTCTTTTTGTATTTGCGACTTCTTTAACGAAAGGTTCTTCGCTTTGAATAACAGATCGTTAAGAGACTAATACTTCAAAACGTTAATTATATAACGATAATAGTGTATTATTTACCTAGAATTAAAGTATGCAAAACCACAGAACCCTAGAATATAATAACTTTCAAGATATTTTATTCTTCTGCTTTTTTCTATTTACGATTTTAACGGAAGGTTCTTCACTTTGAACAACAGATCGTTACGAGACTAATACTCCAAAACATTAATTATATAACGATAATAGTGTATTATTTACCTAGAATTAAAGTAGGCAAAATCACAGAATCCTAGAATATAATAACTTTCAAAATAATTTGTTCCTCTGCTCTTTTCTATTTGCGACTTCTTTAACGAAAGGTTCTTCACTTTAAACAACAAATCGTTACAAGACTAATATTTTAGAACATTAATTATATAACGATAACAAATAGTCTATTATTTATCTAGAATTAAAGTATGCAAAACCACAGAACCTTAGAATATAATAACTTTCAAAATAATTTGTACTTCTGCTCTTTTCTATTTACGACTTCTTTAACGAAAGGTTCTTCGCTTTGAATAACAGATCTTTAAGAGACTAATACTTCAAAACGTTAATTATATAACGATAATAGTGTATTATTTACCTAGAATTAAAGTATGCAAAACCACAGAACCCTAGAATATAATAACTTTTAAGATATTTTATTCTTCTGCTTTTTTCTATTTACGATTTTAACGGAAGGTTCTTCACTTTGAACAACAGATCGTTACGAGACTAATACTCCAAAACATTAATTATATAACGATAATAGTGTATTATTTACCTAGAATTAAAGTAGGCAAAATCACAGAATCCTAGAATATAATAACTTTCAAAATAATTTGTTCCTCTGCTCTTTTCTATTTGCGACTTCTTTAACGAAAGGTTCTTCACTTTGAACAACAGATCGTTAGAAGATTAATATTTCAAAACGTTAATTTTCTAATTTCAGTTGCTGTTTCCACGTCAGAAATTTCCATCAATTAGCTTGAGAGTTTCTTCATTAAAAGAGCGAAAAATTGGCCGGTCGCGAATGTGTTAATGTCGCGTCTAATTAAACCGGGACAGGTGGACACGTCGGGTGCGCGCGGCGACGTTTCTTTCAGAGTGAAACGAGGTTGTCCGCGGGGGAAAGGAAAACGAGATATCGATAACGAGACCAGACGTAAATGACGAATGTCTTTCTCCGCTCTCTGTACATCTATCGCTCGCTTTCTCTCTCTCTCTCTCTTTTCGTTTATCGTTACGTGTTGCACGCTCTCATTAATCTTGTAACAGTTTCGGTCGATGCTCGTTCGCCACGAGCGATCGATGGCGCCTCATCTACCGAGCCTCGCCGTTCGACAACGATTGTCTTAAAACTTAAATACACACGCATATACGACTGATCTATTTCCGTCCCTTTAATCAGCGACGATACCCCTCGACGAGCCCCGAAGCCGGGGCGAGCGAATGTTTTCGAAGGAAATCGGAAGATTAATGGCCGCGGTGTTAACAATATCTAAAATTGGATTTCGTTTCGGCGCACCGTTTCACCGCGTCCGCAGAGGGGAGGGATTTCCTTTGTTCGCCGTTCCGTTGATTGATCTTCGTGTCAATATCAGCGATGATTTCGCTACGAAAGCGACTGCATCGCGAGCGCACCGCGCACAAACGTGCACACACGAACGTGAATCGTTCGTTCCGATCAGGGATCGAAAAAGTTAGATAGATTCTGTTTGAAACGCGGATCGTGGAACTTTCTCTCTCTTTTCTTTTCTTTTTTTTTTTCGAAAAATGTTCTTACGCCACCGAGTCCCGACGAGAACGGACAAAACGAACTCGCAAAGTAAGAGAATAAAAATTTTTCTGTCCGAGTGGGGCAGATAATTTGTTCGTCAATGTTGAAAAAATGTTGTCAATAGTTGTAGCAAATATTGACAGTGGACGTTCAGTGGTAGAGTGCTCGAATATGTAAAAATGGTATTTAATTGAAACAACGTGTTCTATAATAACGCGTTTCCGCGGTGCTTTTATCATACAGATTCTAAAATATCCGCTCTTTCTGCAAAAATTCCACGAGAAGAGAAATATATTTTAAATATATATTTCATATTATTTCATATCGTTCAAATACACAAGTTCGACCAGGATTTTTTTTTTTTTTTTTTTTTTTTTTTAAGCGAAAAGAACCCCGTCAATTTCGATCCCCGATTCTGATTGTTCGCTTTCAACGTTCGAACAACTATTTTCCCGAGAGAGAAAAGAAAAATTGTTTCAAACAAAGTTAGCGTTGCAATTAGAGTATTACGTAGACGTTCGTCTTGGTAGACGTCGGGGTCAAAATGAATGCATTCTTCGACCGTTCATTGTTGCGTTACGCTTAAAATTGAATTCGTCCGTACTTTATACTTTCTAGTTTATTGTTCGATAGCTCGAGTAAAGGAATACTTTGCAGAGAGAAATATAACAACTCCGCTATTTTTTCTTTCCAGCGTTTCTTCTTCTCCTTTCTTTTATTTCAGACCGGGTTACGCAAAACATTCGCCGCCACTCGATATTTCTTTTACGGTCGATGATAAAACGGGCAGTAGAAAACCGTCGAATCGTTCGGCGAATATAACGTCCCGTAATATAACATTAGGTATTCCTTCTCGCAGTTGTGCACCTAGCAACCTAGCATCATGCTCTTCGAATGAAAAATACAAAAGACGCCAATTGACGAAACGCATGCCTCGAAACGATACCTTTTTTCTTGGCGACTGTCGCACGTTGTTACGTGGACTTGTGGATTATCGCGCGTCTTGCAATGATATACAAAATATATATACACACGCTCGTTAACCTTCGTTCCCCATCTACATACTTGATATGTATCAAGCGATTTTGCTCCGTCGAGGGAGTAACCCTGTTCGATATAGTACATACACGTTGGTATATTCACAGAAGCACTTGAACACACACCTCTCTCTATCGTAGAAAAGTTTCACGTCCTACGTGCGTCGTATAAAAACATTTCGTGACGCCTCGGTCGGCGGTGTGTAAAAAAATTTTCGTCGCGAGCGTTCGCGTGAAATCGATTCGTCGACTCTCCCGAGTCTATCATTCGGAAATTTTCGCGAGAAACAGAAAAACGTCTGACAGTTACGGACGAGGACGCGACAATCGGCCGAAGGAGGAGAAACGACGTTTCACGGTCGGAAACCCATTACTCGTTCGATTTCCTCGTTTCGTGCTGGCGCGCGTTGCACGCGAGCAGCAACGACGGTGCGACCATCGAGGCACCCGGTTGATATCGAGTCTCCAACGTCTCTCGGCGTGTAATCGCCGGCCGGAGGCTAACAAATGGTTAGTAGCTAGCACCTGGCCACGCACTGTTTAGTAATGTAGGCAGTGTACTGACCGAAGACCGAGTCGTTGTCGAGCAATGTGCGATTCAGCTCCGTCATCTCGGTGCCGTGCGACGTCACCGAAGGCGCCTCGTACCGCCTGGGCGGCTTCACCACGGGATTTATGGTCGTGATGAGGGACTTCTCCTGCTCGCCGAGGCCGTGGTGCTCCATCGAGGCGGCCTCTAAGCTCTTCTCGTCGTGCCTCGTACGCCGCCGTCGGCAATAGCACACGCAGAGGGACACGGTCACCGCGAGAAGCAGCAACGCGGTCACCCCTAAACCTAGCGCCAGTGGCAGACTGATTATACTGTCCTTGCCGCTTAGAGCGTCACCGGCGATCGTCAGCGTCACGTTCTTCTCCGTGTTGCCGCCGGGACTTTTCGCCAGGCAAATGTAATCGCCCTTGTCCGAGAGCGTAACGTCCGGTATCGTGAGGTTCAGCCACTCGTGGCTCGATCTCAGCACGTAGCTCTCGCCGTTGTGACGTCTCGTGTGATTGCTCAGGGTCTTCGATCGATGCACCCACGACAACTGAAACGAGAAACCAACGTTTCATATCCTTCTCTGCAAGAGACGAACGAATAACGAGGTATGACCGCACGTTGGTACTACGACGGTAAGTGTTCCGTTCTCGTCGTGCAAGCGTGCCCGCGTGAGTTTTGTAAAGGTGATTTTGTATGGTGTGATATACAAGCGAGGCGTACGATTATTATTTTTCTTTTAAAACTTGCGATCGTCGGATAACCAATGTTGCGTGTAGATATTTTATAACCAAAGAACAAATTAATTCCAAAAACATTTCCTTTCGACCCGCTTGCGCTGGACAACCGATTGCGGACCATAACGAGGGACCAAACCGTATACAGTAATTCGTCACTTTTTCTTCGAACTCGTCGGTAGAAGTTATTGAGAAGTAACAAATTATTTGTTTCGTCTGATTTATACTTAACACATTGTACGACGGGAGACGCGAATTCGCGTTTTCATAGGCGACGTTATATATAATTTATATTATATAATATTACATGTAATGTATAATTATATATTATAATGTCGTATAATTTTTCAAGCAGTCGGGAAATTGTTTCCCAACACCAAGAAACGTTGCTAGAGGTATTTTCATTTTATTTAATAAAAATACCTCTAAAATAGAAAATAATTGATAATTTTAATCACTGATACAATAATACACTTGTTAAATGCTATACATTCTCTTGAACCCTTTCAATCATATATCAAATAATTCAAAAAATACGAGACAATACGAGCTATATGTTTATCAGAGCATACCGCCCTCAATGTATCAATATAAATATAAAATAAAGAATAGTTAACATCTAAAATACATAATAAAGAAATTCTTAAATACTACTATAGAAAATATATCGTAATATTTAAGAATATTTTATCAATTGTGCATATGTACGCATTGTACAAAGTTTCCCTGTTACTCCAAAAATGTGCGGGCCCTGGGAGCAGGCTGAGCGCGGCGAGTGCGGTGCGCAATGTGTCAAAATGTTGCAATTTGGGGCAAAAAATTCTCCGCAGACCGCGATAATTCGCAGAGTAACTTGCGAGCAATTTGCTGCACAATCGCGGCACGACGCGAAGGTTAGGTCGCGAAGGTTGAAAAGATTGCACCGCGCCCCGTTCAGACCCGCATTCAGGCAACTTGGCCCCATGGAAAAGGCCTCCAAACGATCTCTGACTCGACATTGTTTCCTGATTTCGCCTTTTGGCGAGAGCGATCCTTTTTTAATGTTTATCCGCCGTGAACGCGCGTTTCGCGTGTCTGAATTGTAATCGCTCGGGTGAAATGATACGGGCGGCGAACATTCGTTTTTGTACGTGGAGAGGCTGGCCACGTTAATTCTTTCGACACGTGCGTACATAGGTTTTGTAAGATAAACTCGCCGAGGGGGGAAAAAAAAGTTTCCTCTGATTCGACCAAAAGGAAATTTTTCGCGGAGAATGATGCGCGGCCAAGTAAAAAGACGAAAAAGTGAAAGACAAAAAAAAAAGAGAGATGTCTTTTGAAACCACACGGTACAAAAGAAATGACGTAGCTGGGCTTCTGCGTTGACGTTTAACGAACGTCCTTTCGAATTTTCCGCGGCATGAAAAATCGAAAATTAAGGACATCCGTAGAATTTTATACGTACGTACGTTTTTACCGTCGTCTGCGCGAGTCAAACGCAACGAAGAGACACAATGATCCTGGACTGGTGGGGTTAACCTCTTGCGCACGTCGAGAACTTTGTGCCCCGAAAATTGCAATATTTTCTTAGCTTTAAGTATATTTAAACGTAACACAGGCAAAGCAAATGACGAGTCTGTTACTTCTGAATAATTTCTATCCGGTGATATCGTATCGACGAGATCAAAAGAAAAAGAAAACGACGAGTCGTTGTATACGGTTCGGTCACTCGTTATGGTCCGCGAACCAGTTGCCAGCGCGAGGGGTTAAAACGTCTCACTTTGCAAAATGGCTCGCCCGTGCGCGTTTTCGTCGTTTTCAGACATATTACTTTAAAAAATGAATTATTTATATTTATATAAATATATTATAAATTTATATATATGTATTATCAAATTTTTATAATATAAATATATATACAAATAATTTAATAATAATAATATATATATTATATATATAATATATTAAATTTTTATAATATAAATATATATACAAATAATTTAATAATATATATATATATATATATATATATATATATATATATATATTCATACTTGTAACAAGTAATATTTTTATTTTTATACATTCTTTAAATAAAAATACTGTTTATTACATAATCGGCGAGAAACGGGAATGATGGGACGCGACGTTACCTGCGGTCGTGGAATGCCGGCAGCTCTGCACCAGAAGGTGACGTTGCCCTTGCCGGCCTCGATCCTCACCGACGGCCCAATCGTGAAGATCTCCGGCCTGCAGGCGAACTCGTCGCTGCCGATCTCGTCCCACATCTTGCCGGCGAGGATCGCCGGCTGCTGGCACGTGGTCGGCTTCGTGTACAGCTTTCGTTCGATGGTCCAGTCGCGAAATCTCTTCAGACGGCAGTTGCAGTTCCACGGATTGTTGTGCAGCTCGAGGCTGCCGAGCTTAGGCAACGTCTCGAAGCTCTGCACCTTCAGCACGCTCAGGTTGTTCCCGTCCAGCGTCAACAGCCGCAATCCCGGAAGGTTGCGGAACGTCTTCTCCTCGATCCGCTCCAGCTCGTTGTTGGACAGCATCACCTTCTGCAGGTAGACCAGATCGCGAAACAGACCGTTCTCGAGCACCTTCAGCTTGTTCTCGTTCAGCAGCAACACCCTCAGCCGTTGCGTCTCCTCGAACGTGCCCGGGTACAACGTTCGTATGTTGTTCGCCGACAGATCGATCTCGATCACGATCTTCAATCCGTTGAACGCGTCCGTGTGTATCGACTCGATCTCGCATTTGCGCAGCACCAGCTTCTGCAGGTTGACCAGGTGGACACGGCTGAACGAGTCGTGCATCAGGTGCGTGATACGATTGCCGGTGAGGTCGAAGTTCTGAATCTCCGGCGACAAGTTGCTCGGTATCTGCGTGAGATTCTGCCTGATGCACTCGGCGGTCTTCTTGCCGGAGATCCATCGGCACTTGCACGACGACGAACACTGCGCCGTCCAATCCTCCTGGCTCCGGCACACCGCCACCACCAGCGTCGAGTAAAGCAACAGTTTCGCCGTTCTTAGCTCCATCCCGAGGATTTCTGTTAACAAGGGAAACACGACGCCGAAGATTAGAACACGTTCGAGTGCGTGCTTGTTCCTCGAGCTTGTTACTCGTTACTCTACCGATGGGTAAAACGAGTAAAACCGGGGGGAGGGGGGAGGGGGGAGAGGAAGGGTTGAATGTACGCGCAACTCGGCCACATTTGCATCAGAGGGCGACTTCTTTCACCGAGAGAAAGTTTTGTATTAAAATCTCCGATTAGAATTTTGTAACGTCTATTATCGTTTAAACGTACGAATTGAATATCGATATTTGTCGAATTTTACGATTTGAATTTTTAGCGGTATAAATGGATGTATGTGTGTGACGTGTGTGGCGTGCGAGCAAGAGAGTCCAGTTGAAATTAACCAAAGATAATTTTATTTCTTTTATTATATTATATTTTGTAGCAGATACTCAGTGTGTTTATATATATATATATATAAAATACCATACGAAATATACTTTTATCAGCAACCATACTGGTGAATTCAATATTCGCAAGTGCATTCTAGCAATATTAATACTTTTCTGGCGGGATGTTTGAAATGACAGTAGCGTGTAAGAAATACGTATTAGTTGCTAGAATTATCATTATGAAAGTTTTCTAAATAATTGTAGAATTTCATTATTTTATTATTTTAATTATCCATCAATATCACCGATTCCAGACTTTTATTTTTTACGTTGGGTGTTTAAATGATAGGGACACTCTTGTCAAAATTAATATTAGTTTCTGTTTGGACATAGCTCTATAAATCTATTTATATTTTAATTGTCATCATAATGATTTATAACGTGAAATATTTCGATGTTTCAGCGTCGATAGATATTTTCGTTTATTTGTTTACAATAATATCTTTATTAATCGATCAAAGTGCCCGCCGTTAATGATAGTGTGCTAAAAGGATAGAAGAGAGTAGGATCGTAACAGTATGAATTATCGCGTGCGAGGCAAGACGCAGCATAAACTACTGATTAAAAACCTAGCTTTTGACATTATCCTGTCTAGTTTGCTCTTGTGAAGGATTAAACGCCACGAAGATACATAGAGATTGCTAAAAGCTTTCAGCGCTGTAACGTTAATATACAGGCGCAATTTGCAGTGTCGGGACATTTATTTATTTTTACGTTAGATTAACAAAATGGCTTCCTTTTTAGATTAGCCAGGTTCCCGCCAACGAGCCAATGAAGTTATATTTTAAAAGCTCGGTTCGCGTTCCGCGTGCTCTGCCGCTTATGCAGGTTTCTACTTTCAAATCGTCGACGACTCGACGAGATGTCGACAAATAGAATTGCATTTCGGCTCGAGACTCGTTTCTCGACGAAGGATTAACTACGATGCTAGCAAGACGGTTAGAAACAAGGTAATTCATAATTTTTTACATCTCGTCTACCTCGATTCGTCAAATTTTGGAATCATCTCACTTGAGCCTCTTCATTTCTGGCACAACTCCATTTATTCTCATCTCGAGATATTTAATGGTTTGCGTTTGAGTTGATTTGAAAATGTATACGGACGTATAAGTTTTGTTGTGTCACGAAAATTTTGAAAACCTTTGTTTTAGAAACGTACATGTTCCGCTTACAGTATGGACTTATGCCATTTTGAAAAAAAAAAAAAAAACACTTGCAACGACATTCTACGGTTGAACTTTTTCCTTGAATTTCTGAGGACATTGTACACTATACACTGTGATATTTATTAATTGGAAAAGAAGACATTTGTATTTAACTAAAATTGTTAAGGTATTAATTTATTTTTCCCAAAATTGGATTACCATTTTCAAAAAAAAAAAAGCGGCTCACTTGGTGATCAACTCATTAATTAATT
Organism: Tetragonisca angustula; assembly: GCA_036937485.2. Taxonomy (NCBI): domain Eukaryota; kingdom Metazoa; phylum Arthropoda; class Insecta; order Hymenoptera; family Apidae; genus Tetragonisca; species Tetragonisca angustula. Next base: position 444,048 of record JAWNGG020000199.1, read on the forward strand.
ATTATTCCTCATCTGTTTATTTACTTATCATTATCACTAATCAATTAATTAATCATTATTACTTATCTACTCGTTATTACTAATTTTCGAATCATTTTGCTAGCTGAACTTCCAACGGGACACCAACGTACGTATAATAAATTCAGACAACACATCACGCTCCCCATATATGGCCATATGTGTCAATTAGTAATTCTTGAGCGGCTCGTAACCCAGTCGGTGAACCCAATCCGCAGTGTATTAAGCAGCGGGATTTTAATTGAAAGCATTTTTAACTGGAAGGTCGTAATGTTTAGCCCCCTCCCCCCCTCAAAGTCTCCTGTCCCCTTAATATTCGTTCACGCCACGAAATCGCGTAGCTGAACTTAAATTAATACAACAGTAGGCTGGCCACACTTTATCCCTTTTGTTATCGTCCGGGAGTTGAAGGTTGTGCATCAAATTACTCTTTCCATCGCGAGGCGAAAGGGGGGGGAGGTGGTACGATACTGGCGGGTACAATGCATTTCGTGGCTCCCAACGGGAATAGAAGGCGGAAGAAGAGGTCGGGGAAACGACGACGGCTGTCGTTCTTGCCATTTGAATTCATTCTAAAACTCCAGGGTGTGGAAAAGGCGGGAAGGAAGGAGCACGTATAAGGACGAGTGATATTTCCCCTCTGGCGAGAGTGTGTTGACGATGAAAAGCGAGGAGAGGAAAAATGTAACCGCGCGTTACGGCGATGAATCGATTCGCTTTGTGAACGTCCTCGAACGACGGTCGCAACAACGTCGATTCTCGGCTCGTCCTCGCGAGCGAACGCGTTCAACGCCGGTTACGAGCAATTCGATTATCGTTTCGCTTCTATTTTCGCGACCGTGACGCGACCTCGAGCTGGAACGCACGACAAACTACGTTTATTAAGTAGCCGCCTTGCGGTTACCGTGATCAAATAATTACAACGCGATCGCGTAATTGGACGATACGCCGCGTCAATCGGTCTCCACTCTCGATCCGATCGTTTCCGAGGTTCGATCGACAGGATTTTCATCGTTTTCACGTAGAACTTTGGTTGTCTCCCTTGGAAAAGGAAAGTTGCAAATTCTCCTCGCTCGCTAGAGAGATTCGATCGAGATTGAGAAATATGAAAGATGAAAAGGATCGAAGTCTGCACAATTTTTTGTCAGAATCAAATTTTATAGTTATTATACAGGATGATGCACGTCCGATTCACGACGAAAAGAAATGTATGGTCCAATTGAAAAGAGAGGAAGATGATCTAGGATATTTTGGAACCCACGAAAAAATTGATACACCTTAAAACCATGCAACTTTTGTATTAAACAATTTTTCATTAGACTCGTAACTTGAAAGTTATTTTTCAGGTGTGCAAGTTATGTGAATCAGCCTGTATATAGAGCGAGTCGAAACAGTTTTCTGGCAATATCTATGTGAAAACGAATGGTACATGTATTAGCAGGATCTTTTTCCAGAAATAGATCACTATACGATACAAAAATAATGTGCATAATAGAAATTTCCAATAATGAGCTGTATTAATAATACAAGAAGTATAATAAAAATTCGAGAGTCAAAAAAAAAGACGTTATCGTTTGTAATTCTAATACTTAATCTGCGTTCAATGGTGGAGTGTTATTAGGAAAATTACGATACATTCTTTTGTAAGTACTGAAATGCTATCGCGTCAACGTTAGAAAAAGATGCTTATCTTTAAACAATGAAAAACATTTTATATTCTGTTCGAGTGCATGGTAGAGTTGCAAAAAAGGAAAACTGTCTTATGTCAATACTTTCTTGATTTTTATACTCGAATACTGTTCGTTCAATAATTGTTCAGTATTTGACAAATGTTGAAAAATTGTTTTAATATCGACGAACTCGAATTTTTATTATACAGAAAGATCTTTATTTTTATATCTTATATATTATATTTTATATTTAATATTATATTTTATATATTATATTCTATATTTAATATTATATTTTATATATTATATTTTGTATTTAATATTATATTTTATATTATATTTTATATTAGTTTTGTATGTAGTAAACTATTCGCGAGACCAGATTAATGTTGCAAGAAAACCAAAGTGTTTCCTTTTTGATCCACTATAAACCAAATCAACTATATCTTGATTGCTCGAATTCGAAAAACGATTCAATCTGTATGTACAAAAATTTTTTTATCAACGCTTTGTCGACTTCGATACCAATCTCACGCAGCTCGTACAGCTTTCACGAACGTTTCATCGTCTAATTTTTTTCTTTTTTTTTCTCTCTCTTTTAATCCACAGGATATCCTGTATAACTGTAAAAAGGACGATGTTTTTTCATTACATGCCGAGCGATGCACGGCATCAAACCGTGGATTATCTTTTCGCTGTCGGTGTGGAGATCCGTGCGCGTCAACCGTTAATTTTCAGTGGCGTAGCACTATTTTTTCAATTTCCAACCCGATTATTACACAGCATCCGTTCGCTGTCAATTAAGACGGTTTTTTTTATCGTGTTTTTATAATCGAGACTGGCTGACAGCTTATACCGGGCACAATAAATTATGCGATTCGTAGATTAGCCGAATCGGCGTTGCGCGACGTGCAATAACTCACGTTGCATTAATCAAATTTTACTACAATTGTACTCGGTGTGTACAATGTTATTAACAAAATTTGACGAGACGATGTCTGATGTCGATCGTTTCGATTCTTTCGTTTTCGTAAATTTAAATTGTATTGATAATAATAATAATAATAATAATTGTAATAATATTAGTAATAATTAAATTGTATTAATAATGATAATAATAATTACTCTTGTATTAATAATAATAATAATTATGTAGGTAATTAATAGTAATTTTTATAGGTTTAGAGACGATGATACCTTTTGTACTGCAAACTGTTTTTCAATCGTTCTCTTTCTTTTTCTGGCAATTTACAAAAATATCGAGCGCGAGTCAACATTCCCGCGATGGAAACCAATGTCGAGTCATTTGCACTCGACAAAGGAGTGCAAATGGTTTGAAGTAAGTCCTTTCAGCGGCGAAGCTTCGTGGAGGGGGAGAAGGGGGGAGGGGACACCGTTCAAATCAACGAGAAACAAGCCGAAGTTTACTCGACTTCTCCAGTACTCCAGCGTAACCAGTCTCCTGGACTCAACGTGAAGGAGACACACCCGGCGAGCATCTTTCAGGCAGGTAGTAAGGTTCATTAAATTGATTAAGCTCGCGCATGCAGAAAGGCGGACGGGGAACACGGTCGAAGGCCAGCGGAGGATCGTCCCTCTCGGGTATTTATTTCAGCGGGGAATCGAGATCCTTCAGAGGGTGGGGAGGTAGGGTGGATCCTTGTGGATCGCAAGAACTTTCTACATGCATGAGCCGCGCGCATGCAATCCCGTCTGCTCTCCCGTTCCCGTTGCAGAACTTTTCGAAAAGTCTCTCCTTCGTCCGCAGCCCGGGGAAAACTGCATGGTTCGCGTACTTCACCTCGTTTCCTATCCTCCTGCGGACTTTATCGTCGCAGGACTAGAGGTACACGATTCTTTTGTGCAGCCGGTTTTCCGGTGCACCGCACCGTACCAAGACCAAAATAAATACGATCCCGGGGAGCTTCATTGCGTTACGCGTCGTTCCTCCACATCGTTCTCTCCTTCTTTCCACTTTCTTCAGTCCCTCTCTTCCCATCTTCTTCCACCGACCTATCCGCTCCTCTCTCCGTCTCTCCCTCGTATTTTTCTTCCTTCGTTTCTTTCCCAACCCCACACACAGTTCACACTGCGTGTTTCTTTCTCGCTTCCGTGCTTCGCGCTAGTTCCACCGTAGATTGTACTAACGCGCATCGATCGTCCGCATTTGACTTGTAAATATCCGGCGAAACGAGAACGTTAGGTATGCATAAGGCGAAAGTAAAGAGTTTACGTAGCCCCTGTGTATATACTAGGGTTAATCATCGAACGCTGGAAAACCTGAAATCCCGTCTGCAGTACAACGTAGAAGGGACACGCTCGTTACAAATATTCTGCCTTCTTATCTTACTTGCAAAATGGTAAGAACTTGGTAAAAATTTTAAAATTTCAGGAAACGATGACTTTCGATTTAAAAAAAAAAAAAGAAAATGCGTCTTAAAATTTCAAAATTTTAGAAACTGATTTTGAAGAAATTGCCCCTTTCGTCATCGTTTTCTACTTGACCTATAATTGTAAAATCTCTAACGTTGGACTTTCAAATTTTGTACTAGTTAAAATATATTCATCCCTTTGTTTGAAAAATGGTAAAAATGATAAAATCTTAAAATTTCAGAAGAGGATGACTTTCGATAAAAAGTGTGAGCAATCTTAAAAATCTCAAAATCTCGGAAATTGATTTTTAAGAAATTGCCCCTTTCGATAGTCATTGTTTTCTACTTGACCTATAATTGTAAAATCTCTAACGTTGGACTTTCAAATTTTGTACCAGTTAAAATATATTCATCCCTTTGTTTGAAAAATGGTAAGAATGGTAAAATTTTAAAATTTCAAAAGAGGATGACTTTCGATAAAAAGTGTGAGCAATCTCAAAAATCTCAAAATCTTGGAGATTGATTTTGAAGAAATTGCCCCTTTCGATAGTCATTGTTCTCTACTTGACCTGTAATTGTAAAATCTCTAACGTTGGACTTTCAAATTTTGTACTAATTAAAATATATTCATCCTTTTGTTTGAAAAATGGTAAGAATGGTAAAATCTTAAAATTTCAAAAGAGGATGACTTTCGATAAGAAGTGTTAACAATCTTAACCTCTTGTGCGTGGAACGACGTGCCACGCACATCGACAATATTTTGTCCCGAATTGCAACATTTTCTCCGTTTTAAGTGTATTTAAGTATAACTCAAGCAAAACAAGTAATAAATTTATTACTTCTCAATCATTTTTATCGAGTGATATCATACCGACGAGTTCGAAAGAAAACGACAGCGACGAATTACTGTATACAGGTTCGGTCACTCGTTATGGTCCGCGAACCACTTGCCAGCGCAGGGGGTTAAAACCTCGAGATTTTAGAAAATATGATTTTGAAAAAATTGTCCCTTTTAATAGTTACTGTCCTCTACTATAGAGGCCTATAGCTGTGAAGCTTCCTCTATATGGAATATACAAAGAGAGAGAGAGAGAGAGAGAGAGAGAAAGAGAGAGAGCGAAGTTTGAGGTCATTGCAGACGAAGGGTAGCTGGTAGTGGTGCGTCCTTTAGAAACACCATCCGGAAGGGAGGTACTACGTGCCTTGTTCCAGAACGTGCACACTCGGAAGGAGTTTGACGTGGACATACGTCCTTTACGTAGGCGCGCGTGCATGCAAAGTCCAGCCCTACCGCGATGCTTTGCATAACCGCGGAAAATGTCTCGGTTAACAGTTCCCCGTTTTTCTCTTCGTCAAGTGGAATTTCAAATTCGAACTGGACGAAGGATTTTATCAGTCACGATCGTCCCTCGCCGCGGTCTTCTCATAAAAATTTCATCGATCATATCTGTCTATTCATTTCCTCTGATTTCCTCGCAGTTTTCAACAAAGTTGGTTCTCACGATCTTTCGAATTTTTTCTTCTTTTTTTTTTCACAAAACGCGTCTTTCTTTTAGAAAACTGCAATTTTTTCTCTTTCACTAAAATATCCGCGTACTTTCATCTCTTTCAACGAACAGACAAAATTTTGATCCTAAAACAAAACAAAAAAAAAAAAGATTCACACGTTCGCGATATTCTCTGTTGGAAAAAAAATAAATAAATAAATAGGACTTGGATTTATTTTTGGCTCGAGTATAAAGCCTGTTGCTGTCTTATGAACCCGCGAGATTTTTTCTTTTTTTCGCCAATTCGACGAGCGAAACACGAGCACGCGTGTCTTCAAATCCGCGAGATCTAAATCCGGCCAGCCGTCGTTTCAAATAAAATCAAAGATCCGACGTTCCCGCGGAGTTGTCGACTCGTTATCGGCTGAGGCAACGATTATGGTTCGGGGCGAAAGAAGGGGACGTGGCGGGGCTACGATTTTATTTACAGGGTCGTTTGAAATTGAATTTTCAATCTCGGGAAATCGCCGCCGGGCGAGGAACATTCCGAGGTCTGCGGAGCAGTATTCGACGCGTTGCGGTTAATACATCCGCGCTGAATTCGAAAATCGTTATTCCGTCCGCTAAACCAATCGTCACGCCGCCATTGCCAGCGAGATTCGCGATTTTTTTTCCCACGTTCCTTTTTTTCCATTTTTGGAATCCCGACGGTTCGTTCGTTTCGTATCATTTTTAAGTCGCAAAAATATTATTTTCGTATTTTCTCTCTCGTTCTCATCTCGTGGCGCGCGAGTAGCGAAATTCAGTGAATTTTCCATCGCAAGCGCAATTCTACGGGTACGATTCATACGTGTACCAGGCCGGGGAGAAAAGCGTTATAGGCGATTAACGGATCTTTTCACATGCAAAAAGCTTCCACTCGTCGACGAGACTCTCCTCGCTTAATATCGTGCTAGTTTCGCGAGTAATCGTCGAACCACGGTGGCCAATGAATTATGAGGCGATCCATTATAAATCCCATTGCCTCTGCCATGGAATACGTAACTATGAAACGCCACGTTCCCACTCGCTCTGGCCAATCATTCTGCGCGCAACTGTCTAGTTTCGGCGACATAATTAATACGATACATGTTAATCAAATCGGAATGCCTCGGATACCTGTTGTGTTGCGTTAATTCGCTTATACGCGCCGAGATTTCCTCGTCAATATCATATATATCGTAAACTGCGTGCCTCGGTAATATCTTTGCGTAAATTAACCACGAGGTCACGACGAATTCCTCCCTTTCTCTCTCTCTCTCTCTCTCTGAGAATATTTCAGGATATTTCAATCTTGGTTGGCTTGAAATAATTCATTGTAGCAGAGTCGAACGATGCGAAACGAGGCGATAAATCCAAGTCGCGAAAGAAAGCGATCGCCGATCTAATTAAATCCTGCTTCGGCTGTTTAAAAAAGTGAAACTTCTCTTCCAGAATGAATAAGTTACAGGCGGCCAAGTTGTTTCGTTATTCATTTGCTTCTTTAACAATTCCTTTTCGAGATATATCCGAGATATCGTTATGTTTCGTTTTTTTTCTTTTTTTTTTTTAATATGAATGTACATGTGATGTATACGTTCATGTTCAATCATACATAATTCGTGCGATATATACGAATATGTGGAGAGTATAATAATGACAACGAAAGATTGCTGATAGTTTAAATTGCAATAGCGAAAGGTCTCATTTCAAAGCGTGAAGCTCTACTTTGACAATCGTGAGCTCGTTTTGTTCAAAGATCTTTACACCTTTTTTTTTCTTTGAAAATTGTAAAAATTCAGAAAATTGTTTTCGTAACTTTTGAAATTTATCCTTTTGAAAATTGAAGTCTTTTTTATTAAACGTTGAATATTATGTCAAAAAAATTCGAATAATTTCGTCGTGTGACTCCAACGTTCCATGTTGAATGAAATAATGAAGAAAAAGGGCAAGAGAAAATTTTAATCTTGAAAACCATAATAGATTTATACATAGTATAATTTATATATTCATAGATAGATAGTATAATAGATTTAGTCACGAAAATACTTGTTTAATGTTTGAAGTTTGACAATCTTCGAGGATAGAGTATTTTCAATTTTTCACTGTCACTGATACAGTTATGCTCTTCAGTAAAATAGAAATTGAGAATATTTATTTATTATGAAATGATATTTGAATATTTGAATATTTATTTATTATAGAATAATATTTGAATATTTATTTATTTTAGAATAACATAGATACTTATAGAATATAGAATATTTATTTGATACGAAACGTGCGTGTTTCTTTTTTTTTTGATTCGTTTGTTCCTCGCCATATATTCTGAAATCTGTTTTTTTTTTTAATTCTTCAATAATTATACCGAGCTCTGTTATAATAATAATAGAATTATGCGAAGTACGAAAAGCACGACGATCAATTCAGATAATAAGAATTTTAAACGCAACGTTTAACTACTTGATGAAACTATTACTTTTGTCGACGCTTTCGAGTTGACTTGCTTCGCAGTTTTTCCTTTCCGCGATGAATTCCTCGATTACGCTGCGCGATCGCATTAACGCGCTCTGGCATTTTATTCCGTGCATAATTTCCCGTGCAGGGGTTGTTCGAGAGCTCGTTAGGTTTAATCATCCGTAGAAATCTGTCGTTGCATATGCACCTGCACGGTCCGCGGAGTTTCGAGTGACATAGCAACGAGTTATGCTCTGCCGATTCAATCGATCCCGTGCATTCATCAATTGCAACGCATTGGATTTTCTAATATCGACGAGCGTCCTCGAAAACTCGCGTTACGACCAACGCTGAAGTAAAATCATCGTTGCCGCAGTAAAAATAGGATATTCATTTATCTGAACATTTATTTATTATAGAATAACATTTGAATATTTACCTATTATAGAATAATATTTGAATATTTGAATATTTATTTATTTTAGAATAATATAGATACTTATAGAATATAAAATATCTATTTGATTTAATTTATTATTTTAAATCTAAAAATTATTTATTATTTTAAATCTAATGTCGAGCGTTCTTGAATACTCGCGTTACGATCAACGCCAAAGTAAATTCATCGTTGCTGCAGTAAAATAGAAATTTAGAGTATTTATTTATTTGAACATTTATTTATTATAGAATAACATTTGAATATTTGAATATTTATTTATTATAGAATAATATTTGAATATTTATCTATTATAGAATAATATTTGAATATTTATTTATTTTAGAATAATATAGATACTTATAGAATATAGAATATTTATTTGATTTAATTTATTTAAAATAATTTATTTCATTTATTTGATTTGATATTTTAAATTTTTAATATTCCAAATTTTTCTGATTTTCTTTTTTTTGTTCGATTTAATTCATTTGTTTTCATCTCACTTATCTTATTATTATATCGATCTGTACTATTGTATAACGCTGTCGTTGATTTCAACTTGTTCTTGTTACTTTCTCTTCTTTTCCTTTATATATCTATTTAGAAATACAGTTACTTAACTTACAAGTACAGTTAGTTGATAGAATCCGATCTGTAATTACCTATATGGAATTTAATTATGTTAAAACTGTAATTTAAGTTTTTAGTAATAACATTGGACCTTCGCCAAACATTTGCCGTTCATGAAATTTCTATATATTTTCTCACTGGAAAGTATCATAATTAAAAAGATCAAATATGTACCAAAAAAAAAAAAAAAAAAAAAAAAAAAAAGAGAATTTCAGTTCAGCTGGCTTCGACGGTTCTTTCGATCGTTTCAAAGCAAAACCAGTCCTGTCACTCTCCTCGATATTATTTCTCTAAATTGACGTCGATCATGCTTCGACAAAGTTGTCCAAACGAGTTAACAAGCCGATGGCAATTTAAGTGATTCTACGAACTACCGACGACTCGATGATAATGGACGATCCGCGGTAACAAACAAAACCCTCCTCCGTGATGAAGCGTAAAAAAAAAAAAAAAAACGGATCGTCCCGATTCACCGCAGCGGCGATTCGAAATCGGAAACGAAATCCTGCAGAACGGATCAGTGAACCAAAGACCTCCCTTTGTCTCGCGGACGATCGCTCTCTCGCCAATTAAATCGTTTCAAACCGCCAACGAATTCTTTCTCTTTAACCTTTGCACTCCGAGCACAACCAGCCGTTTACCATTCCGTTTCGTTTCATTTAATATCCGCGGCACTCGATTTCGTTTCGCTCCAAATTCACGACGATATTATCGAACACACACACATAGAGAGAAAAAGAGAAAGATGGTACTTTACAATTTGTCCAGTAGGGACATTCGGTAAATTGTGTGATGTAGCTGCATAGTTTGAGTCAATATGACGTAGATGCTTCCTCACAAGCATCTGTACAGTAATTACAACGTATGTTGTTCGGTAAGTACATCCTTTCGATGTTTCCTGTGTGATGAGCAAAATTTTTGTTTCGTGTAAGTTTCTGACGAGTAGATCATCAGGGTGATTTTCTATTTTTCTATTTGGTGTTTTCTATCTATACACATAAGTTGCGTTCCATTTCTTCTGATACTAACTTAATTCTCAGATCTTTAACTCTCCGCCTACTGTGTCGGGGTCACAGTTTTGACCTGTGCTGGCAGCTGCTTGTGTTATGGGAGCTGATTGTGTTCATCATGCGACTGTGCCATGTGTTCGCCAAATTGCCGAAATGACGACGACTAAAGACGAAAAAAATCAGTTTCTGGTAACGTTCCGAGGAAGAAAGACGTGTGCAGCAAATCGAAGTATTTTTTTATTTCAAAGTTTATTTTATATTTTAGTGTTTTCATTATTGTTTTGGTATTTCAATATCTAGTATTTAATAGTTTTGTATTATTTTTTGTAGTATTTAGTATTTCATACTATTTTTGTATTTAGCATTTAGTATTTTATATTATTTTTGTATTTACCATTTAGATTTTAGTTTTTAGCACTATTTTAATGTTTCGCTATTTTTATTATTAATTTACTGTTTTTATTATTATTTCTGTTCTTTTTATTATTTTTTCCGTTGTTCCTATTTGTTGCCTATTTTTCACTGCCAACGAGCAATCTTTCTTTGTCTTCTTTCGCTCAATCTGCACAAGACGTTCCCGACAGCGAATGACGTAAATATATAATAACTTTATTATTCATGTGACTATTATTTGTTCCTTATACTCGTACATGTTCCTATACGAGTCGGGTGTCTGTCACTGTGTTATGACGTAGATATGATTTCAAGAACTGGTAATAAGGGTACAGGAAACTGCAGTCGGATTTTGAGTGGGAGGCCCTCTTTGCCATACTTTGTCGAAAGCTTTCTCAATGTCAAGAAAGAGTGCAGCGTAATATTTCCTTTGTTCCAAGGCTAACGAGAGAGAAGGTGGACGCCGTATATCTCGAAAATCAAAATTTCGAAGAGTTTCCCTCTCGGTTCACGGTATCTGGCCGAGGTATCGATCGGATCTCTAGTTTTCCTCCCCCTGGACGATACAAGAGAAGGCCGGAGGGTGTTTGTCTCTTATTACGCGAAAGTTCCATCAGCAACGAGGGGTATTTTCATACACAGCGGCATACAGATTCGAGGGAAATACCGGCTCTTAGTTGGCCGCGGCGTATTTCGAGGACGACTGGCTGCAGTCTTCTGCGAAAGAAGTAAGTTTCAGGGTAATTATTCACGAGTGTCCTCGGAGAGAGGAGAGAGATCGATCCGAGAGAGCATCGAGGGACTTGGGACTTCTTCCCAGAGGCGACGTCGTCTATATACGTTACATTATATCCTAGTTAGGGCGAGAACTTCGGCGGAAGATTCAGTTTCGAAGTGGGACACCGCCGGGACGTAATAACGAAACGTACTGGGGGGAAAAGTTCGGATTGCTCTGGTTGAAATACAAATCGCCGGTCGGGAAACCGCGCGGGCCAGTTTCTCCGTTTCCTTCGTGTGATTATGTTATCTCGTTCGGATCCCCCGTTGTTCTTTCGTTTAATCATTTTTCACTCGACTGTCGTACTTAAATCTAGCCAACAGCTCTTGGACGTTCTCGTTTGGTAATAAAAAATGCTGCTGATTATGTTAAATGTGTACATTTGGTGTTGCACGATGTATAATCACGCCTAGAGCTGAAAGCTATAATAACAACGTGAGGAGAACAAAAGAACTTCAGAAAGGAAAAAATTTCTAAAGACAGTCCTGATATAATAATATACAGGGTGTGTCGTCTAAATGAGTGAAATATCTCGGAATTTGCTAAATTAAATATTCAAAATTTAAGACTCCTCTTAATGTCATTATTGATTGATTTTTATTTTCATTATCCATTATTAACATTTTATTCGTCTGTGGAATAATGTTACATCTACATCGAAAATTATTGAATTAAATGTGAACGATTTCTTATTTGCATAGCTGTTCTTAAGAAAACGATCAATTTAATTTTTGACCGTAATATAATTTTCTACATAAATTAGTATTATATGTCACAGACTTAGAAATTAGCATTTAGTAATACCTCAACAATAATTATAAATTAAAAACTAACCGTGCAAACCTAGTTTCACTTTGTAAAAAATATAGAAATTACAGTATTTATTGTTGCTTTAAATTAATGGAGGCTATGAAACAATAAAACTATAAAATTACTGACTGCTGAATAGAAAAAGTGTTTTTGGAAGCGTTGACAAAGATTACCACCTGCTGCGCATCACTGACTTTACCCTAACTTTAAGGTTGAACAGGAAAAACATCATTCTAAGTTGAACCTTCATCGTGTGCACATCGATTAAACTTTCAAAGTGAATTTTTAAATAATATTTCTGAATATTCCAATTGTGTAAACATTACCTAATGTTTCAAATAATTTACTTACAGCAATTAAATAATAAATTCTCTTCTGTAACGTTTCAACACTTTCTAAGTGTTATTGAAAATTTTTAACTAATAATTTACTAAGAATCTCGAACAATGTACTTAAGAGAAATGATTTTGACTTATTGAATGAAATGATTAATTTAACTGTTTAATCGTAATATAAAAGATGTGAAAATTATTAAATAATGTCTAGAAATATTGTAGAAATAATTTAATTGTTTCAAATAAATTATTCAAACTGTGATTTCGATGATATTTTTGTATATTAACAATATTAACTATTTACTTACAACAAATGAATCAGTGATTGAATTCCTAAGCATTGTTTCATAGCTTCAATAATTCATTTATAATAACTAAATTATAAATTTACGGAAATTTAAATTGTAATATTTACGAAAGAGATAGTTACATAATACATAATATTTCTTGCTGTCTGAAACAATAGCGACGATCACTGCTTAACTTTTTTTTATTTTTGATTACATAACTTTTCTCTACATAAATTTCTATTTAATATACATCAATGCAGTTATAACATAGAAATTAATATCATGAAAGTGTAAATTTAGTTTTAGCCAGTTATAGATAAAAAAATTAATAAATTATTATGTTTGACATTGTAACATAATTATAAAAGTGTAATCTTGCGATAGAAATCTAAAAAATTTAATTAGTGTAATAGAAAAATACCGTTCCGAAAAACTAAAAAAAAAAATTGTCAACAGTTCCGAGTCACAGACGATCGGAACATTAGATTAACCTTCAGCGATACGAAGGCTCATTACCAATTGAACCTCCGTCGTGTGCACATCGACCAAAATTTGGGAGTGAGTTTTAAATAATATTTCTGAATATTCTACTTGTTTAAACATTTAAACTAATATTTCTAATGATTTATTTGTGACAATTAAACAATAAATTCTTTCCTGTAATGTTCCTACTAAGTATTATTTAAAATTTTCAATTAATAACTTATAAGAATCTTGAACAATGTACTTAAGAGAAATGACATTGAATTATTGAATGAAGTGATTAATTTAATTGTTTAATCGTAATGTAAAAGATGTGAAAATTATTAAATAATGTCTAGAAATATTGTAGAAACAATATAATTGCTTCAAATGAAGTATTCAAACTGCAAAATAATACATTTCAATAATATTTTTGTATATTAACAATTTTAGCTATTTACTCATAACAATTGAATCAACGATTGAATTCCCAAGCATTATTTCGTAGTTTCAATAATACAATTATAATAAATAAATTATTTTACTTACAATAACGGAAAAGATAATTACATAATACAGACATTTCTTTCTGTCTGAAACAATAAACAAGCGAAAATGTTTATATGTTATTCTGAAGCGACGGTCACTGCTTTTCAAAACTCGATTTTTGATTTTTCTTTACATAAATTTCTATTTAATATACATCAATGCAGTTATAACTTAAAAATTAATATCATGAAAATTAATATCATGTAAATTTAGTAATAGACAGATATAGATAAAAAAATTAATAAATTATTACATTTGACATTGTAACATAATTATGAAAGTGTAACCTTGTGATAGAAATCTAAAAACTATTGATTAGCGTAATAGAAAAATACGGTTTCGAGAAACTAAGAAAAAAAATTGTCAACAGTTCCGGGTCACAGACGATCGGAACATTAGATTAACCTTCAGCGATACGAAGGCTCATTACCAATTGAACCTCCGTCGTGTGCACATCGACCAAAATTTAGGAGTGAGTTTTAAACAATATTTCTGAATATTCTAATTGTTTCAACATTATCTAATATTTCTAATAATTTATTTGTAACAATTAAACAAGAAATTCTCTTCTATAACATTTCTAAGTTCTGTTTAAAATTTTTAATTAACCATTTGTAGTAATCGAGTCACTAATACATTTCTAAGAAATTTTCATTATCTGTATCGCAACATTAACGACTGAAAGATCAGATTAATGTCAATCGATACGGAAACAAGAGCTCATTACGAATTGAATTTTTGTCCTGTGCACATTGGCCAAATTTAAAAGTTTGAAAAAAATTATCAACTGTTCTGAACTACTGACGACCGAAATATACATTAACGTTGAACGATACAAAGGCTCATTACCAATTAAACTTTCATCGTGTGCACATCGTCCAAATTTTAGAAATTTGAAAGAAAATTATCAACCGTTCTGGATCACTGACGAATGAAACATATGATTAACCTTGAGCGGTAATGAGGCTCATTATCAATCAAACTTCCGTCGTGTCCACATCGACCAAGATTAGCAGCAAAATTTTAAATAATACGTCTGCAGCCAAGCCTTAATCTACAATTCTGACTTCAACGATTGGTAAGTTACATGATTTGGTTTCTTTGGTGTTGGGTTAATACATGATCGTGAGTATTTGAACCGAGTTCTGAATACGAGTTCAATTTCCATGACTTGTATCGTAGTCGTACAACATATACTATATTAGTTACTATTCTTTAACAATTACCGTGACATACGTAATATTTCTGTATATACATACGTAATATTAGTCTAACAATATTAGTGCTATTTAAATATTATTATTTCAGAATTTCTCCTTGAATCTATTATTTGAAAAATAATTTAGTCCTTTACTATTAACTAGTCACACAAAAATATTTCCATTAATTACTCATTAGATAGATCAAACAATTATGCCTTATTTTACGAATACCATTCCTCTTTCTAAAAAATTACTTGAATACAATACAAGTTGAGATCTGTGTGAGAAATATATGAAACAATATTGATTTACAATACATTATAATGAGACCCGTGCGTAGTCACCTCCACGTGGTGGGTCTTGGTAATTGATATCGTTTTACAAACATTAAAGTTTGTAAAACGTTATCAAGCTAAATTGTAAAACGATAAACTTTAATGTTTGTGAAACGATATCAAGCTAAGAACTACGCAACCTACAGTTCAGTTTAGATCGTGAAAATTTTTTTTCATTCTTTATTTCACGATCTAAACTGAACTGTAGGGACAATTAGTTGATAAGTAAATTATTGGGCCCCCAGCGGGCCACCGATGGACGACGAGGGATCTCGCTAGGACATCGTGGGATGCGTGCGTCTTAGTTTTAAGTTGCGTGCGTTTAGTTTTAGTTAAGTATAAGATAGTCAGTATTTGTAAATTCACTGTGAACGCATTCTGTACAATGACACGTTTATTTCACTTGAGACGAAATTATGGAGACCGCCACTATTCTCTTTTTTCGTTCGTTGTTACTGTCATTGCACTAGAGTAGAGTTACTTTTGTCACTGTCTTTGCACAAGTGTAGAGTTTCCAATTGTCGTTGTCAGTGTGTCGATTTGGGGAACTGCAGCCTCGTCCGAAAGGATGAGGTAGGTTCTTGTAGTCTAGCGTCCTTTGTAATCCGGCTCAGTGGTTCTTCGGAACCCCACTGTGTCGTTGGGGGTAGCGCAAAACTACTTGCCTTTAAATGCTCGGAACCCAATTTGGCACATTGAAAAATCGCGGTTTCATTCCGCGTTTTATCTCTTACAAGGCACGATATTGAAGCGTGTCAATAGTTTCGTTTCCCTAATTTTGTTCAAAGTTTAATAAACGTGTCTTTGATACAAAATGCACTGGTAGGGCTATGAATTATTGTACAGTTATTTTGTAACGTGAAAGTTAAATATGCACGTATGGTAGTATGAAACGCTGCGAGTGAATGCGAAATATTATATGACTTTCACTTGTATGAACTGTATGAACTGTATGAACTGCGTGAACTGTATGAACTGTATGAATTGTATGAATTGTATGCATTGACATTGTATTATTTTATGTATTGTATGATTGTGCGGGATATTAACTTATTGTTAACGCAATCGTTGTTTGGGAGACAGAGTTTCATAGTTCAAGTCTCGTACTTGCGTTTTAGAGTTAAGAGTTAGATTTAAGCTTGAGATTGAACTATGAAACGTCTGTCTCCTTTTTACGTAACCCCGGGCCAAGTAGTATAAAATCTTTGTATTCCTTAAGAATGCCGAGTTGTTTGCATGTAATGGAGGGCCCGGGGTGGGTCTCGTGCGTAGTCACCTCCTCGTGGTGAGACCTGGTAATTGATATTGTTTTACTAACATTAAAGTTTGTAAAACGTTATCAGGCTTAATTGTAAAACGATAAACGATACTCTTTAATGTTGGTGAAACGATATCAAGCTAAGAACTACGCAACCTACAGTTCAGTTTAGATCGTGAAAATTTCTGTTCATTCTTTATTTTACGATCTAAATTGAACTGTAGATACAATTAGTTGATAAGTAAACTATTTGACCCCCCAGCGGGGCACCGTGGGACGACGAGGGATCTCGTATGGACATCGTGGGAAGACGAGGGATTTCGCGGGGACATCGAGGGATGCGTGCGTCTTAGCTTTAAGTTGCGTGCGTTTAGTTTTAGTTAATCATAAGACAGTTAATACGTGTAAATTCACTGTGAGCGCATTCTATAGAATGATACGCTTTAGATTTTAACGAATATTTCATGATATATGATTTGGTAAAATGCAATAGGCCTACTCCATATCTCCTTTAAATGTCGGATCCATTTTAAATATATTTCGTTTCTAGATATACGTATATATAATATTAATATAACATGCAGAATAATTTTTATATTATTTATTACAAGATTAAACGTTTATCCAACTTTAATTATGAATTTTTAGATGAATTTCAATAAATAATTATTTAATACTAATAATTATTCAATACTAAGAATAATACGTTTATTTTCTGAAATAATTTCATTTGAAGGTTTAATATTTTTCATTTTATTTGCAACAATAACAATAACTAAAGATTTTAAATTAATGAATTTAATTATTTATCAAACAAATTTAAAACTTTTTATTTCACTATATCCTTTATATTTTATATTATTAGATTATTAATTGATTTAAATCGTATTCCTTCTGATTTAATTGAAGGTGAGTCTAAACTAAGAAATTTCTGAAAACAGCCCCTACATCAATTGACACTCGGCAATTCACATAAACTAGACTTCTTATTGCTTCTTACGAAAATATTTTTCCAGAGATTAAAACTATGTATCATCTTGTATATTACACTTGCTCCAGCAAATCTTAAACCAATGCACGTTGATGATTGCTTTAAATTTAAACGATGTCACATGTTGGAGATATATAAAGATATAATTAACAAAATTTCGTGTTAAATACCATTTGAATGATTATTTTCAACGATACGTCATTTTATTTAAAGTAATGATGCTTCGTGAATAAATTGCTGGTAGACGATACAAAGAAAGATTTGTCGAGAGCAAAAGATTAATCTCAATTAATCAACGTTGAACACACCGACGCAACGTTACATTTGATCGCATTCTTCGATCGATGTGCGTGTCGTTATTAAAATTTTTTTTTCTTTATTGTTTAATGGTGTTTAAAGGTGTTGTCTGTCTCGTAATTTACATTTCAGTCTTTTTCAAGAATTTTAATTCGGAGAGTGCTCGTAAAACACGTTCCAAATCTCAAGAGGCGTATTTGCTCTGGAAATTTGAACACCGATTGAAAAAGAGAACAGAAAACTGCACGTATCTTGTATCTTTTGCAAAAGGGATATCTTCCTGTGTGTCGTACAGAATTTTTTATTGGACAGCATCTTTGTCTAATAAAAGCACGGTGGATTTTATAAAACCCGGAGGAAACACCTTTCCCCCAGGTCCTTTATCAAAAAAGATCCTCAAAGAGTTGCATGCATATATAATGCGTACGATGCAATTTTTTTCAATCTTCAGCACCAAGTACATAAAAAGAAAAATTCTTTTTTTTTCACGTGTCGCTTACATCCCTTTGATTGCTCCTTTGTGAAAAAAATAGTCGCATTCCGCGTGTTGAAGAAATGAAAAAATTCACAAAAGGAAAAGTGACATCTCTCTCTATGCTGAACTCTGAAACTGCGAGTAAATCGTTTCGCCATTTCGCGTCCAATAATTAAACAATACTCGATAATCGATATTTATCACGTACGTGCATACGTAGCGAGCAATATACGAAAGCAACTGAAACATTTTCCCTTTCCGATGAAAGAGCCAAAACATCATGGACTCAAAAAATCGGCACGGCCGTCATTGATAGGAAAAAAACAAAAAAAAAAAAAAATATGGAGAATTCAAATATCATTCGGACTTCGTTGCTCGAAAAATTCCCCATTTTCGTTATTTCTGTGCTTTTATTGGCCAGTGGAAACCGAGCGGAAACCGCGAACCGGTTCCGTGAAAAATCAGAAAGCTTTCCATGTGCGAGGTAATTGTAGCCGCGAGCGGAAATTAATGGACCGCTGTGTGTTAATGATAGCAAATACGTTATTCATCCAATAATGGATATTTTCTCCGCCGTGGATGTTCGGTTTGTTGCATGATAATGTAAGGAACGTGTACCGAACGGGGACGATGTTTCATGATTTGGCCATTTTTTCAATTACGTCGCGTCGCACGCTCAAGAACAATGAGAAGAATCAACGAACATTTATCAAAATAATTAGCTATTCTTGTAATCTGTACTTAATCTTATTATCTACGAATGTTTTCAAGCTTGAAAAAAAGTATAATAACCTAATATAATAACCCTTTATTAGAATATTATTTTATTAATTATTAAGTACACAGTTGCTCACGAAAGTACTCTCAATTTCGAAAGTTCGAAAAACTATTCATACTTAAATTGTTATAATATCGTCGAAAGGAATCGTCACAATCTTTTGAAGATCATTTTAAATCTCTGCTTTGAAAGCAGCGTGTTTTGAAAGTGTATCTATTGTTTTATATTATTTCAAAATCTTTATTTTTTTTTTTTCATGCAGTGGTTGAGAAAGTCGAGGCACTTTTCTCTTTGTGAAAAGTTCCATAAATCGTCGCAGAGTATGGGAAAACATTAAAAAGATTTGTTCAATACCGAATCTATTGTGGATTCACTACGGTTCAATTTATTGAACCTTTGATTGTTAATCTTGGACGATGAAAATTCAAGAAAATCGTATTTCGTTCGATAAACCAATGAAAAAAAATCATACATTATAGAAGAAAAACTCGAATCTTCAAATAGATGTTGAAATTTAGTCACAAAAACATCTCTTCAACGTTTCTACGTTTATACAACTCATAGCACTTTCGAGTCAAGTGTTTTTACATTTCCACTTGCTAGGTGGCATAAAAACATCTTTGTACAAAATGAACGATGCGTTTGAAAAGTAGAGGGCTGTGATGACTTTAAAGCAGAGACTAAAAACCGAAATATTTTCACGTTTCGGTATTATATCCAGAGATTGAAACCGAAATATTGTGAGGTTTAGATATTATACAGGTATTTGCTACCATATTATCGTAATATAGCCGTTATTTGGGAAATCGGTTTTAATACTGGTATAAGATGGTCATACCGGTATTTTCATACGTATTTTATCGGTATTTGATGTCCACAACGGTAAAAATACCGAATATATACCGGTACGGTACCGCTTTACCGACGAAAACACATTTTTCATTTTCTACGTACAGTGACTCTTATTAACATTCGGACATCGTGCTATTAAAAATATTGTTGTGGATTTCGATTGTTTATAATAGTAAATTCGAATTAATTTTTTAATAACACAATGGAACATTCATTACAGTTTATAGTGACATAAATTTTATTTATTTATTGCACATACTTTTCTCAATATCGAACAATAAACTGAACCATGTCGAAACGTAGCGTGGCAAAAATATTCGGGCATTTGAAGAACTACAATATTTGAACCTGAAAATTGTTAACATAAACAATAATTGATATTTTGTTAGGTAGCCCTTAACTTCAATAATCGCAGACGCTTAGGCATATTTCCAATAATTTTTTTTAAGTAATTTGGCGGAATATTCTTCCATTCTACGATTAATCGTTGTTTTAACTCTCTCTTTCGATTTATCGACGTATGGCAATTAGTCATTTTACACCGAGAAAAAGGAAAAACAGTATCGAGAAATCGGTCATCTTTTAAAATTAAGCAAGAGTATCGTGGCTGATATTGTATGGAGATGCAACGATGAATTAGTATTAGAAATAATAAACGATACGTGTGTAAACGTCATCAAATTTACTATCGGCAGCTTTATGAAAACATTTGAATCATTATCTCCTTTTCCTCTTCTAATATATTAATATTTTATTTACCGGTATTATACCGAAATACATTTACCGACCTGACATCGTTTTGATAGCATTATCACCGGTATTCGCACCATTTCGATTTCATCAAACGTAATCGAATAGTAACCTAAAAATACCGGTATTTAACCGGTATCCGTAATACCGATTCTCTGCTTTAAAGTAAGCCCAGATTTAGATCGTTGCGCGATTTCTTTTGACGAGATTACCAACAGTTCGACCATCGACAGTCTCTTGAAATTTCCTGTTCGAACATTTCTCACCAGCGAGAAGTTTGATCGTTTGATCTTCCTCGAGGAAAAGATCGGAGAATTAGAGCTGTTTCTCGAAGGGGAACGATATCTGGTTTATACACGTTAGACACACGCACGTGGCAAAGGCGCCGCGAGTAATCAACATTCTAATTATAAATGAGAACAGCGCGCGAAGGGAAGTCTGAACTATCCACGCGAGGTCACTCTCCAGCGATAAGCTGTTTAATACTTAATTACCAATGAATATCGATACCGTCGGCGCCGGTTGCTCGAATAATAGCGTTCGTTGATAATCAACGATTCCACTGACCCCAGCGCGAAACGCTTCCGCAATTACGTCCGCGCTTTCCGTTCGCACGAACTCGACAAATTTTTACGATCGGTCCCGACGATTACAATATATATGTATATATATCCCGAAAGGTGAGAGTAACGCTCGATAACGGGGTTATACGCGAGGTTATTATCGCGAAAATAATTTCGATGAGGTTCGTCGGTACGTGGACGAGGCAGTTGTAACGAATGGCACGTTTCGCGCGGATACGAATTTTTTATTCTATTCAGCAACGAATAGACGATTCGTTCTTTACGAGAAAGCGGGTCTTGTAAAACGTGTAACCGTAAAAGCGGTAATTAATTTCAATTTAATGCGAGTCTAGATACGAACGAACGTTTTCGCGCAATTGTTCCTGACGTTACGAGAGATTAATTACGTTTGACAATAGAAGAAAGATGGTAATATTGGGAAAGACGATTGTGCCGAATTTCGTTTTGTACGCAGGGTGTCACTGCGTCGATAGTACGAGCGAAATAAAGGTCGAAAGTGAAGAATAAAATTTTTTTGTTTGAGGTTTTGTTTTTAAGAAAATCACGCCTACTCGAAGAATATTCAAAATCGATTACGAACAAATTTTATTCTTTATTTTCCGCTTAATTTTTGACGTAGAATCTCTTGTGTGTATGTGGTAATTCTAAGCATTTGTAAAATTATTAAACAATCCATCAGGAATAAAACTTAAGTATTTGGCGAATGTACACTACCGCTACAACATGTATGCTACAACATGTTAAGAAAGAAATTCTTCGACTTGTTGAAAATGATTTTACTTAAGAAACTTATCGTTCAATTTCCGATAGAAAAATTTAAAAAAGTAGAACACTCTGGTATTGGTCCACCACTTAGCGGTTTCCAATAGTAACATTTAGTTATATTGAACAGCGCAACTGTATATAATTTACGTGTTTATGGCAATGTGAAGAAACGAAATATAAATGACTTAAAGTTACTTAATTAATGACTTAAAAGTTATTTAATAGTAACTTAATAATAATAAAGTTACTTAATAGTAACTAGAGTTAGTTAATAGTAGCCTAATAGTAACTACAGTTACTTAATAGTAACTTTTACTAGTAACTTAATGACTGAAAAATTTACATTAATACAACTAATACTACAGTGTTATGACACTGTGGAGAAACAAAATATAAATTAATCGAAATATAAATACAAATTAATCAGCGACTTCAAGATTACCAATTAACGATAATTACAAAAATTACGAAAATTAATAAAGATTGCTGATTTATTTCAACAACGATCAATCGATTACTGATTGCATTTAGCAACTGAATATAGAGAAATTATTACAAACTACCTGATCATCGCCCAACTTTATCCTATTGTGCGACAAACATGAAATCCAAAGTACTCGGCGAGAATGCTCGAGGAAAATTCTGAATTAATACAAACACGTGTCACTGAACCTTTCGACCGATAGTGTGCGTTGTACACGCACACAGCTGAGAAATCGACGCAGCGAAGAAACGTTCTACCGCTTGCGGCGGAGGCTTTCCGCCATTACGCTCGCTTCTGGTTACAGCTCGTATTCGTGTAATGTGACAGCGATACGGAGAAAACCAAGACGGCACCCCGGAAGGCTCGTAGCGAGATATTAATATGGGCGCGGAGTCGATATACACCTGCTATACCACCCACCACGGGATCGCACCCCCTTCGTGTTGTAACTGAACCTGCTATATGTAGCCCTCTCTCTCTCTGTCTCTTGTCGTGTGTATACGCATGAAACATGTCAATGTGCGTCGTGTGTCACGTGTGCAACTCCGGCGAATATCGTTTGTGATTACGAGATACAACCTCGCCGTCTCCGGGGAGGTTTCCTAAGGAAGAACGATGTCGGCGCTAAGGTGAACACGGAACACCCAACACCCACGTATTTACCTTCGTCCTAGATGGAGGATCATACGGGTCACCAGCGACCATGGGTCCTTCTGGTGGCGTCGTTTCTTTTTGGCGTGTTCCTTGAACGTTCTAAATGGAGAGGGCTGTCAGCTCGTTTGAGGAGGCAAAAAAAAAAAAAAAAAAGAAAAGAAAGAAAGAATAGGAAAGAAGCGAGGATTTTCGGTAACATCGTAGCGCAGCCATGATGGGTTGTTAGCCCGGAACGAACTGGGTTGCCACGAACCTCGGAAACGTCACGCACGATTCTTTATTTACGTATATTAAGAAATATGTGAAACGCGATCTTTCGCGTGTTTTCTTTTCTTTTTTTTTTTTTTTTTCTTTCCCAGGAGGGCTCTTTCCCTCGACGCCGGGCGTTGTTTCGAGCGTGCAAGTGAAAATGGGGGCGTTTCTTCGTTAGTTTTTGAACAGACTAATTTTAATTTACGAGTGGCTGCTTGGAGGGTTAACCTGGCCCGGGGAGTGTTGTTCCTTTTTGGGGCGTCGCGACGGTGATGGTTGAGTTCAGCTGCAGCTGATCTCTCTCTCTCTCTCTTTCTCTCTGAGCTCCACACTTTGATACATTAAGCAGGGTGAGCAGGTCTCGTAAGAGGAGAGCAACTGGCGTGTGTATCGCACTCGGTGAATTATTCAATGGAAAAACATCCGACGGCAACGTGATTTATTTTCGAATTTATTATACAATATATAATTAAATATATATTATATACAAATTGAAAGTTAATTTTGAAAAACAGACGTTAATTAACTTAAATTGGAACGTCTCTCACACGTAACAACCATTTGTCGATTAAATTAATTATTTTTAATTTGTTAACCTCTTGCGCTGGAATGACGTCGAGATCGAGAAGTTTTTGTTCCAAAGTTGCAATATTTTCTCAGTTATTTTAAGTATATTTAAGTAAAACAAAATAGGCAAAACGAATAATAAATTTGTCACTTCTCAATCATTTCTATCCAGTGATATCGTACCGACGAGTTCGAAAAGAAAGCGACGAATTATCGTATACGGTTTGATCGCTCGTTATGGTCCGCAATCAGTTGCCCAGCGCAAGTGGTTAAAACCGTGGAATGGTTAACGACAATCAAACGTAAAAGTGAATCAATGATTCTGGTAATTAAAGACAAGTTTCTGATGATCAAAGAGAAAGATGAAGATCAATTTCTGATCATTAGGAATAAATTAGTTTCTGACATACACTTACGCAAGCAGAATCAGCCGTTTCTAATTGTATTCGTTGAAAGAGATGTTTGATCGGTATAATATTGCTGCAGCTTTCGACAACATGCAGGCAAAGTCACAATAACGCGTGAAAATAAAATAAACGTTCCTTTTATCGACCTACATACATAGAACACAAAATACACGCAATTCACTTTATTCCAAGTCATTTTCCCAAGAAATCACTACACTAACATTGCTGTCAGAATCATCGATCTTCATTATTGTTTAACATACACTAAATTGGCCGGCTAGTTTATTTATTTTTTTAAACAAACACGTATGAAGAACAGTTAATAATATTTTATATATTTTAAATAGTTATAATATTTAATTTTGTATATATTTTATATATTTTAAATATTTATAATATTTAATTTTATATGTATTTTAAATATTTATAACATTTATAACATTTATTTAAGTTTGTATATACTTTATATATTTTAAATATTAATATTTTAAACATTTATAATATTTAATTTTATATATATTTTATACATATTTATAATAACAAAGCCCTCGTAGCTTTTTTCGTAAGGAGCAGAGAATTGCAAAAAGAATCAGATCGGAAACTTTCGAACTGTATACGCGCGCTGTAATAATCCTCGATTGGAGGATTTTATCCATAAACGCACATCTCACGGGACTTGGTTCGGGCGAGTGAAATCTCTCTTCGTTTTCCTCGCGCTGCGCCGAGTAACTTGCGAAACTAATTGGAAGAATAGTAGCGCCCCTTTGTTATTGACGCGGCGAGATTGAAGCGCGACGCTATATATGTAATTTCCACTCGTATCTCTGGCTATGTATGTGTGTGTGTGTGTGTGTGTCACACACAGGCAACGCGGCACAATAAAGCGCACAGATGTGAAATCAGACACAGCTGTGCAACTCGTAGGAAAGAACCTCGTACTTATCAACGGATTGCCAAGATTACGCGGCCCGATCCAACCGACGGGACGTCCACGGGAATCGACTTCTTCGTCCGGGACGTCGAAACGAGTACACGTATCAGGACAGGTAATAAAGGACAGCAAGTATTGCCTCGTCCGGCAGTTTCTTTCGAATTTACCATTTGCAGTGGAGGGCATAACCGTAGCCAACGACGATGAAAAAAGTTTCGTCGATAATACGCCTTCGTAAAGAAAGGTTATAGTACGACTGTATTTTGTTATACGATTCCAACGAAATCACGGAGAATTTTACAAGGCATAATTCAAATGGGCCGCGTTAATTCAAGTAATCGGATCGAAAGGTGGTTTGACAAGTTTTAAAAAAAGAACTTTTCGATATTTAATAATCAGGCATGTGCAAGTGTGAAAAATCCACTGTGGATTGATCATTTAAACTGATGTAACTTTGAGAAAAAGAGATCGTTACAACGATCAATGTACTTGGTCTCGTTTAACTTCTTGTGCTGGAATAATGTGTCACGCACGTCGAGAATTTTTTGTACCAAGTTGCAACATTTTCTCAGTTTTAAGTATATTTAAATGTAACCTAGGCAGAACAAATGATATTACTTCTTAATATAATGTTTATAATATAATATTTTAATAATATTTTTAATATAATATTTATAATATAATATTCTAATAATATTTTTAGTAATATTTTAGTAATATAATTTAATATTTATTATTTCTTAATCACACCGACGAGTTCAAGAGGAAAAGAAAGCGACGAATTATTGTATACGATTCTGTCACTCGTTATGGTCCGCGAACCAGTTGCCAGCGCAAGGTACTTATATGAGGTCACTTCGACTAAGTGAGCTCATTTTTCTCGAAGATGTAAAGTTATCACGTAGCTGGAAAGTGAGAGTACTTCACTCGCGAAAAATTGTGAAAACGTCAGATATTAAAAAATGTATTTACTGTTAGGCTTACCACGGTCTCGAAGATTAAAATTTTCTCTTAAAATCCTCGCTATATGATCCTTTTTAATTATTTCGTTGAACTAGAAACATTAAATCTAGATATTAGGATCTCTTGAATTTTTGTTCAATTTTTGTTCAATAAAATGGTGGAAAAAAATTGCACGACAAGTTTTAAGGGGTCGTTGTAAAAGAGAGACTTTAATCTTCGATACGACGGCGGATACAGTCACGAGAAAAATTTTTAAACGTTTTTACACGCGTTTGAATTTTTATGTCTCTCGAGAGAAAAGTGTCTTCACTTTTCCATCTGGTGTAATGTCTCGAAGGAAAGTTATCTTCGAGGGAACATTCGCGAAAAGCTATCGCGAATAAAATAGTAGAACCTTCACGCTGTAGAATGAAATCAAGTGGATCGTTGTACGATCCTTCTTTACAATTCTTCTTTATAATTTTTTCATTTTTATATTCTTGCAATAAACGAACTTATGAAAGCACGTGATTCATTTCCTAAGGATTGGAACACGTTGGAGGGGAAATTATCAAACTCGAACTTAACAATAATAACTCACAAAACGGCCGAACGTCGACTTTCGAGAATCAACAATTTGGAAATTGCAAAATGAGAGAGATTCGTTGCAGTTTCGCGCTTCACGTTCCTCTCAACGACTCTGTCAATGATCAACGTGAATGAAAGTGTAAAGCGAACGATCTCGTGCACCGCCCGTCCTAATCGGCAAGATCTTTCGCGAAAGAAGACAGCCAGAAAACTGCGAACAAACGATAACGAGCACGTTATGGTGACGGGCCAGATAATGAGAGCTGCCCCCGTAAATCTTCAGTTGCGAGTTGCCATTTGTCCGGTGTACGCGGGATTTAAAACCGCCGTCACGTTCGTAATTTTCCTTCAGAGGCGCGAGAAAACGCGCGAAAGGGGAGGTGGAGAGGAAACTCGCGCCAAAATTGCGCGGAACGACAGGAGGAAGCACGTAGAACGGAGAGGGCAAGGAGAAGAGAAAAGAGCAACGCGCCATTTTTCCTGGCCGTGTATAATTATCAACGATATTTCTCCTTCTCCGTTTCCACCTTCCCCTGTTATTACACCAAGGTGAACGATAATCGGACGACAAAAGGGGCGCACCGCGCAAACGAGGGCAACGACGCAACGAAACGAAACGAAACTCCTTTTAATCCCGTCGTGAAATCTTTCTTGCTTAATGTCTAGTCTCTAGGATCGATACGCGGGGGTTTACAAGGGCGATTAGCAGTGTTTGTACCGCGTCTTTTCATCTTCTATCCGCTTGCAACGATCGCGAATGCAAATCAGTAAAAAGTCAAACGGGGGTTGAGGGTGAAGGGGGGGGGCGGGAGGAACGCCGGGGGATAACAAGTATTCGTTGTCATGGTTATACGTGATGTAACAGTATATATTCCCATTATTCTCGAACTCGTTAAAATTGTATTGGAAATCGTTAACTCCCACTGTTACGCGACGACGACGTTCTTTGTCGCGAAATGTCGCTTCTTGATGTATCTGCGAATCCTAACCCTTTCGTCGAGTTTGCGTCGAGTGTACCCGTTCCGAAAGGACTTTGGCTTTCCTCTTGTCCGGTATACTCGTCACGGGCTGAAGAAAAATTCGCATTTGCTGCTGGAGGTAACATTTAGGTGACGACGAACACGTTCGTTTTAGAATACTTGAGGATAAAAAGAGATATCAGTCGACTGGGGGGTGGTAATATAATTTTTTACGAAATGACACAATGAGATGTAATATTAAGTGAAAATATATATGAATATTAAATGAATATATAAAAACATATAAAAATATTACATGAAAATATATATAAATATTATATATCATAGATATTATATAATTTATACATAATTAACATTAATATTATATATAATTATATAATATCATAAATATTATATATATTATATAATATTATAAATATTACATATAAAATATTATATATAAAATATTATGTGTATTATATATATAAATAAATGAAATATAAGAAAGAAACTATAAAAGAACAGTTAGAAAATTCTGTCGTTTCGTTAGAATTTATTTCAATTTCGCAGCAAATGGATCTACTGTCTCTGCTTTCTTCCAGTATCACTCACCGCTTAAAAAATAATCAAACGCAGAGAAACCATTTTCGTCACGTTTATCTGTTCTTCTTGCGATCGACAATAAAGATTCGTCAGTTTCTATGAAAATGTGGCTATTAAATATTTGTTACAAAACAGAACGTTTGTATCACGACAGACTTTTACGTGGTGAAAGATACATGTAAATTTAATTCGTCGATTGTCTGGAATTTGGAAATGGCAGCGCGATCACGGCAGATTGGATAAACGAAAGTGTCCGGAGGAAAGTGGAGGCAGAGGACCGATCGAAGGTACTCGGGTTCGAAGAGCATGGTTTTCACGTTCTTTCCGATACCGGAATGCATCCGCAGCAACACGAGTTTGCTATACTCTTGCGAGTTTGCGCGGCCACTTCGTCCCGAACTCGGCAACTTCCACGGTTTTCCGTGTTTCTGAATATTTACAGGCCACGTGTCGCGACACGAA